>CM046450.1:17707455-18286951 GCA_025506515.1 Flaveria trinervia | reverse complement strand
ATACAGTTCCCTTGGGCTGTGAACTGTTCTTGGAATTTGATGGTCCAGGCTGTGCAGCAGTGGTACACAGCAGCTCAGTCTTCTTCTTTGTACTGAGATGATTTGAACATGAACCAGAACTCTTGGCTAAGAAGCTTTGGTGATGTCTTCAGTCCTTATTGCTTTGAAACCTGCAGAGATAACACTTGTTTCTGCTTAGCATCAAAGGTAGCCTTGATTTCTTGAGCCTTCTTTGCTTTCCTTTTGCTCTTCCTGATCAAGTTCTTTCTCTTGGACTTGGTCATCACAGTTAATTTCTTCTCCTCAGAAGGATAGTGGCCCTTGGAGGAATCCTCTTCTTCACTCTTCTCAGAGGGATTCCTCACTATCACTTCTTCATCATCCTCACTTATTGGATCTATGAGAGGAAGCTCATCTTCACAAGTTCCACACCTAGGAGATCTTACAGACAAGATTGTGTGTGGAGGAGCTATCTCATTTGATCCCAGTCCCTGTCTATTTTGATAACAAACCTTATTGTGTAGGGATGAGGATATCATGTTCTTGAAGGTCTCTTCTTCAAGAACACTTTTCTCTGCCAGGGCTTTGCTGATCACAAGCTCAGCCTGGCACTTAGTCAACTTAGTGATGAGATCTTGGATCTGAGTTCTAAAATCTGTATGTTCATGTTTTAGTACTGAAATGGTTTTCTCCAAGTCTTCTATCTTTAACTTGTAATCATTTTCAGACTTTCTAAAATCAGATTTTAATATGTTTAATGACTCAAGATCAGATCTCATCTCTAGGTTGTAGGACCTGTATCTATTTACTTTAGCAATGCATTCAGGGGAGCAAAGATGTTCTAATACCTTGGCTTCATCATGATCAGCCATCAATGCTTGGTTTGGAGAAGCATCCTCCACCTGAAAACTCCAGTCAAATCCTCCCTCTTCAACAGCAACCGCAGCATGTTGCTTTGTCTTCTCAGCCTGAGGGGTATTGTTGGTGTAGTTTGGTCTGAGTTGTGTTTGACCCCCATTTGCTCTAGGTGCCTTACACTCCCTGGCAAGTGACCCATAAGGTTACAATTGTAACACTTAACTTTGCTTTTATCCAGCCCAAACTTACCACTGGTAGCATTGCTTGGAAATTTTCTTCCTGTCCTCTTGTAGAACTTCTTGGCTCTGTGAGTGAGAAGAGCCATCTGCTGAACTATCTCCATGTATTCCAGGTCATCTGGATGGATACAGTCTAGGTCTTCAAGAGTGAAGAGATAATTTCCACAGCTTTCATCTGCAGACACAAAGGCTTGAGAAGAACTTGTCTCTTGGAATGGGCTTCCTTGAGTAAAGTTCTCCCTTGGTGTCTCCGGAAGGTGATGAAAGGACCCTTTTGTGAGTTGTCAGGGTAGCATAGGAGATGATGTTGGGGTTCTATGCTGTCCCTTTCAACCACATGAAGGGCTGAACCCATTTGATTGTTAGAGTTGCCAGATGAACCTTGTAAGTTCATCTCCATCTGGTATCCACTGAGAATCCCATATAACTCTGTCAGAGTAAGAGTTTTAAGGTTCTCAGTCCTCTTGATTACCACACAATAGTGTGTCCATTGCCTAGGAAGTGAGGACATGAACTTCCTTACAATGTCTCTGTTCTCAAGAGGAACTCCTCCATCCACAAGGGTATCCACAATCTCAACATACCTGAAGTATTGTTGGGTCATGGTTTCACCTGTTTAAAAGGTGAAATTTTCAAACTGCTGCTTCAGAAGATCTTTCTTGTTCTCCTTGGCTTCAGAGGAGCCTTCATACATCAGCTTCAGTGCATCCCACAGCTGTTTAGCTGTCTTGCACTTCTTAAAACCTCTGTACACAGAGTTTGGGATAGCAGTCTGAAGAGCAGTCATGGCCTTCCTGTCAATCTCTACTCTTTTCCTATCTTCATCTGAGTAGTTGGCCACATCTTTAGGAATCATACCAGCACCGGTAGCAGAGGGTGCTAGGTATGAAAGGTCCATATTCAACAGATTCCCACATTCTTGAGTCAAGAGACCTGATGAAGCCTTCCATCCTCATGCACCAGGTGTCGAAGTCATCAAGAGTGATCAATGGGGATTTGTTCATGGTTCCAGTCTCCATATCAGTCTTTGAGATGGAAGCCATTTGAAAAGTTTAGTTTTTTTGTGTGTGAGGGATCTTAAGATGGTTAGATCTTATATCACGAGCCTGAATGCTCTGATACCAATTGCAGGATCGTTCAAGGGCTTGAACACAATTACAACACAACAACACAATGAGAAGATTAACTAAACGTTAATCAAACAGTGAACTAGGTAACCAAAGGTGATACAGAGAACACAAGTAAAGCAAGAGACAACAACAAGAGAGTATAGTTTTCAAGGGAGCAGTATATTGCTTTCTCAAGTTCTTTTACAAGTGTTACAAAGCATAAGAAAGATACAAGAACTTGGAATACTTATACTACAACCTACAGCCGGCTATACTATGAAAGCCAGCTGGATACAATTGACTAGACACTAACAAAATCAATTGTAGGATCAAAAGGCATATCTGCCTTTTGACCTTGTGACTATGACATGCCATAGCTCACATCCTTATACATTACAAAAAGGATAAAGTACATAAAGTGGAAAGTTTCAGACTCAAGACCTCAATGTACAGTTACCAAAAGCATGGACCTTTTCACCAACTCTTGTAAGTTGGTGACTTATCAGAGACGCAGCGGAAAAGGTGCTTTATGGAACAGTACATCAGATAAAGCATGTGTACTAAAAGTCTTCGGAAGAAATCTGTCTTCATAGGGTGAAGCTTCGGAAGACTTTGTCTCTTCAAGCTTCGGAAGACTTCATGTTAGGCTTCGGAAGATATTGGTCTTGGCTTCGGAAGATATTACACTTAGAGTATTTTTCTAATGCTTTGTGTAATTCTTCCGAAGCATTCTTCACTTCAGTACTTAGTGCATGTTGCTGAAACACTTAGGCAGTTTTGGGTTGCATCAGACTTCAGGAATCCTTACAAAGATGCACATACTAGTTTAGGCAATAACAAATCAAAATTTTAAGTCACTTGCATCTCAAATTCTAACATTATCAATGTGTAATATATTTATAATTCACAATCTACCCCGCCTACTCATAGTATACGATTTGGCACCTATATTGTACCAAAAAAAGAACTTGCAGTGTATTACCAACACAATACAAATTCTTTCCCCGACACTTATATTTCTTTTAATTTGCAATTGAGTAAATTTGTTTTTAAAGTGAAGATATCTGATGGAGTTTGGTTTAAAGCAAATGTGCCTACATTTTAACCATTACTTGACATTTTTAAACCATTAACTAATCAAGTTAATGAATTTTTCACTCAACTCATTTTTAGATGAACAACAAGCCAGATCCATTAAAATTCAATGCTTCTTTTATTTCTAACATTTTATACTAGTTAACCAATGATAACATACTCCAGGCTTAAGGTCCCCTACAAGTTAAATAACACAAAGTAAACAAAGTTAAATAAGTTACCAGATTGTTAGCATCATTGAGGTCCCCTACATAAACAAAAAAAAGATCCAGAAATGTAACCTGCAATTTGACTAGTTACAAAAGAGTGCTAACTGCTAATCAGATAGGTTAGAACGAACTACATATTCATAGCATTTGATGATCTAATCCCTCTTTTTGGCATATAAAAAACCATCAGTAACATATATATTACAACCTACATATTATCAGTTTAAATCTCCTTCATGGCTGGAAGACGCTTGAGGCATTAAATCTGCCCACCCAAACCTGATAATCAATACCTCTTTAGTTATTTCTTTTGCATATCTCTTCCCTGTATTAAATAAAGCAATCAATTAAAACACATAAAATAATCATATATATTGCAACAACAAATTACCTAATTGTCATCAACATAATATCAAAATAGCAATGCTAGCAAGTGTAAACCTTTGAGGGAGTCTTGACAGATAGATCATTGTAATGCACCCAAACCATAATGTATCCAACCATGAAGTTTACTCTTCATGAATCACATATGAATTTAAAAAGTTTAGTCTGCATCCTTGACCATTCCAATCTCCATTGAATAATCTCCATGCTTCAAATCCTATATATTTAACAAAACAACTAAGAAGAGATGCAATTATACTTATAAGCTTTTAAAAATGAAGTTTTAAGTAAAAATGGCACCATCAAGTTCAAAACCTCCTTGCCCTATCTTATTTTGTAGTCTAAAATCTATTGTAGCAACTTTTAGTTCTCTCAACATTCAAAGGTTGTATAATAACATGACTAAAAATATCTAAACCCTAAAATCAAAACAAACAACTAATTTCCACCAACCAAAACCAATGAATTTGGACAATAAATCCAATTCAAACATAGTAATCAAGAACTGAAGAAACATAGGTGCATAATAACTGAAAAGCAGCTCTCTTACCGTCCCAGATTAGACTCTAAGAAACATTATTTTCGTCTTCACTATGAGAATGATGATCAACGACGATGAAGATCGAAGGTAGTACCAGGGTTGGAGGCGACGGTGACGGTGATGGGGATGGTGACGGAGATGGTGACAACAGTACCATGGTCATCAGAAGCATTCTTCTTGCTCCGCACCACCCATTAACGCCTCTAAATCACCACCTTCACCTTCGATCTGTTGAATCAAAGCTCTACAAAGAAAGAGCTGGTTGGAGTTTGGTTGAGAGCCAGATCTGAACTCGAATGTTTTGAATTTTGAATCTATTTTTTTCCTTAGCTTTAAGTATGCTTTACCTATTGTATACTATGCAATCTAGATTGTAAAACTCTTAATTTTAAGAGATTTTGGTGAAAAGACACTATTGTCCTTCTCATTTGCTAATTAATATAGTATAGATTTAACTAGTAATTATCTTAAATCTAATATTATTAGATTAAATCAATATTAACTCATAATTATCTATAAAAAATCATTCACCATCCCTATCCATACTAAAATATATGATTTTTATTAATACAAATATTAAGAAAATCTATCCAAAATGAAACCTAAAACCCTAAGTTTTATACTATAATAGGTGTTTAATTCTAATTATTTTTCTCACCAAACTCTAAATCTAAAGCTCTCATAAAATCAAATATCAACTCATAACATCTTTCTTGAAGATCCAATAAGTTTTTCCTATCGAGTAAGTTTTTATGTTCTTTGTGTTCTTCATGTTCATACTATTCCAATTGTGTTTTATTAAATATAAATTATAAATAGCTTTGATCTATTATTAAATAACACTCTTGTGTTAATAATATTAGATCTAAGATGGATCAAAGTATCAAATAAATATGAAATCATCAATACTTTGTTTAAACACATCAAACTTAAATTTCCGATTTTGATAAACTCATAGGGCCAACTTCGGACAGCCATATCTCCCTCATAAAAATAGTTTTTCGATCATTATTTTTTTCAAACTAAATTCAACGTCTTATCTTTATAACCATATAAATAACGTTTATAATTCAATGATTTGACCCTTAAAACAGCTTGTGAAAGTTTAGTGCGCGAATATGTCCAAAGCTGTCAAAACCCAAAATTTTACAACTTTTCAATATGTTCATAAATATAATATAAAGTAATGATTTTTATTATAAAATAATTAATATAAACATATTTTAAACAATAAAAATCCAAAATTTAATGATTCTTATGATTATCTATCAACTTGAATCATATTTCTAGTAAATTTCTTTATATTTCAATTGTAACCCTACACTATACAACTTGTTTATCCCATCCTTGCTAAAATTTTTTTAAATTTGTTCCCTGTACTTTTTAACATACTAAACACACCTTGACCGGGTATAGTATATATCTGGAATCGTTTCATTCGGTATGTAGTTATATGGCAAACAAAAGGTTTCTGGCTAAGGAAAGACAGGGTATTTAAGTGATGAAAATCCACCAACTCTTTCCTGGGAATCCTTTTGTTGGATGTGCTGCACTGGGATGACACATATCTAGTATATGACAATCATTCTTGAACTTTTACAATAACAACCACTCAACTATCGACAAATACAATATATTGACTAAATAAACTTACTTAGGGCAATCCTCACTCCAAGTTATTATAAGTTGCAAGATCAACCAACCTACTTTACAAAGTGAATTCATAACCCCTTTACTTTTGTATTTTGGGGGTGGAAACATGCTCTCTATATCAACTAGGAATTCAAATTCTAAAGTCAAACTAGTCTTTTGCAAATTAATGACAACTTTCTTATACTAGTAAAACTAAACTGATTATACATATTGCTATATTCTATGGCACTTGTTACTATAAAAGTCCCTCTATTTTCTAAAATCTATACAACCATTAACTTGAAGGAGGCCACGGGAGTACGTAAATAGATCTATGGGCTTGACAAGCCCATTTGGTACTCGGGTTGATGCATGTCAAACAATATCGGGTGTCCTCTGAGTCAACATATTCTTATTAACTTGAAAGGAGCTAGATGTTCAGAAACTGCATACTAGACAAGCATACTATTAGTCTGACCTCTTGTGTCAGGGGTTAGACGGGAGAGCATTTGATCACTAGGGTTGGTTGTGGTCTCATGTATAATAGTTTACTTACTTGTATTTGGAAAATTGTGTATTGGTTTGTACATTGTTATCTACTATATGTATACTTCTAAACCTATGTGCTCACCAACTTTTTAGTTGACATATTTTAGCATGTTTTCAGGTCATAGAAACAAAGTTCGTTGTTTTGCTCACACTAGGATTCAAAGATAAGCTTTAGTTGGACCTAGTTAGACTTTGAATAAAATGAACACTTATTTACTTGTTTAGTGTATTTGTTATTAGAATGGGATGTAACCAACTATTTAATTTTAATAATTAATTTCCTTAGTACTCTTTATCATTGTGTTATGATTTAATTTCATCATGCCTCGGTTTCCGCTTTAGCCGCGGTGTGATACAACGCAACATATATGCGACGGAAGAAATGATTAATAATCCAAACAAAATTACGTACAGGCTAGAAAAAATCCGGATTTTTTTTGTTTAGGATGAAATCGTGGTTGATTTGTCAAAGCATTTTTAGTAAATTTTTTCTATATTTTTAAGAGAAAATATATGGATTGTTTTATTAAAAAAGTTAATTAAAAAATAATTGCGTAGAAAATGCGTTAAAAATTTAGCAATGGGTTCCTGAAAATAATAGCAAAAGCGTTGCTAATACACAAAAGTTTGTAACAAAATGCGTCATTCTTTTAAAATACGTATTTTGACATTAATGTATCGTTATTTTAAAAATACGTATTTTAACATTTAGCAACTCAAAACAAGAGATGTTACATAACAGATGGTTCGGTATGTACTTTAAAGATATAGGAACGATGGTCGACTTCACTTTGATTACATCCTTCTAAGTGTTTTAGTATGAAAGTAAGTGTAAGTTGATCAATTTAATATCCTGAAAGAGGTTATATACAAAAGCTAATAAGAGGTAAAGTCCTATAGACAAATATATTTTTAGAAAAAAAATACTTGTAAAGAAATAAAAGTCCAAAAAAATATTAATATATATAATAGGGTAACTGTAACACCCCGAATTTTCTATTTAAACGGAAGAAAAGAAAAGTAAATAGAAAAAATAGAAACTTTGCATAAGTGGATGGGAAAAAGTGTACAAAGTACACTTTTTATATTTTAAGATATTAAAGGCATGGTTGCCCATTCTTCCTTCTTCATCATCTTCTTCACGGCTGAAAAGAAGAAGACAGAGAGAGAGCTCAGTTCTAGATAGAGAAAGAGCAAGAAGAAGCTGAAAAAGGTAAGTCTTCTCTTGTTTGAGCTCGGTTTCAGTTGGGTATTGAGTTCTTGACCAAAGTTCCGGTTATTTAGTGTTGGTTTTCGGGATTCAAAAAGCTGAATCAAAGTGGGTCTTGAACGGGAAGAGTGTTGCTCAAAAGCAGCTTAAGGTGAGTTTCTAGAACCCCTCTTTTACGGATTTTCAACTGATTTGGGGCTATTATGAATACTAAGTAAACGTCTTTAAAGAAACCATGGACTTACAGTTTTATGTCCGAATGTTATATGTATGTATGCATGTTATAGTGATGATTATGGGTTAGAGATGATGTTTAGCATGCCTAGATGGCCTTAGTATGTTAGATCTATGTTTGGGAATGCTTAGAATGAGAATCGGGTGAAATGGGTAGCATAGAAAAGATTTCAGAATGTCTGATGAACATGAACAGTGGTTCATGCGCCCAAATAGTTGTCCATGCGTCTAGCATGAGAGACCAGACGCCTAAGTGTTGGCCATACGCCCAAGGGTGGACCATGCGCCTAAATCGTGGCCCATGCGCCCAGCATGTTGGCCCATGCATCTAAGTGTTGGTCATGCACCCAAGGGTGGGTCATGCGGCTAAATAGTGCCCATGCACCCAAGTGAAGAAAAGGCTAAGTGTGAAACATGCGCCTAAATAGTGCCTATGCGTCCCAGAGATTGAAACGGCTAAGTATTGGTTATGCGCCTAGATAGTGCCATGCGCCCAAGAGCTTGAAACGGCTAAGTATTAGCCTTGCGCCTAAGTAGTGCCCATGCGCCCAAGTGCTTGAAACGACTAAGTGTTGGTGATGCGCCTAAACAGGGCAGAAACGCCCAAACAGTGCCCATGCGCCCAGACTGTTTTATACTTAGAATTTTATGCTCATGCGCCTAGAAGGACCCATGCGCCCACTTTGGACTTAAGGTTCTCTAAGTGGTTTTTAAGGGGTAATATGGGGAGATAGGCCCAGTTATGATGTGATGGCTTACGTTTGATGTGTGTTATGCATGTATGATGTTGCCTATATGGTGTATGTTATGATTATGTGTATGTTCCTTATTATGTATGTATGTTCCCTTGACTTTGCGTTGACGTTAACGAATGTAATGAAAGTATTATGTAACGTAAAGTGGAAGATAATGAAAAGAGGAACGTAAGGAATGAATGCATGCATTAATAAATGAATGAATAAAAGAGAAAGTATAGAAAGGCTTGCAAGCATATGTATGAGGTGAGCGACTCTATGTCACAACAGACTCGAAAGAGGTCCTTGTCGCGTATCCCGGTACTGTGTCAGTCTTCAGACATGAGCCGGGGGTTTGTGTGCAGGCCCCGACACAGTATCTCTCTTCGGACATGAGTCGGGGGTATTGCATGAGACAGGATACAGTTTGCATACTCCGGTACTGTGTCAGTCTTCGGACATGAGTCGGGGGTTTGTGAGCAGGCCCCGGCACAGTATCAGTCTTCGAAGATGAGTCAGGAGTATTGCATATGACGAAAGTGACAGATGATGAGATCCGTATCGCGTATCCCGGTACTGTGTCAGTCTTCGGACATGAGTCGGGGGTTTGTGTGTCAGGCCCCAGCATAGTATCAGTCTTCGGACATGATTCGGGGATATTTCATGAGACGAGATGATGAGGTGAGCGACTCTATGTTGCAACAGACTCGGATGGAGTTCAATCCCTGTGATTGACTCGTATGGGATCTTTGTCGCGTATCATGGTGCTGTGTCAGTCTTCGGACATGAGTCGGGGGTTTGTGAGCAGGCCCCGACACAGCAACAGTCTTCGGACATGAGATATTACAAGAGACAAGATTCGAGTAATAAAGAGAAATGAATGAAAGATAATGTATGAAAGAACGAACGTATGAACGAACGTAAATGAATTATCGTAATAATATACTGAACAGGGTCCTAGTCATTCGACCTCAGTAATCGTGGCTAAGTGCCACGAAGAGGGTAAAGTCTGACCGGATCTAGAAAGAGAAGTGAACGATAATGTAATACGTTGAATGAAAAAGTTAATGAATGTAATGACGAAGATAATAATGATATTATCTATACGTACGTATGATGCATGATCACGAATGATGTAAAGTATAGTATGTTTTGAAATAAAGTAAAGAACGGTTCTTACAGAGAAAAGTATTTTATTATAAAACTAGAACTCACTCAGCGTCGCTGACTTTTGTATGCATGATAGTTGGCAGGTAGATGTTGATCCTGAGGAGTTGCAGGCATGGATGCATAAGCTATTGGGAGCATTTTGAGGCCGGCATCCGTATTTTGACTTGTCATGTATTTTGAGATGAAAATTAATGTTGTAAATGACATGTTTTAGTTATAAATGAAAGTTTTAAATTCCACTGCAAAATTAATGTATGTTTTCTAATGTTTTATGTGCGATGAACCACCAGCTGTGAGGTGCCCGGGAACGGGGCCTTACAAGTTGGTATGACAGAAAAAGTTTGAGTGAATTGGGTAAATATTTTGAAAAACCTAATCTTAAACTGAGAATGGGACTAAAAGGAAAAGGGATGTCAGTCCTAGTAGTTACGTGCCTGCAGGTAAAGGTTTTATGTAAACATTTTATGTAAGTTAATGTTAAACGGCATTATGTGCGCATGTATGTGGCTTGTGTGCTATGTGTAGATTTAGATACTAATTAAGTCAGGATAGGAGATGCTTGGGATATGAAGAGTAAAGTAAGTGGCTAATCACAACTGGCCACTGTAATTAGGGACATACTATACTTGACATAAACTGAGCATTACCTTGAATGACCGTGTTAGTGTTTGAATCTTATAGTGTGCTAGAAGATGGTCGGAGGTAGATCTTCAAAAGCTTCACGAGGTGGAGGCAGTGGTGGATGTGGTGCTGAACCACGGGTCACAAGAGGAAGGTCTAGGGCTGAAAGAGCAGCCCATGAGGAACCTGAGGCTCCTCATCAGGAGGGCGGTGATGAGAATGCTAATCAAAGAGCCTCGATGGGAGAGGCAGTCAGGGAGGAGGTGCATCGGGTCATGCAGACGATCCTACCGTCTGTGGTGACCGAAGTTATGAAGGCTGCTAGAGACGAGGAGAGACAGGAAGGGGGTAGGCCTTTGGCGAAAGGAGACGACCCGAGACTGAAATGGTTTTCTTCAATGATGAAGAATACGAAGAGGAATAACCCGTGCCGAAGGCGGCACAAGGCTGTAACTATGGGGCGTTTCAATGATGCAAGCCCCCAACTTTTGATGGAAACGACACTACTGCTGCTGCTCACCGATGGGTGAGAGAGATGGAAGCTGTATTGAATATCAGCGAGTGCCGGGAGGATCAGAAGGTGAAGTTTGCTACCCATTCTTTTGTGGACTCGGCTCTGTGCTGGTGGGACAATATAGTCCAAGCCGAGGGTAGTAGAGCTATTGGAAGGATGAGATGGCCGGAGTTGAAGAAGCTGGTAATTGAGGAATTCTATCCTCATCGTGAGATGGATAAAGTTGAAAGGTAATTCCTGCAACTGGAGGTGGGAACCCTGCCACATCAACAGTACACCACGCAGTTCAACGAGATGGCACGTCTAGTGTCGGATCAGGAGACACTTCTTTCACGAAAGATCAAGAGGTATATTCGGGGCTTGCTGGCGTACATCCGTAGGCACATGATCGCCGCCCGACCGAGCATGTTTAGGTCGGCAGTTGACCTGGCGGGAAGATTGTACGATGAGCAGGGGGCGATGGCGATGACAGATGAAGGGGAGGAGCGAGCTTATGTTAAGAAGGGGAAAGGAAGGCGATACAATGATGGTGGACTTGGGTATGGAGGTACGGCGTCGAGAGACGATGATCGGAAGAGAATGGAAAGGAGAGGAGAGATTTGCAACAAGTGTGGCAGAGGCCATGACGAAGAGTGCAAGTGGGGACTGAATGTTTGTTTCCAGTGTGGAAAGGAGGGCCACAGAGCGAGAGACTGTCAAATGGCTAAATGCTACGAATGTGGCAAGACAAGACACATGAGTAGAGACTGCAAGAAGTCGAGGGTGGGAAGCTCCGGTATGAGGAAGGAGAATAGAGGGTGAGGGCTAGAGCCTTCGCTATGACCGGGAGGAGGCTAGGTCAAACTCCGAGGTTACATCAGGTACGTTCTTGCAAGTTTAGATTTATGCATCTATGCTTTAATTGTGATGCTAGTAGTAGTTTTTTTGCCGCTATCTTCTGTGATGTTGCACGTTAGGGGTAGGAAGATCGATGAGCCATTGATGTGAGAATTGTTGTTAGTAAGTCTACCAGGTTACCTAATGCCCTAGAGGATTGCGCGATAGAATTGAGAGAGAGCGCTTCTTCCTGCTAGGTTTTTCAAGACAGACATAGGTAGGTAGACATGCATCTCCGAATGAGTTGATCAGTAGTCTATGACTCAAACCCCAAATTTTGCAAGAAGATGGATTGATCAACCGTGCACAACCAGAGTTCGGTGACGACCTACGATAATGAAGTATGAGGAAGGTTTCGACCAGGAGAGTGGATTGCTTGATTTGAAATCAAGTAAAGCTAATATTAAAGTGTGGATGGTCATTCTTAGTTGTTGCTCAGGTAGGAGGAGTTGCACATCGACTGGAGCTACCTGATGAGTTAAGTGAAATCATCTGATGTTCCATGCATCTCGTCTAAGAAAGAGGTCAACCAATGAGGATATGATCATGCTACTAGAGAATACTGAGATGGACAGAGTATCTAACCACGAGAAGCAACTGGTGACCATTACTAGTAAGAAGAAGAGAATAGACCAAGGAGGATGATGGTTTCACTTGTGCGGGTGTAGTGAAGCCTAAAGGGATCGGAGTTTAAATACAAGCTCAAAGAAAAAGTGAGACAGTGTTACCCGTAACTGTTCGAGAAGCGACAGGTTTCGGGGACGAAACCTCTTTAAGGGGGTAGACTTGTAACACCCTGAATTTTCTATTTAAACAGAAGAAAAGAAAAGTAAATAGATAGAATAGAAACTTTGCATAAGTGGATGGGAAAAAGTGTACAAAGTACACTTTTTATATTTTAAGATATTAAAGGGCATGGTTGCCCATTCTTCCTTCTGCATCATCTTCTTCACGGCTGAAAAGAAGAAGCAAGAGAGAGAGCTCGGTTCTAGAGAGAGAAAGAGCAAGAAGAAGCTGAAAAAGGTAAGTCTTCTCTTGTTTGAGCTTGGTTTTAGTTGGGTATTGAGTTCTTGACCGAAGTTCCGGTTGTTTAGTGTTGGTTTTCGGGATTCAAAGAGCTGAATCGAGGGGGTCATGAACGGGAAGAGTGCTGCTCAAAAGCTGCTTAAGGTGAGTTTCTAGAACCCATCTTTTACGGATTTTCAACTGATTTGTGGCTATTATGCATACTAAGTAAACGTTTTTAAAGAAACCGTGA
Organism: Flaveria trinervia; assembly: GCA_025506515.1. Lineage (NCBI taxonomy): Eukaryota > Viridiplantae > Streptophyta > Magnoliopsida > Asterales > Asteraceae > Flaveria > Flaveria trinervia. The sequence goes on along the minus strand of CM046450.1, from coordinate 18,273,718 downwards.
ACTTACAGTTTTATGTCCGAATGTTGTATGTATGTATGCATGTTATAGTGATGATTATGGTTTAGAGATGATGTTTAGCATGCTTAGATGGCCTTAGTATGTTAGATCTATGTTTGGGAATGCTTAGAATGAGAATCGGGTGAAATGGGTAGCATAGAAAAGATTTCAGAATGTCTGATGAACATGAACAGTGGTTCATGCGCCAAACAGTTGTCCATGCGTCCAGCATGAGAGACTAGACGCCTAAGTGTTGGCCATGCGCCCAAGGGTGGACCATGAGCCTAAATAGTGGCCCATGCGCCCAGAATGTTGGCCCATGCATCTAAGTGTTGGCCATACGCCCAAGGGTGTGTCATGCGCCTAAATAGTGCCCATGCACCCAAGTGAAGAAAAAGCTAAGTGTGGACCATGCGCCTAAATAGTGCCCATGCGTCCCAAAGATTGAAACGGCTAAGTATTGGTCATGCGCCTAGACAGTGCCCATGTGCCCATGTGCCCAAGAGCTTGAAACGGCTAAGTATTGGCCATGCGCCTAAGCAGTGCCCATACGCCCAAGTGCTTGAAACGACTAAGTGTTGGTGATGCGCCTGAACAGGGCAGACATGCCCAAACAGTGCCCATGCGCCCAGACTGTTTTATACTTAGAATTTTATGCTCATGCGCCTGGAAGGACCCATGCGCCCACTTTGGACTTAAGGTTTTCTAAGTGGTTTTTAAGGGGTAATATGGGGAGATAGGCCCAGTTATGATGTGATGGCTTACGTTTGATGTGTGTTATGCATGTATGATGTTGCCTATATGGTGTATGTTTATGATTATGTGTATGTTCCTTATTATGTATGTATGTCTTCCCTTGACTTTGCGTTGAACGTTAACGAATGTAATGAAAGTATTATGTAACGTAAAGTGGAAGATAATGAAAAGAGGAACGTAACGAATGAATGCATGCATTAATAAATGAATGAATAAAAGAGAAAGTATAGAAAGGCTTGCAAGCATATGTATGAGGTGAGCGACTCTATGTCACAACAGACTCGAAAGAGGTCCTTGTCGCGTATCCCGGTACTGTGTTAGTCTTCGGACATGAGTCGGGGGTTTGTGTGTCAGGCCCTGGCACAGTATCTGTCTTCGGACATGAGTTGGGGGTATTGCATGAGACAGGATACAGTTTGCGTACTCCGGTACTGTGTCAGTCTTCGGAAATGAGTCGGGGGTTTGTGAGCAGGCCCCGGCACAGTATCAGTTTTCGGACATGTGTCGGGAGTATTGCATATGAAGAAAGTGACGGATGATGAGATCTGTGTCGCGTATCCCGGTACTGTGTCAGTCTTCGGACATGAGTCGGGGGTTTGTGTGTCAGGCCCCGACACAGTATCAGTTTTCGGACATGAGTCGGGGATTTTGCATGAGACGAGATGATGAGGTGAGCGACTCTGTGTTGCAACAGACTCGGATGGAGTTCAATACCTGTGATTGACTCGTATGTGATCTTTGTCTCGTATCACGGTGCTGTGTCAGTCTTCGGACATGAGTCGGGGGTTTGTGAGCAGGCCCCGGCACAGCAACAGTCTTCGGACATGAGATATTGCAAGAGACAAGATTCGAGTAATAAAGAGAAATGAACGAAAGATAATGTATGAAAGAACGAACATATGAACGAACGTAAATGAATTATCGTAATAATGTACTGAACAGGGTCCTAGTCATTCGACCTCAGTAATCGTGGCTAAGTGCCACGAAGAGGGTAAAGTCTGACCGGATCTAGAAAGAGAAGTGAACGATAATGTAATACGTTGAATGAACAAGTTAATGAACGTAATGACGAAGATAATAATGATATTATCTGTATGTACGTATGATGCATGATCACGAATGATGTAAAGTATAGTATGTTTTGAAATAAAGTAAAGAACGGTTTTTACAGAGAAAAGTATTTTATTATAAAACTAGAACTCACTCAGCATCGCTGACTTTTGTGTGCATGATAGTTGGCTGGTAGATGTTGATGCTGAGGAGTTGCAGGCATGGATGCATAAGCTACTAGGAGCATTTTGAGGCTGGCATCCGTATTTTGATATATCATGTATTTTGAGATGAAAATTAATGTTGTAAATGACATGTTTTAGTTATAAATGAAAGTTTTAAATTCCGCTGCAAAATTAATGTATGTTTTCTAATGTTTTATGTGCGATGAACCACTAGTTGTGAGGTGTTCGGGAACGGGGCCTTACAATAACAAGGCTCTAGAATAAACTCATGTATTAAATACATATGAGATTTCAATACATTATATACAAAATAGTATAAGAAAAAACCAAAAGAAAACACATATTTGCAACTAAAGCTCTTTAAGAGTACAAACACAAAACTCTATAAGAGTACAAACACAAAACTCTATAAGAGTACAAACATAAAGATAACTACTTGACAAAATATGTGCTTGTTTAACTTAAATTTACTTGATAAGCAAAATGTTTTCAGACTTATAATCAAACACCCATAGATTGATGTCAAACCACTAAGTTATAAATGTGTTTTCAAAATAAAAAGAAACGTCTAGCAAGAGATTGTGTGATATGAGACACAATTTAATACAAGGGCTCAATAGGTAACTATGAGAAACATAGTCCCTGTAGTAGATCTGATAGCTCTATTGTTGGATAAGTTGGAACAAAAAGTTCTACAAATATACAATAAATAAATGCGGAATTTCTATTAATTGTTATCATCAAACATACAGAAAAATACTTGAAATATAAAGAGAACAAGCGTATTCTATCAAAGTCTGCTTTACTTAATATATTACAAAGATTACAAGACTGTACAAATTGGTAAAACGGTTAAGCTCTAAACTATACAACTATAAAGTATTTATATTATGAAAACTAAATAATAAAATCAATCATGATCGCTTATTTTAGGATTAGGATCAAAGCAAGCCACATCCATTGATCTACACATAATGCATACCATGAATGTGTAAATTATTAGTTATATAGAAAAGGCTTTAGATGAAACCTGTAGATGTTATCGATTGCATCTAAAAACCAACCAAGTTTATTTGTCTCACAATCTAGTAAAGGCTTTAGATGAACCCTGTAGATGTCATCACTGCAAACTTATATAGAATAATAAAAGTGACATGGGCATAAAAAACCTTAAGGTGGTGTTTAGAATGCAAGAATGAGAGTTGGAATGGAATGAATTATTGAGGGTGAATAAACAAAAAACATGTTTGGTTGGTGCAGGGAATGAAATGAATCATTACATAATTGATTCCATTCCCTCAAATTCATTCTATCCACCACCTCTTTTTTTTCATTTCATCCCTTCTTCCATCATTAGTCAATACACCACTCACTCAACCACCACCGCCGCCGGTCACCACCGCCCCGGGAAAACCACCCACAGAGCCCACCGCCACCGCCAATGGGAATCACCTACGGCCATTTTCGTCGTAGGAAATCATAGCCATCAAAAACTACTATGGACCACCGCCATAGCCGAACCAACCCTCGGGCCACCGCCGCCGCCACTAAAACCACCGTTGGCCACCGCCACCTCCGGAAACCACCGCCGGCCACTGTCGTTTTCGGAAACCGCCGCCGCCTCTGGAAATCACCACCGACCACCACTCTCGGGCCACCAACGCCGCTGGAAACCACCGCCTGCCACCACCCCTCGGACGACCGCCGCCACCAGAAACCACCGTCGGCCACCGCCGCCAAAAACCACCCTCAGGCCACCACCCCTCGGACGACCGCCGCCACCGGAAACCACCGTCGGCCACCGCCGCCAAAAACCACCCTCAGGCCACCACCACCGGCTACCACCATCGCTCGCCATCACCATCATAACCATTTTTACGTTTTGTTGATTCTCTTTTCCATACTTAACAAACAACACAAATTAATAATTAATTTATTCCTAAAGAGTAACCGAACAGGACAATGAAATATAATGATTCATTTTATTTTCTCATCCATTTCATTCCTTCATTTATTTCATTCATTCATACATTCCATTACCCCATACCAAACAAACCCTAAAAATTTAAGATTACTTAAAGTATTAAAATTAGTTTCACGACATATGAATACTAGATATATACATATCTGTGATCTGTCCTTTGCATTATTATTTCACGAAACTGTAGCCCGGCTATATGTGTTAATGATTTGTCTACTAATAGACATCTGGAAGATGTTAACATATTATATATTCAATGATAATATGCTATGCACACATATGGTTGTCCGATTTTAATCTATAAAGTAAGGGGTGATTGACCGAAAATTATAAAATATAATTTGAAAATGAAAAACTTTAACATGAGCATAGAGATTATTTGTTTACTTTACTATTTTATTTTATAATTATATCTTTGTTCTCATAGATTTTCGACAAGAATTGTCTTTAAGCGTAGACTTGCAAGTCTTTGACGTAAGATACACGACCATTACATTTCATGTCGTGATTGTGGTACCAAATTTTATTATATCTCTCTAGCGAAATATTTGTATTCTTTGATTTTTCTTTTTCATATATCTTAATCATTGATCACACATTGATGCTAAATTATCTTTTTCTTATATGAAAGCAAGATTGTATGAACAAAATTGAAAGTTGAACAATTCAATTTTGTTATTACTTGGTGATTGATGAAAGATAGAAAGCGTGGTCCAGATACTATAACCTTTTCACGATAAATTTTTATAATCAATCTTTTTCTTGTATAAATTCTAATAATATCGGTACGTCTATCATTGAAAGACTTCATCGATTTCGATGGCGGATCGATGTACCTCAAAGTACTTTATTGTTTTGGATTCGACTGATCTTCTTGAGCGATTCAAAATGTAATTTTATGTTACATTACGGTCAATTCTATGTGTCTTAGATAAGACACTAGTAACTGACTTCGCAGCGAGCCTAATATTATTCTTTCACATAAAATGACAACTAAAAGTTCTATAAGTGAAACATAAATTGAAATCACTTATCACTAATCTACATGCACTACTAGAAAACTACTCTTTTTAGTACGTGAAATTTGCGACACCATATTTTGTGGCGAGATACTCAACACAATTACGATACATAACCTAGAAAACTAAAACCCTTCATTTACATCGAACTTTTGACAAGAAAGCGACTAAACTTTATAAACTCCAACTTTTGTCGCAAATGCGTAGCATAATTGTGTAAGGCCCCGTTCCCGGGACGCTCACAGCTGGTCAATCGTCGCACATAAAACATATATTTACATTTACTTTAATAAACGTTGCAGCGAAAATATTTAAACACCCATTTCATTTCATCATAATTGCTTTTGCAAAATAATACATCGTTATCGAATTACAAAATACTTGTTGCATTACATCACAAAAATATTATAAAAATGGATGTCATCCAAAACGAGCCAAGTATCCACCCCGTGTCATCCTCAGCCGCCTTTACCTGTTAACCGGAAACACATAAAAGTCAGCGTTGCTGAGTGAGTTCTAGTTTTAAAACAAAATATATTTTACTTCCATTTAAAACCGTTCTTTACTTTCTTTCAAATCATACTATACTTTCGTACATGATCACACATCGTACGTACACATAGATAATATCATTATTTTCTTCCTTTACTATTCATCACTTTCTTTCTTTAACTCTTTCTGGATAGGTGTCATCAGCATTACCCCAAACATATGCACAAAGCGGGTACTGGGCCGAAGATCATAATTGACTTCCATAACGCACATAGCCTGGCACCAGCACCGGGGTAAGCGACAAAGATCCCAACTGTATACTACACCCCAAACGTATGCACAAAGCGGGTACTAGGCCGAAGATCATAAATGACTTCCATAATGCACATAGTCTGGCACCAGCACTAGGGTGAGTAATCACTATAACTATGTACTATATCACTGGTCAGTCATAAAGACTGGGCCCCTGCGTGTATCCTTAAGGGTTAGCTAACCCACACACAGTTGAGCTTACGGCAGCTTAGAGTCGTGCACCTTCGTACATTTTGCTTGCAAGCCTTTCTTTACTTTCTCTTTCATTAATGCATGCATTCTATCATTATGTTCCTCTTTTCATTATCTTTCACTTCACGTTACATAATACTTTATCATTTCATTCACAACTATAACATGTAAAGCCACGGGAAAGATAAACATACAAAATCATGGATGTAACACCCGGTTATTTTTAAAAGACAAGATATAAAGAATAAAAGAAGGAAAGGTAATTAAGTCCAAGTGGAGGGACTAAAAGTGTAAAAAGGACAAAAATCTTTGAAAAGTTGGTGTAAAGGTGGGCATGGCCGCCCACCCTCACTTCACATCAACATCTTTCTCGGCTTAGAGAGAGAAAGACAAGAGGAGAGCAGAAACTCTCGGCTTGTAGAAGAAGAAGAAGAGGTGAACGAATTCAAGGTAAGAATTCGTGGTTTTTACATGTTTATGATGGGTTTTATCCCGGTTATGTGTTTATGTGCTTATGTGTTTGTGTTTGTGCTTTGGTGTGTGTGTGTATGGTATTGTTTTTAGGTGTTTGAACTCATTGCAAGCGGGTTAGAAAGGAAGAAACACCCAAGTTCCATCAGGTGAGTTCTAGACCCTGATTTTTACTTGTTTTCAAACATCTTTGGGGCTGAAAATGTATTTAAATGGTTTTTACAATGTTTGAGTATGCATGCCCGTATGTATTGTGCATGATTGGATGTGATTCCTAAATTCTTATAGGTTATTCATGTTTAGAATAGCCACATTAAGCTTAGAACAGATGGATTTGATGATTGGGTTGAAAACATACTGGAAACATGTTGAACAGAAGGTCCATGCGCCTAGATAAGGCTCATGCGCCTGAAAATGCCTTAGAAAGAATTAAGTGTAATCCATGCGCCCAAACAGTAGCCCATGCGCCTAAGATTACCTTAGAAATGATTAAGTACAACCCATGCGCCTGAACAGTGGCCCATGCGCCTAGAAATGTTAGCTGGACAACTAAGTGTAGGGCCATGCGCCCCAATAGTGCCCATGCGCCCAAGTGGCTCATGCGCCTAAGTGTCCATGCGTCCGAATTACTCATGCGTCTAAGTTTCATACGCACAAATAGTGCCCATCCGCCTGAATAGTCCATGCGCCTAAAGTGAAAATGTTTAAGTGTTGGCTGATGCGCCTAATAGTGATGAAACGCCCGAACAGGGCTCATACGCCCAAATAGTTCCCATGCGCCTAAGCACTTAGAAATTTTTACAGAAGTTTCTGGGAGTCTGTGCTTTAGGGTTTTGACCGAGGTTGACTAAGGGCTTATTAATGATGATGTTTCATGCATGATATGATTACTTATAATTGTTCCTTATTATTGTTATTGCTATTATTATTATTACTTATAGTATGTGACTTTACGTGATATGTTATTATCGTAATGTAAAGTATATCGTAATAATAAAGTGAAAGAGCAATAAAGAAAAGAAGAGGAACATTAATGAAAATGTTAACAAGTCTTGGAAGCTTACAGGAGGTACACGACCATGTTGTCATTAGCTCAACTATGCTGCAGGTTAGCTACCCTATTATGCACACAGGGTCAATCAATTGTGATTGGCAGGACCTTTGCAGCGTGTCCTGGGTGATTGGGTTGGCCTTGTACATAGTACAAAGAACCCTTTTGAGGGATACAATCGCCCCTTTCGGGGGATATAGTTGACCCTTTCGAGGGATATAGTTGACCCTTTCGAGGGATACAGTTGACCCTTTCGAGAGATATAGATGGGCCATCACCCGTTTTCCATCGCGCATATAGTTGGGGTATTGCTCACTGGTCCATACAGAAAGTGAAACATAAAGATAAAAGTTTACAGAACAGACAAGGCATACAGTAAAGAGAACGGACAATATTTGTTCATATAGTTGATGCGTGCTCGCATATACAGTACAAAGTTGTATTTACAGAAAAGAGTATTTTCTTATACAATATATAAAAAGTATTTTATTACTCCTAAAACTAGAGCTCACTCAACAACGCTGACCTTTATACATTTTTAGTTGGCAGGTAATTATTGCTGAGGATGGCACGAGGGTGAAGCTACTCGGTAGGGAAAGTCTGACATCCATTCGTACTCTGTGTTGCTGTTGTTTTGTAATGCATATAGACAAGTCTTTTGTAATCAGTTAAATGATGATGTATTGCTCAACGAAAATGGTTTAAATAAAATGAATGGCTTTTGATAAATTATTTCCGCTGCTTAAGTTTGTTTAATTGTAATGTTTAATGTTTTAATTGCTATGATTGACCAACTGTGAGGTTTCCGAGAACGGGGCCTTACAATGGAACATAAACATAACAATACAAAACATCACCATACAAGGCACCATCACACATGACATAACAATCATGCAACATACCATCATGCATAAGAATCAATCATACATCATCATACTATACCCATCACATCATCTATGACTTCAAAAAGTCAACTTACATAACCCCTGGGAACCTCCCAAGTCAAAGCTACACTTCACTTTTCCCCCAAAAATCAGAAAACATTCTAAATCTTTAGGCGCATGAGCACTATGCATACGCATGAGCACTATGCAAGCACTGGGCCTTTCTGGCGTATGGGGAACACTTAGGCGTATGGGTAACTTTCGGGCGCTTTAGCACTATTGAGGCGCATGAGCTACACTTAGTCTATTCTAGGCAACCCTAGGCGCATTGGCACTATTGGGGCGCATGAGCAACACTTAGTCTATTTCAGGGCAACATTAGGCGGATGGGCACTATACAGGCACATGAGTGCCTGGGCATATGAACACTTAGTTAATTTCAGCCTATTTCTAGGCGCATGAGTACTATTCGGGCGTATAAGACTTTGGGCGCTTTGGCCACTTTGGCAGTTATTTATGTTAGGCGTATGGGCTACTTTTTAGGCGCATCAGCAGTCTAATTCACTCTTAACATCATAATTCAGTCCCAAACATCACCTATCATGTTATAAGCTTAAATCATACATTCTAAGCCTTAGAAACACATACATTACATCATGAAACACAGACATAGCCCAAAATCAAACCCCACCCATATCATACACACAAATACACATAAGGGTGTAAAAACATATTTTTATAAAAATGTACATACATACATTTCTAGCCCCAAGGCAATTAAAACAGGTAAAAAGGGGGTTCAAGAAGTCATCTTAGTAGCCTTCTTTGGGTAAGACTTCTTTCAAACCCGTTTGCTACATGTTCACACTTAGAAACCCACCAAAACAGACACCCGAACACAAACAACACAGATAAGCATATAACCGAGGCCTAAACCGGTTAAGAAATCTTAAAACCCATGAATTCTTACCTGAATTCGAACCTCTGCTCTTGTTCTTCGAAGACCGAAAGCTTTCTGCTCCTTTTTTCATTCTCTCTCTCTAAAATCCAAATGATACGAGTGTAGAAAGAGGAATGGGCGGCCATGCCACCTTTATCACCAACTTTAAAAGATTTTTGGTCTTTTTGACACCTTTAGTCCCTCTACTTGGGCAAAATATCTTTTCTTCCTTTTTATTTCTTTTTCTTCACATTATTCTTCTTTCTTTGCCTTTAAAAAGAATAACCGGGTGTTACAAGTCCACCCCCTTATATAGGTTTCATCCCCAAAACCTGTTATTCCTCAAACAATCATGGGTGATGTTGTCTCATTTCCTCCTCAGTCTTCCACGTAGACTCGGATCCCTTCATGTGCTTCCACTGCACACGCACAAAAGGAATCACTTTATTCCTTAACCTTTCTCCTTACGATCAATGATCGCCACCAGTTTCTCCACATAATTGACCCGTTCATCTACCTTGATATCCTCTAGTGGTACAATCATATCCTCGTCTGCTAAACAATTTCTCAGATGAGATACATGGAATGTCGGGTGAATTCCACTTAAATCCTCTGGTAACTCTAGTCTATAGGCCACCTCTCCTACTCGAACAATGATTCAGAAGGCCCTATGTATCTCGGGCTCAACTTGCCCCGCTTTTTGAATCGAATGATACCTTTCCAAGGTGAGACCTTCAACATAACTTTATCACCCACCTAGAACTCAATCGGTCTACATCGCTCGTCAGCATATGACTTTTGTCTATCTTTGGCTGCCTTTATAAAGGCTTTGATCCTTTCTATCTTTTCAGTTGTAGCCTCGACCACCTCGACGCTCCCTAAATCTTTATGGCCAATATCACCCAACATACGGGTGTTCGGTATCTCCTACCATATAGCATCTCATAAAGGGGCATACCAATGCTATCATGGTAACTGTTGTTATATGAGAACTCAACTAACGATAGGTGGTCATCCCAACTTCCTCCAAAATCAATGACACATGCCCAAAGCATATCTTCCAGCGTCTGAATTGTCCTTTCTAACTGATCATCTGTCTGCGGATGATAAGCCGTGCTAATATGTAACCTCGTCCCCATCGCGTCGTGGAATTTCTTCTAAAATTTAGATGTAAACCAGGTGTCGCGATCAGACACAATAGACACCGGCACACCATGACGAGTTACAATCTCTTTAATGAATAGATCCGCCAACCTCTTGGGTGAATATGTCTCACGAATCGGTAGGAAATGAGCACTCTTCGTCAGACGATCAACTATCACCCATATAGCATCATACCCTTTCACGGTACACGGTAGCTTCGTAATAAAATCCATGGTGATATGCTCCCACTTCCACTCCGGTATATCCAAAGGATGGATCTTTCCATACGGCTTTTGATGCGGACCTTCACTTGTAAACAAGTAAGGCATTTACTCACATACTCCACCACATCACGCTTCATACCCGGCCACCAATAATCTTTCTTCATGTATTGATGCATCTTTGTAGCACCGGGATGAATAGAGTATCGAGTTTTGTGAGCTTCATCCATAATCTTCACACGTAGACTCCCAAAACGAGGAATCCACATCTGCCCGAATTGAGTCCTAACACTAAGTGTGTTTTCACCCAATTCCACAACCAGGCCTCTCATTCTTTCGGAGTTAAAATAATCTTCATTCAAGGCATCATCTTAAAAGTCTTTGACCTGATTCATCACATCAGAGGTCAGAACCAACTGATAAGCCTTCACCAAAATCGGCTCGGGTCTCTTTTTTCGGCTAAGGGCATCCGCCACCACGTTGGCCTTGCCGGATGGTAATGGATCGTAATCATAATCTTTTATGAGCTCCAACCATCTTCTCTGCCTCATGTTCAAATCTTTCTGATCAAAGAAGTACTTCAAGCTCTTGTGATCAGTGAATATGGTGCACTTCGTCCCATACAGGTAGTGCCTTAGAATCTTTAACGCCAAGACCACGGCTGCTAGCTCCAAGCATGGGTAGGATAATTAACCTCATGGACTTTCAACTGTCGGGATGCGTAGGCTATAACCTTTCCTCGTTGCATCAAAACACATCCCAACCTCGAGTAAGAAGCATCTGAATAAACCACCAAATCCTTGCTTCCATCGGGTAATGACAAAACTGGAGCTTGAGTCAACCTCGCCTTTAACTCCTCGAACGCCTTCTCTTGAGCTGGACCCCATCCAAACTTTACATCCTTACGGGTCAACTTAGTCAAGGAGAAGCTATCTTAGAGAAGTCTTGGATGAATCTTTTGTAATAGCCAGCCAAACCCAAGAAACTACGAATCTCGGATGGCATCTTTGGAGACTTCCATTGCATCACCGCCTCCACCTTGGTCGGGTCCACCATAATCCCCTCGAGATTCACCATGTGACCCAGAAACTGAACTTTGCACAACCAAAATACGCACTTGGAGAACTTGGCATACAACTTCTCCTTTCTCAACGTCTCCAACACTTCTCGAATGTGACCGGCATGCTCCTGCTCACTCTTGGAATAAATCAGGATATCATCGATAAACAGAATCATTGATTTATCCAACATCGACCAACACACTCAATTCATCACGTCCATAAAAGCAGTTGGCGTGTTCATTAAACCAAGAGACATAACGAGAAACTCGTAGTGTCCATAACGAGTGCGAAAAGCTATTTTAGGAATATCTTGCTCCTTCACTTTCAACTGATGGTAGCCAAATCAAAAGTCTATCCTCCAGAACCAACTTGATCCTTCAAGCTGATCAAACAAGTCATCAATCCTTGGTAAGGGGTACCGATTCTTCATCGTCAGATTATTCAACTCGCGGTAGTCTATACACATTCTCATGCTACCGTGTTTCTTCTTCACAAATAAGACTAGAGCACCCCAAGGAGAGATACTCGGCCTAAAAAACCCCTTGTCGAGCAACTCCTATAGTTGTCCCATCAACTCCTTTATTTCTGTAAGAGCTAACCGATACATTGCCTTAGCAACAGGTTGGGCATCCGGTATCAAGTCAATCTGGAACTCGATCTCGCGGTCAGATGGCACTCCCGGTAAGTCTTCGGGAAACACATATGAGGAAAGTCACATACAACCGGTACATCAGATAGTCATGGTGTTGGTCTATCCACATCCTTTACATAAGCCAGATAGGTGTTACATTCGCTCCTCATGCACTTTCCCGCCACCGCCATTGAAATCACCTTCGGAATCGTAGTAACCCGATCACCATAAACCATCACCGAACCACCATCAGGCGCTGTCAAACAAATCATCTTCTTGCGACACACAATGTTAGCCTTGAAGTCCTCTAACCAATCCATCCCAAGAACCAAATCGAAACCACCTAAGGTCATCACGAAGATCCTAACCGGAAATTTGTGACCTTCTAATTCCACGTCACAACCCTCTATTATCTTAGAAATCCTAGTAGACTTACCTGTGGTGGTTTCTAAATCAAAGGGCACATCAACACATCTACTACTAATAGGCAGCTTGGCATAAAAAGTAGCATAAATAAATCTTTTACTAGCACCAGAATCAAATAACACAGAAGCTAAAGTTTGGTTCACTAGAAACATACCGGACACAACATCAGGGTCCGTCCTAGCTTCCTCCTGCGTCATTGTGAACGCTCTGGCGCTCGCCCTGTGTCCTTCACCCCCAGCATTCTTCACCCCAGAACCCTCAGCCCTCGGATTCTTACAGTCTCTACTCATGTGGCCCTCCGCACCACAATTGAAACATCTCCCTGCTTTGCATTCCCTTGCCGTATGACCAGGCTTTCCACATTTGAAGCACACGTTCAATCCCCATCTACACTTGCCACTATGCTCCTGCCCATATTTGTTGCATCTCTTTACACCCACACCGGATGTGACCACCCGACGGTCATCTACCCGTGCCTTCTTGTTACCCGTTAGGGCACCACCCTGACCAAACCTTTTCCCACTCTAGTTTCGATCACCACCACCCTTCTTGTTCACCTCAGCCACCACCACCTCTCACTCATTGTACAACCTTCCTACCAAATCAACCGTCGACCTAAACGTGCTCGGTCTGGCAGCGATCATGTGCCGGCGAATATCCCCTGTAAAACCCTGAATGTATCTCTTAATCTTTCGTGAAAAAGGCATTAGTTGGTCAGGCACCAGACGTGCCATTCCGTTGAATTTGGTGGTGTATTGTTGGTGTGTCATGGTTCCAGCCTCCAGCTGCAGGAATTCTCTCTCAACCTTATCCATCTCCCTATGAGGACAAAACTCCTCAATTATCAACTTTTTCAGCTTGGACCATCTCATCCTCCCAATAGCCCGACTACCCTCAGCTTGGACAATATTGTCCCACCATCACAAAGCCGAGTCCACGAATGAGTGGGCAGCAAACTTCACTTTCTGATCTTCCCGGCACTCGCTGATGTTCAGAATAGCTTCCATTTCTCTCACCCATCGGTGAGCCGCAGCAGCAGTATCATTACCATCAAAAGTAGGGGCTTACACCTTTGAAATGCCCCATAGTTATACCCTCGTGCCGCCTCCAGTGCAAGCTCCTCTTCTTCCTCTTCTTCATCATCGTAGAGAACCGTTTCCGGCTCTGGTCTTTCCCGGCCTCCCAAGGACCAGTTTCTCTCCTTTCTTTTCCGTTCCCTTATAGCCTTTGTTACTTCAGTCACCACAGACGGCAAGATCGTCTACATGACCTGATGAACTTCTTCCATAATAGCCTCCTTTACCGAGGCTCTCAAGTTGGCGCTCTCATCACCACCCTCCGGATGAGGGGTCTCGGGTTCTTCATAAACCACCTTTTCAACTCTGGATATTCCCCTCTTGGGTTGCGGTTCAGCACCATGACCTCCACCACATGAAGCTTTAGAAGATCTACCACTGGCCATTCTCACACATAATGAAAGATTCAAACACCAATACGGTCATTCAAGGAAACAGCTCAGTTTATGTCAAATTAGTAAGTCCCTAATTACAGTAGCCAGTTGTGATTTGCCACTTACTTTACTCCTCGTACCCCGAGCATTACCTATCCTAACTATATCAGTGTCTAAATCCACAAAAAACACATAGCCACATAACATGCACACGTAATACCGGTTAACATTAAGAAAATACCTGATGGCACGCAGCTACTCATACTAGCATCTTTTCCCTTTCTGTCCCATTTTCAATTTAAGTTAAGGTTTATTTTGAAAATTTACCCATTTCACTTAAACTTTGGCTCTGATACCAACTTGTAAGGCCCTATTCCCGGGACGCTTACTGTTGGGATCTGGTATTTGAATGAAACACCAACTGATTAATGTGTTAAACCAAACCAAATAGTGTGGAATCCTATTTGATTGGCAATCCAATCAGTGAGAACGCAATTAGAAATAATAACGTATTGAATCTAACATCAAGAATCGATTAAGAATCGATCTACAACATTCTATGAACTTGGAGTACAAACTTAGAGGCTTCTAGACCGCTAGGGTACGTCTGGAGTCGAAGTGAAATGAATGATCCTGTTTTTCCATGAATTAGGTGGTATTTGTAGGTTAAGGTTTCTTAATTGTGCGACTGGACCATTTGCATGGTTCTGTCGGGCGATTGAGTAATGCGGTTGATCCATTCGTACGACTGAGTGTTCAGTCGTGTGACTGAGTCAGTCGCATGAAGTTGTTCAGGCGTATGGACTATTTAGGCGCATGGATACTCAGTCACACGGCCATACGGATGCATGACCACTGTTGGGGCGCATGGTCCAGTCGGACGCATGAGAACGTCACTTCACCAAGTTTGAATGTATTCAATATATAACATTATGCATAACAATTCAAACAATCACAAACCTATATAATCAGGTCAATATGTGTTAAACAACTCATTAATGAAATATTAAACATTATAAACACAACCAAGCATTTGTATTTCATTAAGTACCCGTACAATTACAATTACATAAGTGTAAGACAATACAAGATATTACATTAAGATCAGAAACTAGGGACACATGTATCAACAAACTCCCCTTTGGACCTAGATTCATCTATTGTCTTACCTTCTTCATAACCTCTTCGTACTTCTTGTACTTCTCCTCTCTTGTGACTCCTGCGTGTATCTCAAATACAAAGCAGAGTCATATCACATTTTGGAATTGGAGGGCTTGTACAATATCTTGTGTGTCATAGAACAGTGGCCACTTGTATAATGTGTATACATCATCAGCAGACAAGTTTGTAAGCCACATTGGGTCAAATACCCTGATAGTATCAATTTTTCCCTCTTTGTTCAGAACTATGACCGCCTCCCCTGTTCTCCAATCATAGTACCACCATTTAAAGTGTGGAGTGAAGTCCTATGGCATTTCCCTGAGAGGGATTCTAGACATTGTTCTTGGGGGACTCCACTTCAGCACTATCTTAGGCTTTCCAGTTATGGGATCAACTTCAGAACGTCTGATATACCTCGTAGGTTGTTGAGGTTGAAGTTGAGCCACCTGGTGTGGTACTCTTTCTTCAGGGCAGCCTCAAACCAGCCTGACATCTTCCTCGGGTCAGCATATAGTAACTTCAGTTTAGCCAGCTGGTTGAGCTCAAAACCAGGTAGAGACTTTAGATCATGCGGGAATCTAAAGTACTCGATACCTATCTCTCGCTTTATCACATATACATTAAGATCATCAAAATGAGCCCGTGCGATAATCTTGCCTGACACCTTTTGATGTTTCTTTACTTTGTAGAGCTTGGTGTAGACATTTGGTTTAGGTGCAGAGCGTTGTGCTCGGATCTCCTCAAAACATGTAACCCATTCAGCCTTTCTGATATCAACATTGCCGTTTAAGGCTTGGGCTTGTTCTTCAACCTTCTCAGTCTCTTACTCCATTTGATCCAGTATATCAAATGTATCACTAACTAAGGAATCACCCTAATTGGGGACCACATTTCCCTCTTTATCAGCATACTCTGGATAGTGAGCTGCTGTGACATCCTCGATCTCTATCTCATCGATGTCCTTCAGGTCGTCATCACTGCCTCCTTCAACATTCGGAGCGTCTTTTATAATCTCATCAGGATTGAGCTTGAACATTTCTGCCAGTTGCTCATCAGTAAGATCATGAATTATTTCCCCTTCTTTAGGGGTGTAACTCACTGATCTTCTGACAATCCCTTGCAGATCAAGAATCATGGTTAGTTGAGTCTTGATCTGTTGAAGGGGAGCAATATCGTGTTCATCCCTTTGATAACTTAGATCTGCTTGATTTAAACATTCAATATATCACTCATTAGTTAACAATCAAGACATAACCATAATAATCGAAAACATAATTATTTACATTACTTATACACATTTATTTCGTTAATTTCATACATAATTCGAATACAAAAGATTTTAAATAACAATAAAACAACTAATCATTACTCTTGTCCTGGATCATCGGCTCTTCTGCTGCCGGGTTGGATGAGGAGGCACTCGGATCTTGAGTATGTTTGGTCCTCCTCTCGCTCGCTGAAGTGGCACCTGCAGCTGAAGATTCGTCATCATCATCATCACTGACATCATATGACCATAATGATCATCACCATCATCATCATCATCACTATCATCATCAGCATCATCATCTTCATCACCTTCTCCTATCTTTAAGGGCTCTTCTTTGGACCCTTTGATCTTTAACTACAGAGATTTGTTTGCAGCCTCCAGCTCCTCATCCTTTTGGTGTGTTGCTCCTGGAGCTAAGACATTCGATGCACCTGCTCATCGATTAACTGAGCCTGATGAGAGAGCTGCTGAGATTGGATAGTGGTCAAGTCTACCAGTTGTCTGATCTGATTTGTCTTCTCTTCATCTGCAGCTAATAGTCTCAGCACCATACGATTAAGTGCTGAGAGCTGTTCCTTTACCCCACTAGGAGGCAGAGGCGATCGTGATGAATATGGAGAGAAAGAAGATGGTGTTGTAGGATGGCTAGTGGTGGTGGTAACTGTGGTGAACATTGGAGGTGGTATAGCTGATGGTGGTGGTGGTGTAGGTGTGTATGATATGGTGGTGGATGGAAGGGTGGTAATGGTATGAGGGGGAATGGTGGTAGGGATGACGGCTGAGGTGGTAGGTATGGTGGTGGTTGTGGTGGTGATGAAGGTGATTCTGTGCTTATTTTTTTTCAAGCCATGGGGCTGAGCCATCCTCTTCTTCCTCGATCCAGTCGAGGAGGATGCTCCCCCTAAAACACGACATGGCAGATCAAGAGTATATGTAGGATCAGCAGTAGTCTCTCCTGATATTTCTGGGCGTTCATCAACCGCCCGAAGCCCTCGTTCTGTGGGAACAACTTTACTTCCCACAGTCCGAGTCAGAGGCTCCTCATCTGACTCCTCCTCTTCCTCACCAGGTATGAAACCCTGGTGGAATCCAGCAGTCTCAGCGATATCTCCAGTGGGGGCAGATGCTGGAGATACAATATTAGCAGTGGGGCCCGTTGGTTGAGTGGGCCCTACATCTCCAGCATTCCCGCTATCATCATCGTCGGAGTCATCATCTGGTAGCTGCAGCTGCTCTACCTCTGAGTCACTGTCAACATGACGCCATTTACGTCTAGCTGGCGCCACGTAATCCTCCCGGGCCAGATGCCCAAATAGTCTCCTCACAGGGGCTTAACCTGCTTTCCCCTGTAGACCTTCATCCTCCCCAAGGTGGTGTCGTCCATCACCTCGAGTACAACTGCATCCTCCGTCTCCTTCGGCAAGGAAGGGAGCTTCTGGTCGATAATCATCTGCATAAAACGAGGGTACATGCAGAAGCCCTCCTTTCTTTCCCTTCAATTTTCTCCACCAAGTAGGTGAAGAACATCCTTGAGAAGCTGAACAGGTGGTTCAGCACCAACGCAGCATATGCATTCTGAATCTGATCAGAGAGCTCATCAAAGTTTAAGTTTTGACCAATTCTTATCATTTGACATTGTGTTTTGGTTCATTTGACTCGCAATCATTATACTTAACCCCTGATAACATTGATTTCAGTTGTTGGCTTATTTTAATTGGGTAACTTAGTCCAACAGGTCTCGTTTCTTGTCTTGGTCCGAACGTATCGATTTAGGAGTCAAATTGAATGAAACGTGGTTGGATTGAACCCCATTATACCTATAAAGTCAGTACAAATCGTCAGTTCACAAAAATCTGAGATATAGTAAGATCAACTGAAAATTTTGGCAGAGTAACTTTAGTCGTGCGAATTAAGGCTAATTTAGGAGTGATGAGTCTCTACGACCGACTCCCCCTCTATTTATATGGAATGTGAATTCAATCGTACGACTGAACTCATACGCTCATTTCATTCGGGTGAATGGACCTAAGTCGTGCGACTGGATCAGTCGCTCACCTTCAGTCGTCCAACTAGAGTTCAGTCGTGCGACTTGTTCATTCTCCCTCTTAATCGGCCGAATGGCTCATTCGTATAAGTCATTCGGTTTAATGGTCCATACTCATGTCCATTCGTCTGTTTAATGCATGAGTATGGTCCATTCGCATGATCGGTCCATATTCAGGGTCCAGTCGTGTGAATGGGTCATACTCTTTAAATATTTTGACTATATGACCATTTGACTTTTAGATCCTGTTAAACTGTTGAATTAGTATTATGAGCAATTGATCATCTCAGACATGATCATTTTAACTTAAAACCTTTTGATCACCTCAGACGTGATCCTTTTAAAGACATTTTGTCACCTCTGATGTGACCCAATTTTTACTTGAAAGTACATGTGTTCACCTCAGACGTAACCTTTTAGATGATAAGGTCCCTTATCAACTTCCATGACATAGTCCGACACTACACAGACCTCAAATAGACGAACTTGGTACTTACATAAAAGACATATCACTAAAAATTACATTAAGATATGTTTTGTGTTTTTGAGAGGGTTAATTCCTAAGATGTAACTCTAAGGAATAATTTTTCTGAGAGGGCAGCTTCAATCTTTTAAACCATACATGGACCAATTCAAGCTGGAATCATACAGGATATTCAAATCATTTGGGACAAGTTAGCTAAACCTTTGATGCTCTTTCCTTGTTTTTTTCATCTAGAGTCATTTAGCAAATTTAGGAAATCATACTAGTACTATTCGGTCCCAACACTGATTTGAACTTTCAAGAATTGTAGCCACAGTGATTGTAAGTATACTTGTCCTCTTAAATCCATACACAGACTTTCAACACAGTTTGGTGATCGCTTTAAGGTTTGTTTATTTCAACAAGCATTTGTGGATCCCACACTTATATGGTAATCAACATTCCTCAGGAGATTTTTGGGCGGTCTTAGGGTAGAATTCAAGAAGAGACTATTTATAGAACTTTCAAAGAGAAGCCAATCCTCAGGTCAGTGCCATCGCACAGCAGAGAGGCGGCAAACAACAATGAGTTCTAGAATATATAGGTTATGCTTATCCTCAGGTCAGTGCCACCGCACAGCAGAGAGGCACATAGCCTATCTTCTTGTTTGAGCATTTTTTTTTTTTTTTGCACAGAGCTCACCAACAACATAAGTTATTAGTTTGATTGTCTTTGCATTTTTCATGTGCTTTTGCTCATGCTTTGGTCTTACGCACACTTTTGTGGCGTTTATTCTGCTCGTCACCCCTTATTGGAATCTTGTTGATTGTGTTAACCAGGGATAAGGCGTTACCCACAGCTAGTCAAACACTTTAGTTTAATCTTGAGAACACCAAAAGGTCTAGTCATCTATTGTGTTGAATCTACCGACATATCATATGTGGTCTAGCAACCTCTAGGTCTACTTTTCTGTGTTACCTTAGTAGTAGCTAGCTTATCTATCATATTTCCTTTTATATTGCTCAGACTACACAGACTTATACTTGAACTTTGCATCTTTTTTCAATTTTGAATTTTAAAGTCCCAAATGGTTTGTACCTGTGTACTATCATATTCCAAACATTTAATCGGTATCACACCTAATATCTTATTTATTTTCAGCTTGCCTCTCATTTTCCCCTTTTTTTCTAGACCTATTCTCCCCCTAAAATTATAAAACCACTGTGGATTTGCATTTTAGGATTTTAATGGGCAAGGAAAGAACCTAATTGTAATAAACGAATTAATATTAAACAAAAACAAGAGAATAAACAAAAAGAAAATTAAAAATTAAAAATTAAAAGAACCTAGACACGACGCATCGGACTGCACATGGTCATCTTCTGGAATGACCTCATTTTTCTTTTTAACGCCATTTACCTCTAACATATATAGAAAACATGGTTTGTCAAAAGCCTTTGCATAGAGGTCAGCGCGTTGAAAATCAATGTTTATTTTTATCACATCGATTAAATTCTTTTCAAAGCAATCACGTATGAAGTGATATTTGATTACGATGTGTTTTGTCTTAGGATGTTGGACCGGGTTTTTAGTGACTACAATCGCAGCAGAGTTATCAACAAAGATAGGAGTGGAAGTGAAATGCAAACCGTAGTCCCGCATTTGCTGTTGAATCCATATGATTTGGGAACAGCAGCTTGCTGCAGCAACGTATTCGGCTTCACAGGTTGACAATGCAACCGAGGTTTGCTTCTTACACTGCCAGGTTACTAATCTTCTCCCAAAGAACTAACACCCTGCTGATGTAGACTTGTAGTTCATCTTGCAGCCGTCGCAATCCGAGTCACTATACGCTGTAAGTTCAAAGTCATCATCATGTGGATACCACAACCCAAGTGTGAGTGTGCCCTTCAGATAATGAAATATCCTTTTGACCCCAATTAGATGGTTCACCTTAGGCTTTGCCTGATATCGTGAGCATAAACATGTAGCATACATGATATCAGGTCTTAAGGCAGTGAGATACATGAGAGATCCAATCATCCCTCGGTACATAGTGGCATCTACCAGATCACCGTTCTCATCAGGTGCTACATCATGGTTTGTAGCCAGTGGAGTGCCAGCTGTGGAAGCATTCTCCATGTCAAACTGACTGAGAATATCTCCTACATACTTTGTCTGATGTAGAAAGATTCCATTTGGAGTCTGATCCACCTGTAATCTGAGAAAGAACTTCATCTCTCCCATGGCACTCATCTCAAACTCCGCCTTCATTACTGCTTCGAATTCTTTGCATAATTCTTCGTTCTTTGAACCAAAGATTATGTCATCTACATAGATCTGTACTAGCAGTAAGTCTCCCTCTTTTTCTTTGATAAAGAGTGTGCAGTCAATAACTCCCTACGAAATACGTGTTTCACAAGATGAGTCGAGAGTTTCTCATACCAAACCCATGGAGCTTGATGAAGCCCATATAGAGCCTTGTCGAGTTTGTAAACTCTATCCCGATGATATGGATCCTCAAATCCCTCGGGTTGACTGACATACACTGTTTCTCTGATCTCACCATGAAGGAATGCACTCTTAACATCTAGCTGATAAACTTTGATTTTCATATAAGATGCATAGGCAAGGAAGATGCGGATGGCTTCCATCCTTGCCACTAGTGCAAATACTTCATTGTAGTCAATACCTTCAACTTGTTGAAAACCCTGAACAACAAGCCGAGCCTGTTTCTGATGATCACACCCTGATCATCTTTCTTGCATTTCAAGACCCATTTGGTGCCAATGACTTTAGCACCTTTAGGTCTATCAACTAGTGTCCATACACCTAACTTCTTAAACTGAAGAAGTTCTTCTTGCATGGCACTAACCCAGGCCTCATCATTTACTGCTTCACTAACATACTTTGGTTCAAACTGAGACACAAAGCAACGGTATGCACCATCGTGAAGGTATCCTTTTTTCATCACGGAGGCATAATCAGCTGAGTATAGCTGATTTCTAGTCTGAACTCCTGATCTCACATCTCCTATAACATTATCCAATGGATGATAGACTTTTAGACGTGATCCAGGAGTAGTTGGAACAACCACCTCAGAGTCAAGATTATGAACATTTGGTTCTAGATCTGAGGCAGACGGAGTCTGAGGTTCTGATGGTTCTGAAGTATCACTAGCCGATGCTTGTGAACTTGTGGTAGTCGGAACCTGTACATCCTGGTTGATCTGATCATTTTCTTCATTTTCTTCATCAGAGGAAGAATCACCCACATCCACTGCTCCCCCTGAGTTGGTAGTATCATGACATGTCGAATCTTGAGATGGTGTGTTCAGGACATCGTACATCATCTTTTTTGCCAACTCGTCTTCTGAAGAGGAAAGAGGTATGTTAAAGGTCTTGAAGAATCCATCATAGTCGAAGAAGTAGGCAGGCCCTTTTCTAGCAGGTGGTGTGATATATCTCTGAACATCAACATTACACCACACCTCTACTTGGCCTGTTGAGTTGTTGTAAACCCTTTTGTTCGGTATGTTATATCCTAGAAAGATACCTTCATCAATCTTCTCACTGAATTTTCCCTCCTAAGTCTTCTTTAGCAGGGTGCACGGGGTGCCAAATGGCTCAAGATATTCCAAGTTAGGTTTTCGTCGCTGTAATAACTCGTAGCATGTTTTTCCATGCCGTTTTACTACCAAAACTCGATTAAGGGTATAACATGCATTTGCCACTGCTTCATTCCAAAATTGGATAGGCAGTTTCGAGTCTGCCAGCATAGTCCATGCCGTCTCTATCAAGCTGTGGTTCTTCCGTTCAACAACGCCGTTCATCTAAGGGGTATAAGCTGAGGTAAATTGATGTACAATTCCCTTTTCCTTGAAATAGGCCTCCATCCTCTGATTCTTAAACTCAGTTCCGTTGTCTGAGCACACCTGTCGTACCTTCAGCTTGTATAGGGATTCCAGTGTAGTTACCAATTCCTTGAAGGATTCAAATGTTTCTGATTTGGATTTCAGAAACACTACCCAAGAGAACCTTGAGTAGTCATCGGTAACTACATAGCAATACAAGTTGCCAGCGATGCTTCTTGTACTGACTGGACCAAACAGATCCATGTGAAGAAGCTCAAGAGGAAGTTCTATAGAATGAACTTTCTTTTCCTTATGATATTTCTTCGTCTGTTTGCCCTTTTTGCATACAACACAGAAATCCGGGAGTTGAAAGTTTTTGACATTTACTCCTCTCACAAGATCATTCTGGATCAGGTGATTCATTTTTCTAGGATTTATGTGTCCCATTCTCCTATGCCAGGAGATGGAGTCCTTCTCAGTAGCTTTAACAAGAAGCATTGGACTTCACGATCCGTTGTGGAGGCTTTTGAGAGATCCAAAACATAAAGATCATTATATCTTGAAGCTGACATTAGGATCTGGTCCTCCGGGATCATGTAGTCCTTCTTTAGAGCGTAATATCTCTGGTTGTCAAAAACTACCTTGAATCCTTTATCACAGATTTGAGAGACTAAAAGCAAGTTATTTTGTAATTGTTGGACGTAGTTTACCTTATCAAACTTAACTTTCTCATTCCCACTTCTCCTTGGGCTGTGATGTACCCGCTTTTGTTTCTAGCAAATGAAACATGCCCTCCTTTAATTTGTCTGACATTTGATAAGAGAGCTCTGTTCCCTGTCTTGTGCCTGGATGCTCCGCTATTTACAATCCACGTGTTGGGCTCAGCACTATAGCGAACACCCTACACATTCAATGAAAACATTAGTTCATGTTAGGAGCCCAAGCCTTAACTAGCTTAGGTTTCCCTGAGGCATCACATATCATAAACTCAACCCACTGACCCTTTGAGGTTAAGGGTTGATCAGAATTCTGTTTGTTCTCATTTTCAGGCACTGAGGAGGTTTTTTCTTTCCATAATCCAGATTTGTGTAAGGCCCGTTTGTGATAAACAGACGACTGGCTAATGGGTTGAACTTTGGGTTCACTATCCCTTTTTGGAGGTGTCATTGAGTTCCTCTTAAAGGATCTAGATGTAGATGCAGAAAGTTCAACTTTTCTCCTTGGTGTCTGGTAATAAAGACAGTGAGACGCTATGTGACCATACTTTCCACAATTATAGCAGTATTTGCTTTCAATTTTACGATTTATATTTTTTGGTGGAGATGTAGATGTCACACGGTTGACCTTATTATGTTTGGACTGAGACACTTCTTTGTTAGATGTATGAGTTGGTTTTACAAACTTAATTGATTTACCTGGTTTTACATCTTTGATCTCTTGTTTACCTAGACTGTGACATGATGCAAATGACTGATTAGATTTTATAGTCTTTTTACGTTCTTGTTTGACTTTGTTTGACCCTGACTTTAAACTAACTTTTTCAAATTCTTTTTCCAGGTTAACACATGACATCTTTCCTATTGCCTTTGAAGTGACCTCCTTCTGTTTAGTGTCAGATCCAATTGATTTACTTAAGGAATCTGGATCATTAACCAGAGGAGTGGACACCACGTGATCCTTGATGGGGTTATTGTTAATTGGTTTGCTTTTAGTGTTCATCAAGGTCTCAGGTGGTGGTGGAACCACTTTGTATCCCATCCCCTCCCTATTATTTCTCTCACTCACTAAGTGTTTGGACAATGTGTGTTGAGCTTGTCCAACTATCCAGTTTTTGTTTTAACGAGTTGACTTCTACTTCTAACACTAATTTTTGCTTCTTAGGGTCCTCTAGAGAGTTCAGATAGTACCTAATGTCATTTGCGACCCTACAAAGCCTCGAATGGTGCCATTTTGATACTTGAGTGATAACTATTGTTATAGAAAATTCTGCGAGCGGTAAATGCGTATCCCAATCGCCACCAAAATCAAGGACACAAAGACGTAGTAAATCCTCGAGGGTTTGGATTGTTCATTCGGTTTGACCATCGGTTTGAGGATGGTAAGCCGTACTTAAATCCAATTGAGTACCCAAGAGTTCTTGCATCGAAGACCAAAAGTGCGAAGTGAAACGAGCATCTCGATCGGAAATAATGTGCAACGGCACGCCATGACGACTCACAATTTCGTCAACATAGATTCGAGCCAACCTTGAAACCTTGTACGTATCTCGTATGGGTATGAAATGTGTTGTCTTGGTCAAACGGTCAACAATGACCCATATGCTATCATGACCACGAGGTGTACGAGGTAACTTGGTTACGAAATCCATGGATATATGTTCCCATTTCCACATAGGGATTTCAGGTTGCTCAAGTAACCACTTGGTCGTTGATGTTCGGCTTTGACCCTTGCACACGTGAGACACTTGGAAACATAAGACGCGATATCTTTCTTCATTCCAGGCCACCAATATTGACCACGCAGGTCCATGTACATCTTATCGGAGCCAGGATGAACGGAATATCAGGTTTGATGAGCTTCGTTCATAATGAAGTGCCGAAGGTTGTCACGATTCGGGATCCAAAGTCGATTCAAGAAGTACCACATGCTGTTTGGTTTTGTCTCCAGTTGTGACCAAATGTTAGACATCAAATCTATATCTTTCCCTTCGTCGGTTAGTGCCGCTTGTTGAGCCTCGCGAATGCATAACTCGAGGTCACTATCGATCCTTATGTTTTGAAGCATGATAGTAGCCTCGTTGACATCCACATGAATCTCGGTATCAAATTCTCCTAGCGTATCAAACCATTGCCTTCGATCTCTAATTTCTTGAAGCGAGACAGTCTTGTTGTGGACCTTGCGACTTAGCGCGTCGGCTACAACATTCTCCTTTCCAGGGTGATAGCGAATGTCGCAGTCGTAATCGCTAATCAACTCAATCCAGCGTCTTTGTCTCATGTTGAGATCCTTTTGATTGAACACGTGTTGGAGACTCTTATGATCGGTGTAGACTATGCATTGCGTCCCATATAAATAGTCGCGAAATCTTTAATGCGAAAACCACAGCACCAAGTTCAAGATCATGAGTTGTGTAGTTCACTTCATGAACCTTCAATTGCCTCGACGCGTATGCTATAACTTTGCCTCGTTGCATGAGAACACAACCAAGACCTTGATTAGAAGCATCGCAATATACAGTAAAGTCGTCATTTCCATCGGGAAGTGTGAGAATAAGAGCGTTACACAACTTGCGTTTCAATGTCTCGAAAGCCTCTTCTTTCTCGGGTCCCCATTCAAAAAGTCGATTCTTTTGGGTTAATGCCGTTAACGGTTTAGCAATCTTCGAGAAATTAGCTATGAATCTACGGTAATATCCCGCTAAACCCAGAAAAGAACGAACCTCGGTTGGGGTTGTGGGAACACACCAATTCTTCACAGCTTCAATTTTAGCAGGATCCACGTGAATTCCTTGGCTATTCACCACATGCCCTAAGAATTGAAACTTCTCCAATCAAAATTCACACTTGGAAAGCTTGGCGTATAATTGCTCCTTCTTCAAAAGTCCAAGAACTTGTCGCAAGTGCGTCTCGCGATCGATTTTTGTCTTGGAATAAATAAGAATGTCATCAATAAACACGATCACAAACTTATCCAAATACGGTTTACATACTCGATTCATGAGATCCATGAACACAGCAGGCGCATTGGTCAGGCCAAAAGGCATGACCATGAACTCGTAGTGTCCATATCGAGTACAAAAAGCGGTCTTTGGAATGTCATCATCATGAACACGTAATTGATGATACCCAGAACGTAGATCGATCTTTGAGAATTGAGTTGCTCCTTGAAGTTGGTCGAAGAGATCATCGATTCGAGGAAGAGGGTATCGGTTTTTGATAGTAAGCTTGTTGAGTTCTCGGTAATCGATGCACATATGAAATGAACCATCCTTCTTCTTCACAAATAGTACAGGTGCACCCCACGGTGATGAACTAGGGCGAATAAAACCCTTATCGGTCAACTCTTGCAGTTGACTAGCGAGTTCTTGCATTTCAGAAGGTGCAAGACGATAAGGCGATTTAGCCACAGGGTTTGCACCAGGGATTAAATCAATCTTGAACTCAACTTCTCGCACGGGAGGTAACCCTTTAAGATCCTCGGGAAAAACTTCGGGAAAGTCTCGCACAACAGGAATGTCCTTCAACTCCTTACCCTTGGCTTTCGTATCAACTACATATGCCATGAAAGCCATGTAGTTTTTACTTAAGCACTTACGGGCCTTGATGCAAGACATGAGTTTGAGTCTTTGAGATGATTTCTCCCCAAAGACCCTTAAGGTATCACCAGTCGGTAAAGGAATTCAGATACACTTCTCAAAGCATAAAATTTCCGCACGTTGCTTGGATAACCAATCCATACCAATGATAACATCAAAGCTTCCCAAATGCATAGGAATAAGGTCGACGAAGAACTCGTGTTCGTTAAGGCTCAAGGTGCAGTCACGTATTACGACGTCAACGACAATAGATTTTCCATCAGCGACCTCGACCGTGAAAGATCTCTCCAGATTAACACGCGGTTTAGAAAGTATAGGCTCGAATTCCAAGGACATGAAACTCCTATCGGCACCCGAATCAAACAATACAGAAGCATAATGACTATTTACAAGATACATACCTGTTTGGTAAGAATCCATTATTGGTATGATGAACACAGATAGGAAATTTAACGATACAAACTAACAACTGTTACAATAAAGGACCAAAGATGAAATAAACTATATACATAAAAGGTTGTTTCCTATAATTATTAAAGATAACTGTTTAAAAGTGAAATTAGTTATAAAGATTAAGGTCCTTTTGTGTTAGTAGTTTTTTTATTATGTCTTTTTTTTCTTTTTAAAATTTTAGCTATATCTTTTATGTCAAAATCAACCTTAGTTGGGTATTGCGTTTTCATAAGGCTAAATAGGTTATTTAGAATCCTTGAGATCAATGAAAGTTCAAGTCTTAGGGGTTATTTGGTAATTTCTGAATAATTTAGTATTGAACCAATAAGAAGTATGAATCATTAAGTGTTGAATCATTAATTGGTCTGAATCATTAAGAGCTAGCATATCGTTTAACTATTCAAAAACAAATGTCTGATCAATTCAGATAATCTATCTTAACCATTCAACATTAGTATAATGTTTAACCATTCAAAGGAAAATATTTAAACCATTCAAACATTTGCTCGTGAAACAAATAGTTTGAACCATTAAGTGGTAACCATTTAAACATCTGAATTGTTAAGATGGTAAAACAAACAACCCATTAAGGTTATTAGTAAATATATTAGCATTACTATGTTAGTAAACAAAAAAATGAACTTTTGTAGAACGAACACATATAATAAACTTTATAACGTAAAACTGATAACAAGTTATAAAAAAAACTAATCTTGTATTTACTTATTAGTTCACATAGTCAAAACTCCTTGAAACTAACAACCTAAAAGAACATAACGACATTGTAGGCTTTAGCAATGTTTGAGTGGAAACAATCTATTGTTAGAGTGAAACAATCTATTGTTAGAGTTACGTTTCAACATTAATGTTGTAATATGTGGTGTTTTCAAAGTTAGAGGGGTATGTTTTGTCAATATGTCATAGTGGTTTAGAAGTGTAAAAGCTATTAATAACTTGTTAATAGTTCAGGGGTTAGATGTGTACATTTTCATTCTTTGGTTGTTAATCGGTAGTTATCAGATTGTTAGGTTTGCTGTTAAAAGGGGTTGTTATTCAATTTGGGGTTATTAAATTCCGTTTGTAATCTCTCAAATCTTCTAATGAAATCTTGTTTCTTTTCTTCTTAATTTCATTTTTCTTTCATTGTTATCAATTGTCGATTGAATCTCAACAATTGGTATCAGAGCTTGGTAATCGGCTCAATTCTTGCGACGTAGATTCAGTTGGTGTTCAATTGAAGGTCAACAATGGTGTCAGCGAAATTCGAACTTGAAAAGTTATATGGAAGGAATGACTTCGGGTTGTGGAGGCTGAAAATGAGAGCCTTACTGGTAAATCAGGGAATTGTAGAGGCTCTTGAAGGTGGAGCCGCAAAGGTGCCCGAGAAGGCTACGGATGAGAAGAAGAAGGAGATAGAAACAGCATGGAAAGAGAAGCTTGAGAAGGTACATAGTGCGATTATCTTAAGTCTTGGTGACCGTATGTTAAGAGAGGTGTCAAAGGAGACTACTGCAGCCGGGATTTGGACCAAATTGGAAGGATTATACAAGACAAAATCCTTGGCCAATAGGTTATATCTCAAGAAGAAGCTGTATACTTTTCAAATGAGTCCTGGAAATTCGATTGCAGATCACACTGATGAATTCAACAAGTTGGTGATTGACTTAGAAAATATAGATGTGTCTTGATGATGAGGACCAGGCTATCATATTTCTGACTTCTTTACCCCAGTCATATGAACATTTCGTTGAGACCTTAATGTATGGAGAGAAACACTATCTATGGAGGAAGTGTTGGCAGCACTCAATGCAAGGGAATTGAAGAAACGAACTGACATCAAAGAAGAGTCAATTGATGGGTTGTATGTAAGGGGTAGGTCTGAATTCAGAGGCAGAAATGATCAAAGGGGGTCCAAGTTCAAGAGTAGATCAAAGTCCAAGTTTAAAAGAAAGTGTTATATTTGCAATTCAGAGAAACATTTGAAAAGGGAGTGTCCTGAGAGGAAATTTAAGAAACCTGATGCAAATGTTGTCAAGAATCAGGGAAGTTCATCACCTGAACCATCTTTGGATGGTATGAGTCTTTTGATGTCTTAGTGGTGACAAAGGGAGTTGTAAATGACTCATGGGTCATGGATTCAGGGTGCTCCTATCACATGACTCCTCATAGAAGGTATTTCACTAAGTTCACTGCAGAAGATCTTGGAGAGGTGATGCTGGGAGATGATAGACCCTGTCAAATAGAGGGCTATGGTTCAGTCAAGTTGAGTCTTGACAATGGCACTACCATTGAACTAGAACATGTAAGTATATCCCAAAACTAACTAAAAATTTGATATCCTTGGGTTCATTAGAAAAAGAAGGGTATAGTATTAATATGAGAAATAGGAAGGCTAAGGTAGTGAAGGGTTCAATGGTTTTGTTGTCTGGTAAAAGAGTTGCAAATAAATTGTATTTCTTAGAAGGTTGTGTAGATCTGAGTTGTGCATCTGTAATAGGAGAGAATAAAGAAAACCCTGCCATGTTATGGCATAGGAGAATGGGACATATGAGTGGTCAAGGTTTGGTAGAGTTGAAGAAACAGAACTTACTTAGTAATTTGAAAAATTGTGAGTTTGGGTTTTGTGAGCATTATGTTATGGGAAAAGCTCACAGGGTAAAGTTCACTAAGGGAAAACATTATACTAAGGAAGTTTTGGATTATGTACATGCGGATCTTTGGGGGCCAACTAAAACTGCATCTTTAGGTGGGTGTCATTATTTTTTGTCTATTATAGATGATTTTTCAAGAAGGGTATGGGTTTATGTTTTAAAACATAAACATGAAACCTTTAACAAGTTTAAGGAATGGAAAAAGATGGTTGAAACTCATATGGGTAAGAAAGTTAAGAGGCTAAGAACGGATAATGGTCTAGAATTTTGTAACTCTGATTTTGAAAACTTGTGTAAGACTCAGGGTATGAAAAGACATCTAACAGTCCAGGTACACCTCAGCAGAATGGGTTAGTTGAAAGAATGAACAGGACCTTATTAAATAAAGTAAGGTGTATGCTTCATGAGTCTGGTTTGTCAAAGAGGTTTTGGGCAGAAGCTTTGTATACAGCTGCATTTTTGGTAAATAGGTCTCCATCATCAATAATTGAAATGATGGTACCTATGGAAAAGTGGACTGGCAGTAAGGTTGAGGATTATGAAGATCTCAGGGTGTTTGGTACAGTTGCTTATGCCCATATTAAGCAAGACAAACTTGAACCTAGAGCTATCAAGTGTGTGTTACTTGGATATGCTGAAGAAGTAAAAGCATATAGGCTTTGGAGGGTAGATAACACAAGGCCTAAGGTGTTCATTAGCAGAGATGTTACATTCAATGAGGATATGGTATATAAGGATTTGGTAAAAGGCTCAAAGACAGATAAAAGTAAAGAGTGTCAAGTTGAGTGGAGCTTGATGAGTCAAGTGACTCAAATCCTGAAAAATCTGAAAGCCATAGTTCAGATTGCAGCCTTGATGGCAATGCCGAAGGGGCTGTAGGTCAGAGATCTTCAGGATCTTCTTCATATAGCTTAGCTAAAGATAGATCCAGAAGAAATATAAACCCACCTGCAAGGTTTAGATCTGACACTCAAAGTAGTAAGCTTGCTTATGCCTTTATGGCTGCTGAACAAGAAAATTTAGAGGAACCAATGTCCTTTAATGAAGCCATTAATTCAGTTGATAAAGAGAGGTGGATAAGTGCCATGAAAGATGAGATGAACTCTCTGCATAAGAATGAAACATGGATACTTGTTGACAAATCACAAGATCAAAGAATTGTGGATTGTAAGTGGATATATAAACTCAAGGAAGGTGTGCAGGGTGACAAGCCAAGGTTTAAAGCTAGGTTAGTGGCAAAGGGGTTTACACAAAGGTCAGGGGTGGATTACAATGAGATTTTTTCTCCTGTGGTGAGACATACATCTATAAGAATCATTTTGGCAATAGTAGCTCATAGGGACTATGAGCTGGAACAGATGGATGTTAAAACTGCCTTTTTACATGGAAGGTTAGAAGAAACAATCTATATGAGATAACCACCTGGTTTTGAGGTGGAGGGGCAAGAGAATAGAGTTTGTTTACTAAATAAATCTCTGTATGGTCTCAAACAGTCACCAAGGCAATGGTATTTGAGATTTGATGAACATATGTTGGCTTATGGTTTTAAAAGAAGTGATTATGACAATTGTGTTTATTACAAAGAGTATGCACAGGGAGAGTTTGTGTATCTTTTACTCTATGTTGATGACATGCTCATTGCATGTAAGAGTAAAGAACAGATCTTAAAGACTAAGAACATGCTTATGTCTGAATTTGATATGAAGGATCTAGGTCCTGCTAAAAAGATACTTGGAATGGATATAAGTAGGGATAGAAAAGATAAACTGCTGAAGTTAGCTCAAACTGGTTATGCAAAGAAGGTGTTGGGTAAGTTTGGAATGAGTAGCTGTAAACCAGTTATAACACCCTTAGCACAACCTTTTAAGTTGTCAAATGCTGATTCTCTTAGTACTGAGGAAGAACAGTTTAAGATAGGAGAAGTGCCATATGCTAATGCTGTGGGGTGTTTGATGTACTTGATGGTATGCACCAGACCAGATCTTTCTTATGCTGTGAGTTTGGTGAGTCGTTATGTTGCTAATCCAGGGGTTAATCACTGGAAGGCTGTAAAATGGATACTTAGATACTTGAGTGGGTCTAAAGAAGTGGGTTTGTTGTTCGGCAGAAGTCAAGTGCTGAATACTATTTTGAAAGGTTATGTTGATAGTGACTTTGCCAAAGATGCAGATAGAGGCAGATCCATGATCGGGTATATTTTCACATTGATGGGAAGTGTGG
Source organism: Flaveria trinervia (assembly GCA_025506515.1). NCBI lineage: Eukaryota > Viridiplantae > Streptophyta > Magnoliopsida > Asterales > Asteraceae > Flaveria > Flaveria trinervia. The sequence goes on along the minus strand of CM046450.1, from coordinate 18,241,026 downwards.
TAAGTTAGAAGGCATCTTTGCAGTCCATTGTAGCTTTGTCATCTACTGAGGCTGAATATGTAGCTTTAACCGAGGCAATTAAGGAATCTTTATGGTTAAAAAGGTTTATCACAGAATTGGGTGAAAGTCTACAGAATACTATTGTGTTATGTGATAATCGTGGGGCAGTTCAGCTTGCTAAGAATCATATGCATCATGAGAGAACCAAGCTCATTAATATGAGGCTTCATTTTGTAAGAGATGTGCTTAAGTCTAAGGAGATAAAGGTTGATGAGGTGGATACTTTGGATAATGCTATAGATATGCTGACTAAAGCTATGCCTGGTCCTAAATTTGAGTATTGTTTGGAACTTTTAAATGTCGTCTAACTTTGAAATCAAGGTGGAGATTGTTGTAATATGTGGTGTTTTCAAAGTTAGAGGGGTATGTTTTGTCAATATGTCATAGTGGTTTAGAAGTGTAAAAGCTATTAATAACTTGTTAATAGTTCAGGGGTTAGATGTGTACATTTTCATTCTTTGGTTATTAATCGGTAGTTATCATATTGTTAGGTTTGCTGTTAAAAGGGGTTGTTATTCAATTTGGGGTTATTCAATTCCGTTCGTAATCTCTCGAATCTCCTAATGAAATCTTGTTTCTTTTCTTCTTAATTTCATTTTTCTTTCATTGTTATCAATTGTCGATTGAATCTCAACAATTAAGGTACGAATTCTTTTTTTATTTACTTGTAGTATTGTACTATATTTTCCGTTACTTCATAGTACGGATTTCATTTTCTTTATTTTCTTAGTATCGATTTTCTTTTCTTTTTTTTACTTCTTTACTTTATTGTACGGATTTCTTTTATTTTTCTTCATAGTCTGAACTCTATTTTAGTTACCTCATTGTATGGATTTCATTATCCTTTTCTCTTAATATCGATGTATTTATTTTGAACCGTTTGGCCTTTAGTATATTGTACATATTTGAGAATCTAATATGATATGACCTTTTAATATCTTCGTGATTGTTCTGTATATTTGAACTTAAATCTTGATAGTTTAGCATGCAATACAAATTTAATTGTTTTAGTACTTATTATTGCATGTTTCATGTGATATAAGATGTTATTTGAAACTATGTGTTACCTCTACAATCTATTACCTTTGCATGCCCTTTTGCTGTATGGATGACCACAGACCAATCATTGCGTCATTAATGATGATGGCACCACGCGTGTCAGTGAGTTGAGTTCATAACGTCTCTATATAGTATTTTTAAGGATGTGTATGGACTAGTCTAGTATATTTATGAAATCTGACGGATGGATGTTCATAGTAGTTACATTTGATATTATTCTGACTTTATTTACTTTAATATGTTATCATTATCATCCTTCATGATCACTACTATTATTCTCTCTTTACCGAGCATATTTTGTCAAGCCATGTTATTTTATTTTGTGTTGTTTTCTTTGTTTTCATTACAAGTACACAAGAGAATCAAAGAAATGTATGGACGGAGTATTCAATGTTTAAAAAGGAAGACGATAAATTTAATAAAAAACTTAATTGTGTTTTATTCAAGATCGATATCTAGTATTTCTACCTTCCTTTATGGTACACATGAGATTTGTAGAAGGTCAAGAAGAAGCAAGGAAGAGGAAGAAAGTTGTCGATCAAATTTAGCAGGTTACCTTTCATTCCTTGGCTTTTTTCCCTATGTACATTCCTATTTGTGTTGTTAAGCAGCTTGTTGGTGCGTTGGTATGTTGGCAAGTTGTTTGTTTCTTACTGCTATTGCGATAGGTTTGAACCTCATGTTTCCTTTTTATTCCTCGGTTTTTCCCCTTTGTAGCTGGATTTGGCGCGTTAGCAGAACACATGCTCTTCTTTCCCTTGCGCCTTGAATGTTCAGTATTTCCCTTCTCATATCCCTTCTCATATTGATCAAACCATGTTAAATCTTGCATCTTCATCTTTGTTTTTTTTCTCTTGTATTGCGATTTATGGTTATGTGTGTTGATCAATATTTGAATAAGTAACAGTATACCGTCAACATCAATTTGATTAGGACTCTTAGCTACTATATGTTTTTTCTACAAAAAAATGTCTACAGTCTGCGAATCATATCTGCAGGAGAAGAAATGGACCAAACGTCTGCAGTCTGCAAGAAGAAGACTACTTTTGTTTAACATCTACAGACTGCTTAAATATTCTGTAATTAAAATAAACATGTTTTTTAAACTTTAAAAAATACTTTAATATTAAAATTGAACTGCGGTTATACAATTATAACTGCATTCAGGCTAGGACTGTCTTGGACACCAATATATATGGGTCACAATTCAATTCATCAATTCAAACCGTCAATCCAACACGAGTGACGCCCTGCTCCTAACAATTTTTATTCTGTATTTAGTGGATTTTGTCACAAGGGAAGGAAGGCGGCAACAAGGAGGGCGGCGACAAGGAGGGCGGCGACAAGAAGGAGGGCGGCGACAAGAAGGAGGGCGGCGACTGTGAGGGCGGTGATGGTAAAGGACGGTTGCGACAGATGAAGGAGGGACGTTAGTGGTTGCGCGCGGTGGCGGGTGGGCCGACGATACGTGGTGAGGGGAAGGGTGACAATGGTTGAAGGGTCGATGCTTTTTTTGTATCTGAAGAAGATCGAGGAAAGGTTAGAAGGGGATATGTAATGTGTTCTTCACGCAGACCTCAAGAATATCTTTTTTAATAAAAAATCTTCCAAAAAAGAAACAATCTACAAACCTCAATGTCTGCGCGTAGTCTACGTAGCGCAGACAAAATAATCAAGAAGTGCTTCTTAGAAAAAACAAACGCTCCTTTATTAACCAACTTCTTAATTATGTCAAATCTATTTTGTGATATGTGTATGTTTAAAGAGGTCTTAAATATTGCTTGAAGCACTTATATAATTAAGTTTTAAACAACGCATAAAAGTTTGAACGGTTAATCTTAGGTGGAATTATATTATATAATATGAATAAAGAAGTTGGATGAAAATGGCATGTCTTTCTTTTGATGCGTGGTGTACAAGTTGTTGTTGTATGTACATGATTTAAGGCTGTGTGTACTACATGTTGATGCATATGGGTGTCCCATTGAATGGGGTTTCTCCATTTCTGCCAGATGTCCTTTGTTCTTTTCATTTCTATCAGATCTCCTTTGTTCTTTTCATTTCTATCAGATCTCCTTTGTTCTTCCATCGAACGCCATCTCTTTTCCTCTTTGAGGCGGTGCCATCTTCATGTCCATCCGTCGCCGCCTCGCTGGTTTAAGGTTCTCTTTCTGATTGTCATTTGCGTTTGAGCGGTGGTTGCTGACATGGTTGTGTTTGTTGATAGTCAGTAAAGAGAGCTTTGATTAAGAGATTGACATTAACTTGCGTATTCTAATGCGTTTGTTCTTTTGGTTATCTCGCGGCCATGATGATACCCCAACACTGTTGTCCGTTGCCTTTGCATGGCAACCGCATTCGGCCTGCAGCCGCAACCGGACATTTGTTATGAGCCGTGCTTAGGCAATTGCATATCCTTCTGCTCTGCACAGTCGCCTGCTGATGAATGTCATCCGTCGAAAGATTTTCCCGTTTTGAAAACGCGCAACGCGTGTCGAGGTACAACCCCTAGTTCATTAAATTATGTAAAGGTCACAAAATGATACATGAAATAATCACATATAATGAATGTGACTTGTTGAATATTTTAGTGTAATTAAATAGACTAGTTGATAAATATATAATATTTATCAAATTAGTTTGGAAGTGTAGAGTAGATGGTAGCGTTAGAGTAGTGGCAGAGGCTCGGTTCGAACCCGGGACCTCTTGCTTATGTTTGTTACAAGTTACCAGTTGGACTAGAGCCTATATCTGCTTAAGATTCAAAATTATTTATAAATTCATAAATTATTTATAAATTCATAAATTATTACAAGTTGTTTAGATGATTAATAAATGAATAATTCACGATATAAATTGCACATTTAATATATTTGATCCATTAAAATTATTAAAATAATTTAGTAATGAAAGTTAAAAATGGATTCAGGTTTGGGTTTTAACTTGGAAAATAGCGGATGTTACACGGCACATGCCGAAAGTTCAAATGATCAATTGTTTGCTTTATATAATAATTTAATGGATGAATGTAATAAACGTAAACGTGGTAACACTCCGAGTAGTGAACTCGGGAGGTATGATAGAATAAACTTTTTATCCATCATGACTCCACAAGATTTTAAAATTTCTGACTTGTTGGCTTGGTGGAAAGGTAAGAAAGATCAATTTCCCATTCTATCCACCATGGCCCGAGATTTACTAATCGTTCAAGTTTTCACGGTAGCTTCAGAATCTGCTTTTTCTGTTAGTGGCAAGATTATATCGATAAAACGAACTCGACTCACTCCCCAAGTGGTTGAAATGTCTATTTGCTTGAATGATTATTTGGATGCCGCGGAAAGAGTACAAGACAAATGCTCACTTGAAGGAGAATTGGAAAGCAAAATTATATGAGGACGAGGTAAAGAGCGAATTGACACCCGGAATTACCGATGATGAAGCGGCATATGATGATTATCTTCGTAATAGTTCCCGTTCTGGTGGCGAAGAATAAACGTACAAATATACAACGAACGAAAAAAAGACTAGTCGGCTAGGATAAATGTTTAGTTTTTAAAAAACTATTATTTAAACTTCTATGTTGTTTAAATTGTTTAAATGTTTTATATTTATATAAAGCACAAAAGATTTCATCTTAAAATTAAAATTCAAATGTTAATAACTATATAGAAACGCCCGAACAGTGCTCATGCGCCTAAATTGTAGGCGTATGAGTATTGTTGAGACACATGAAGCTTAGGCGCATGAGTTTTGTCCAGGCGCATGAACACTATCCGGATGCTTGAACATTGTTCAGGTGTATGGCTTAGATAGAAACGTCTAAACAGTGCTCATACTCCTAAAATGTTAATATATAAATACAAAAAGAAACCGAATCGGTTCGGGCCCGAACTGGTTTTCAAACTGACCCAAACCGGTTTAATAGGTTTGTGATTTTATATGTACAAACCGGTTTATAACCCGAACTGATTTAGGGCCAAACCGGTTTTGATCGGCGTTGACCAAACCAGTTTCGGTTTGGACCCCAACCGGTTTGAAAAAAACCTGGTTTGTACACCTCTAGTAGATGTTGGTTTGAGTTTATTATGATACCTAGTATTGAAACCTAATTGGTTATTAGAAACGAAACCTCAAATATACAATTGTGACTTATTTCTATTGACACTTTAATATTTAATATTCATAACCGAATAATCGATTCACCACAATTTATACGCTTCTCCTTACGTACTTATTAGTCGTGTCAATTTCACCAGCACAACATACACCAACATTTACTATAATAAAAAAGTGAACCACTCTTCACAATTGTGAATGTCTTAATTATGAGAAATTTCATTATTACTAAAAAAATGACAAAAGTTTACTTGCATAAATAACTTATGCTTAGTATAAAAGAAGGTTAAATCAAATAAAATTATTTGTATGACAGTTGGTAGGACGAATGCGTTTTAACCAAGTGTTGGTCGTTGTTGCGTTCAGGTCTTGCAATGATTAGTTTTATTTAACCTTTAAATTAGTTTTCTCTATCTTAAAATTTCTAAAATTATCCATTTTTTTAGTTTTAATATTTTCCTACTAAGCAAATAACAAACTAAGCTGAAGTTTTTTTTCGATTAATATAAAAAGAAATGTATTTAAGTATAAAAATACATTTTAAAAATACTAATTACCTATGGTATTTGAATTCTACGTTTTAAAACAACAATATTTTAACAGCTTATATTTTAAATTAACTTTCATGTGTCATAACGTCTATTTTTATAACAACATGATTCCTTTCACTTTTTAAATACATGTTATTTTTATATATCATGATATTTAAACCGAGCTGCCGAAAGACTCGGTCATTTCGTACTAGTTAAAAATATCACAAAAAATCTTTCATGTCTGAATCTTTGAACTAGCAGCCAACATAAAGTAAAAATATCACAAAAATCATGTGATCAATGCATAATGCTTAGTGTATGATTAAAAATTGACAACTGCAAGCACTTTGACCAAAAGTAGTTAAATCCTCAGCAACCATTGCTGACCATCATAATCTTAAAACCAGAATAATCCACAGTAATTCATCTTTGATTCTTTACACACAAAATCAATCCTAATCCTTTGCAAATATGAAAATATTTCAAGCATATCATCGTCTACTCATTTTCCTTTCACAATGAAAATATTTCAAGCATATCATCGTCTACTCATTTTCCTTTCACTAACATCAACTGCAATTTCAAAGTATGCAAAGACAGGGTGCAATGACACATGCGGGAACGTGACGATCCCATACCCTTTTGGAATCGGTGTAGATTGTTCTATCAACGAATGGTACACCGTTGATTGCGACTCATCGACGCCATATCTATCTGCACTTAACCACCTTGAAGTCTTGAGGGTTGACTTGGATAATCAAACAGTCATTGTTGGTACCCCAAACCCAAGAATCTCTGATTGCCAAACCCCAGATCAGAATAGCACTCAGATCACAAGCATCGATCTTCACTCAACCCCCTTCTTGTTTTGCAGTTATCACAATCGATTTGTATTCGAGGGGTGTGGTAACGCGGTTATGATGGGTACTAATAGGAGTGTTCTCACTGGATGTTCGACGAATTGTCTGAATGAAACTGTTAGTGAAAGTAACAACGATTGTTTTGGGTTTAGTTGTTGCCAAACCACAATTCCTCATTACGTTAAGTCGTATAACATAAGTCTCATGGGCTTGGGTGGAAATGGTGGTTGTGGGTATGCCTTCTTGGTGGATGATGATTCATATTTGTTAGGAAGCTTTTCGGTCCAATCGCTTGCAGCTAACAATGCTTCTGTTGTTCCCATGGCCCTTATGTGGACTCTTCCACATAGCACCGCGCTAAACTGTTGTCGAGATGCTGCTGACCATATGAATATGGAACTGGATACGGGTAATGGTACTTCGATTGAGTCGCAGAAATGTTATCGTCATATAGGCTATAAAGGAAATCCTTACTTATCAGATGGATGTGAAGGTATTATTGCATCTATGTGTTCCTGTTTTTGTTAACTTGCTTTGCATGTTTTAAACTTCTTGTATAATGTATGTTTAGTGATTGAAGATTGTGCAAGATGCCCTTCTTCCTCATGTAACTATGATATAATATATGGTGGTGATGGGTCGAGTACTAAAGTAATAAACTTCAGTTGCGGACCAAACCTTTCTCCAACAAGTTTTGGAAGCAAATCATCCGAAGGAGCTATTCTAGGTAACATTAATACTTTCATCTTGTAAGACTTTTATAGTCTCATAAAATCAATACTTTTAGATCTTTTGAGCCAAGTAGAGATTAGTTACTAACTCAGCCACTTTGTATTCATTAGGTATTAGCATAAGTGTGGGTGTACTTTTTATTGTGGCAACCATCTATTCGTTGTACAAATGGATCAAGAAAACAAAAGAAAAGAGACAAAGAAAAAGTTCTTTAAACGAAATGGTGGTTTGCTTTTGAAACAACAAGAAGAAGCTGATCCGTCTTTGGTTGGTAAAACTATGCTTTTCACATCACATGAGCTAGAGAAGGCTACAGACAGCTTCAATGAAAACAGAATTTTGGGTCGAGGAGGCCAAGGTACGGTGTATAAAGGGATGTTAGTGGATGGAAGGATTGTAGCAATCAAGAAATCAAAAATTGTTGATGAGAACCGGTTAGAGCAATTCATCAACGAGGTGGTCATTCTTTCGCAAGTAAATCATAGAAACGTGGTCAAACTATTAGGATGTTGCTTAGAGACAGACGTCCCTCTCCTCGTTTCTGAATTCATTCCAAATGGTACCTTGTATGATCGTCTTCACAACAAAATGGACGAGTTCCCACTTTCTTTGAACATGAGATTACAGATAGCTACAGAAGTTGCTGGAGCACTTGCTTACTTGCATTCAGCGACTTCTATTCCAATATACCATAGAGACATCAAAACCACAAACATACTTTTGGATGACAAATATAGAGCCAAAATTTCTGACTTTGGAACTTCAAGGTTTGTCTCAATAGAGCAAACTCATTTGACTACCTTAGTTAAAGGTACATTTGGCTACCTTGATCCTGAGTATTTTCAATCTAGTCAGTTCACTGAAAAAAGTGATGTATATAGTTTTGGAGTTGTTTTAGTCGAACTATTAACAGGAGAAAGGCCAATTTCCCTAACTAGGTTTGGTGAGCATAGAAGTTTGGCTACACACTTTATGTTGGCAATGGAAGAAGGGCGTGGTATGTCTATTTTTGATGCATTGGTAATTAAAGAGGGAACTAGGGAGGAGCTTCTTATTGTAGCTAACCTAGCAATGCGATGCTTAAATTTGAACGGAAAGTATAGGCCAACAATGAAAGAAGTAGCTACAGAATTAGAAACCATACGAACATCACACATTCCCTCCACAGTACAAACTAATATCAGGCCGACAATATATGGGGAAGACTTATCGTTTATAACATATAGTGAAACATCATCAACTTCCTTGGGTTTCAACAATAGTATTAGTCAATGATACAAAAGAGTTAGTCATTCATTGTTTGATAAATAATGTTAATATATAGTTGCAAGTATGTAATAGATTTAACTTTATATCATCATATATGGGTCAAATTCAGGAAACTGTTCACGTAGGACTTTCATTTTTAAGCAACTGCTAACCTTCAATATCTTAATTAAAATTATTCATGTGATGTCTGGTACTATAATTGATCTCCTATGAGTTGTTTATTATTTCCCAAGTTAAAATGGTAGTGGTAAAACTTATTTCAATTAGAATGCTTAACTCATAAATCATGAAGTGGTATATAATAACTACTATGGTTTTGATACAGGAACTCTGATGAATTTACATGCTTAACTCAAGTCACAACTGAACTCAAAGAAGAGTTCCTCAAGTTGAACATTTAAATACTTTTTAGAATCTTTACCAAATTGGCAACGTCAAAAACAGTTATTTAGAATCACTTGAGACGTCAATCGTATAAGTCTATCGTCTATAAAAGTTCATCTTCGATCTATACTACATTGCATGAACTCATTCTCCTGAATGAACGTATTATGAGTAAAACAAGGTAGCATTAAGTCCGAGAAGTATAGTAGAAAATTTTTTGTTTTAAATCAGAGTGTATTATGACATTTTATTAATGATTGTAATGATTCACTGTTCAACCCTATATATAGAAAATGATTTTGTTAGCTTTTAGAACAGAAAATTTAAACAAAAATCACACTTCTTTTTTTCATCTTGCCCTGAGAATTATCGTTGATTGAATATTTGAAGGTAATCATTAAAGGACTGCAATAATAAAGTTTGGTTTATCTGGTAGTTAGTAAGTTTATCTTATGTTTTTGATTCGTATAAAGGGGTTTTGGGTGTTGTATTATGTTAACAAAATCAAACAGTATCTTCTAAAATCTGTGAAACATGAACAAATATTCCTTTGAACCGAGCAATTTGGAACTGAAACACAATTATTGAACCCAACGAACATGACAAAAATCAGTAAAATTGCTACCTTGGATAAATATCAGTGATGAAACATCATCAGATTAAACCAATTGATCATACATATCAAATGTTTAATCGGATTGAAAACCGAGATTGTTTGAGAATGAATTTGTTATCTGCGAGAAAAGCCGCACGCTACCGTTGTTTGTTCTATTTTTTATCTGATCCCCTTATTGACTTCGTACATGTGTGTATGTATATAACACATAAGTTGGACATTATTGATCAAAACTCAAATCCATAAATGACTTTGGATTTGGGCCAACCTTATTAACCAATAAAACCCACGTATAAAAATTCATTTTAGCCAAGCTCTAAAGCCCAATAATAATAATAAAATAAGTCGACTGAAACAAATCTAAAGTTATTCATTTATATACACAACCAATTATACTAGTGTAAAACAAGTTAGGTGATACAGGAGTGCGGGCTCATACTCCTGCGTCACCTAACTCGTTTAGACACTGATATAATTTTCTGGATCAACTAGTCCAATAATACTAAAATTATTGATAACACCAAAATTACCAACATTGGGTATTAAATTCCTTAGAGGTCAAGTAAGCCGCTAGTCTATAAATAGTATTTGTTGTAATTGTTGCTATGTATTCTGAATTCTAATGATAAGAGTTTTTGTTTTTCTTGAACTACTTGATTTCATTTAACAATTGATATTAAAACCTAGAAGGATCTCATAAATCTGTGATTAAAGGTTGTTTGAGGGCTACTCGAAACAAAGATCCAGAGCTGCTTGAAGTCGGATCATAGAATTGCAAAAGAACGAGTATATGGGCAGTAATAGTTCTCGATCGAATACTATCAAGAAGAATACCAAGGCAGTGCACAAATTAATCGACTATAAAGCACTACAATCCAGTTTGCAAATAGCCAGTTGATACTATTAATGTACTCTTTAGTTGATTAAAAGGCTACAAAACAACTAACTATAGAACTAGAAGGCTACGGATTAGTTAATAATATTCAAACTTCAGGTATAATCAAGTATTGTGGTATAATCAATTATTCAACTAATAAAGAATTTAAACACACTTTAGTCGATTAAATGAGTATAAGGCCAAAACGGTACCAAATCAGAGTTTCGAAGAATGAATGGACGATAATGAATCGGCAAAAGCGCCCAATCTACTGTGGAGCCAAGTCACCAACTTGTGAAGACTAAAAAGCAACATAAATGATGAAGAAAATCGCAAGTCGCAACTCACAAGAACTCGAGATGCCTCAGATGATGAATGATAAATAGCAGATGGACAAATTAACATGCTTGCAATTCATGTTGGATATTTTAGTGTAATTTGAGATTGCGTATGACATTCAAATAAAAGTGCACGATTGTTTGAATGTCATCGGGCCTAACGGGGGATCCAAGGGGGCAGCGCCCCAAGAGAAGCGGGGTCCAAGAGGCGGCAACTCCTGGTGGGGTCCAAGGGGCAGAGCCCCTGGCTGAAGTCAGGCTGCCAGGTCAGCTTGGAAATTTATTATTTTTAGACAAAAGCCTTTATCGAAAATGCATTAGAAGTTTAATTTCGGACCAAATATGCATTCATGGAACTTGAGGGACTAAAGGTGTAATTTAACCCAAGAAGCGATTTTTTGAAAACTAAAATACGCTCCTGCATATTCGGTTTCTTAATCCCCTAAAAGAAATTCGATTTCTTTATCTTCTCAAAATTGCTCAATCAAAATCCATACGAAAATCTAAAATCAATCTGATTTTATCCAATCAAACATTGGTAAACACTCCAATTGTTTGATCTAAAAGTGATCACACGACTTTAGATTTATCCAATAATTTTCAAGAATTCCCCGAAAATTTCAAGGAGCATGTGCAGCTGCAGATCGACATCGTTCAATGCTTAGCCTATGCAGGTCCTTTTCTTGGGCATTTTAATCCACAAAACCAAATTAAAGCCCAAGAATATACAATACATATATAACAGCACTCACAATAAAGGCTTAATCTCTATTATTTAGAGATTGCGTGTATTGTATATTTTTATCAGTATCTATATCTCTTTTTTTTATCTTTAAACATTAAGTTACATGAATAATAATTCACTATTCCTGTTCATCAATCTCTATATTTATTGTGAGTGTCTAGAAAAAAAAAACAATAACAAAATAAGTGTTTATGAGTAGGATAGAAATATAACGTGGATGATTAAACAAAATTTAAAGATAAATATAATATTTAGTTAAATTATAAAGGTAAAAAGGAGATGCTTGAGAGCCCTGAGAAGATAGGGGCTTAAAGTTTTTGTTTTAGGGCTTGGCCATTGGGCCGTCCCTGACCACAAACTAGAGATGCACAAAAAAACCGGGTACGGACCCTACCCGGTGAACCCGACCCGGGTTCGGGTACAACCCGGTACAGGGTGTACCCGGTTCGAACCCGGAAAAAACCAGCGGGTTGAAACCGGTTTGTATTTTTTAGGATTTTCTAGTACCCGACTCTACCCGGACCCGACACGAACCGGACCCGACACGAACCGGACCCGACTTGGTCGAACCCGGGTCCAACCCGGTTTTTACCTTTTTTTCAAACTAGCCGTTTTTAGCGGCTATATAGCTGTTGGGATTAATTTTTGACCGTTTTTTTGGTGTTTTTTGCCCCTTGAATTAGTATAAATAGGTGTGGGTTGATATGGTTGAATACCCAAGCCTCAAACACAAAAAACATACGCAAAAAACGCAAAAATACTCTCGTTTAGTCTCGTTTTACATTTTCACTCTCTCGTCTTACACTTTTACTCTCAAATTTCATTATGGCTCACTCTCAATCTTCCGTTGGTCAAGGTTCATCCAACTCTCCAACCGTCGTTCGTGTTCTTGCACACAATCGTAACATGGATGTTTGGTGCAATTGGGATATGGCTGAGTTGAGTAACGGGTCTGTAAAGGCTCGTTGCAAGTTTTGAGCTTTGCTTGCTAAAGATGTAAGGTCTTGTTCCCGAGATGCTTACAGCTGGTAAATCATTGCACATAAAACATATATTTTCATCGTATTACCTAAAATGTTGCAGCGGAAAATTTAAACAAAACATTTCATTTTAATATAATAGCTTTTGCAAAATAATACATCGTAATTCAATTACAAAACCCAAGTTGCATTACATCACAAAATCATTATAAATATGGATGCCATCCAAAAGAGCTGAGTAGCCGTCTCGTGCCATCCTCAGCAACCATTACCTACCAACTGGAAACACATAAAAGTCAGCGTTGCTGAGTGAGTTCTAGTTTTATAATAAAACATATTTTTCTTTCGTTAAAACCGTTCATTACTTTCATGCGATCATACATCATACGTACACATAAATAATAGTTATTATCTTCATCGCTCATTAACTTCCGTTCATTCATTCATTCTTACTTTCATTCGTTCGTTCATCATTACATCTTTTTCTTTCGTCAACACGATGACTTTACCCTTCATGCTCATGGTACTGGGCCTAAGCCTATCATAGACCTTCATTCACGGTGCACAACACCTCTGGCCAGAGTACCTAAGGTAAAGTTCAGGTATACCATTGTCTCGTGCTATGCCCTACATGCTCATGGTACTAAACCTAAGCTTATCATAGACCTTCATTCACGGTGCCCAGCACCTCTGGCCACAGTACCTAAGGCAAGCAACAATGGTCCCATACAAATGGTCAATCACAAAGAAAGACCCCGATGTGCATCCTCCCGGGGTAGCGAACCCGCACACCGTTGGGCTAACACCTTTTAATGGCGTGTCCCGACATACAATGCTTGCAAGACTTTTATTACTTTCATCATTCATAATGCATGCATTCATCAAGTTCCTCTTCTCATTATCTTTCACTTTACGTTACATAATACTTCATTTCATTCATTAACATTCATCGTAAAGCCACGGAAAGATAAACATACATCATAATAAGGAACATTAACATACATAGCCATCATCATCATACAAGGCAACACCATACATAACAACATCATGCATAAACATACAACATCATCATCATGCCCGACATAACCTCTAAGACCTCAAAAGTCATCTTACATGAACTTACAGGAACTTTCACGTCAAAACTTACATCTGCACTTTCCCCCGAAAGTCAGTTATTAAACTATGCTTTTCTTCGTGTACAACATCCCTATTCAGGCGTATGGACACCCTTTAGTCGCATGGCCTCCATGCGACTTAACATCATGCGAATGGACCAATGCGGATGAACAACCAATCGCGCGAATGGACCTCATGCGGATGGAACTAATGCGGATGAGTCCTATGTGAATGGAGCTAATGCGGATGAAACTAATGAGGATGAGCACTTATGCGAATGGGCCTTTAGTCGCATGACTCCCCATGCGATTGACTCTTAGTCGCACGACTGGCAGGCGTATGGGCCTCAGTCGTACGTCTCACATGTCATAAAACTTCAATCGCACGACTGGCATGCGTATGGCTTCAGTCACACGATTGGCATGCCATTCGGTCTCATAGCCTTAGCTGTGCAGAATGCAGCTCACCCCCAAACCCAATCTACCATTTTCGACCTCCAAGCTCATCTAAACCCATTCTAAGCCCAAATCAACCATCCTATACCTTAGGAATGCATACCACAACACCATTCAAGCACACAAGCTCAAACACAAGACCCAAACGAATCATACACATACACACACATACACAAATGGGTCAACACACACACACACTTCAAAACCCGATTTTCAGATGTGTTCCAGCCCCAAAACCATTCAAAAACGTGTAAAAGAGGGGTCCTAGAACTCACACAAGCAACCACAACGAGAAGAGCTTCGATTGGACCAGATACACGATGATTTCCAAGCTTGAACCCACTCGAATCAAGCCTTTTTCTCTCTTTTCTCCCTTTCTTCTTCTCTTCTCTTTTCTTTGCTGAATTTTGGAGATATGGGGGAGGGTGTGGGTTGCCCTCCCCTCTTATTCTCCTTCTCATTCAAACTTTCTCACGTTTTGGCAAGTTTGGTCCGCCGACTTTGAACTTTATTTATTTTCCTTCTTTCGCCGGCTTCAAAGAAAATATCCGGGTGTTATAAAAGATTCTAACACGACTTAAGCAAACACATTAGCAAGAAGTTTTGTAAATCGTTGAAAAATAATCTGGATTCGCAACAAACACAATTAGGTGGAGATGGTGGAATCTTTAATTACAACGTTAATAAGGTTCGAGATCGAATGGCGAAGTGCGTGATTCAAGAAGCTTTGCCTTTTAGTTACTTGACAACCCTCGGTTAACCAACTTAATTCGAGAGACACTTCAATCTCGTTACACTCACGTAAGTCGTACTACACTTAGACATTATTGTTTAAAATTATGGAAGCAGACAAAAAATGATTTGATTGTATTATTTGAAAATATAAATACCGGTGTAAACTTAACTAGTGACGTTTGGTCGGCGCCACACGGTTTGCCCGAATCGTACCTTTGCGTCACCGCTCATTGGGTAGATCCCAGTTCATGGCAAATGATGAAACGTACGATTGCATTTGATCTATTTCCGTATCCACACACCAGAGAGTTTTTATTTTACTTTTTGGATAATGTAATAACTACTTTTAGTTTACAAAATAAAATATTTTCAATGGCATTTGATAACGCTTCTAACAACACAACCGCGGTTGAAAATTAAAATTAAAATATCTTCTGATTACAAACACTACTTTTTTTCATACTCATTGTGTTACACATATTATTAATTTAGTAGTGCAAGATGGTCTATCCATACCATTTGTTGATAACTTTATAAAAGCTTTTTGATTTATATTACACGGCGTTTTTAGAAAAAGTAGAAAAAGATATCAACATTATAAAAAACTTTGTAAGAACACTGAATCTCTATTTTTAGGGCCTAACTGAGATGTACCTACTAGGTGAAATTTGACTTGTTATATGTTTGATTGTATTTTAAAACAAAAAGACACTTTAAAAGATTTTCATAATAGTCTTTCGGATAATTGCGAAGCCGACCTGTTTCCAGATTTGGGTTGGAAAAATATTGAACGTTTATCCGAATTTCTTGACGTGTTTAAAAACTCAACTACAAAATTATCGGGAGTTTATTATCCCACTAGTTATTCGGTGCTTCAAAAATTATATATCATTGCTTTGAATTTTAAAAATTTTTAAAATAAAAATAATATGTTTAGAGAAATGATAAAACCAATGAAAGACAAGTTAAAAAATATTTTCTTGAATTACCACCCATTTTTACTTGTATTGCTGCTTTAAATCATTTTTTAAATGTTGCGGGGGTAGAATGTTTGATAGACGAGATAAATAACAATTGGATATACATGACGAAAACTCTAAATTTTCAACCACAACAAAAGAAGTTTTTAATAAAAGTTTGAAAATAATTTATAATTTTTGGGCCTAACGTAAATATAACTACGCCAAGAGAATCAAGCTCAAATGCTAGTACCTCGGTCAAAGACCTGGTTATGACTATGTTTAATGTTGTTCGGGATGTGACGGCTAAACGACAAAGGGGTAACGCCCCAACAAACGAACTTGGTATATATAGTACAACGAATTTTATTTCCACTATGACTACTCAAGATTATCATGCATTTGATATTTTGGCTTGATGGAAGGAAATGAATCCCAATTTCCAATTCATTTCACTATGGCCCGTGATTTACTAAGCGTACAAGCTTCTACGGTAGCTTCGGAGTCTGTGTTTTCTCTTAGTGGCAGGGTAATAATATTACGGATAACAAGATTAACTCCGGAAGCAGTGGAGATGTGCATTTATTTAAAGGACCACTTAGACGCGATGGATTGTATACAAGATGAAGATGTAGAAGGAGTATCTTCTGCTATATCCGACGAAATTGCAATCGAATACAAAGTACACGATGAAGAGGTAGAAGGAGTATTTTCTGGTATATCCGACGAAGAATTAGCATTTGATGAAGCCTCTCGAAAAAAATAAACGATTAGTTAAATAAAAGTTTTATATTATTTTTATTGATTCGTTAATGTATTTTTAAGATGTTTTAATAAATAAATAATAAATTAATGTTTATTTACTATTGTTATATATGGTTTTTTAATGTTGTTATAGATGTTTTTTAATGTTGTTATAATAATAATAATAATGATAATAATAATAATAATAATAATAATAATAATAATAATAATAATAATAATAATAATAAGAACAACAATAATAATAATAATAAACTCGGTTGTACCCCGTTTTTGTACCCGACCCGACCCTAACCGGGTAGGTCGGGTAGGGTATTAGTCACCTCGAACCTGACCCGGGTTCGTACCCGGGTTCACCAATACCCGGGTACAAAAAATCCGACTGGACCGAACCCGTTTGAACCCGGTTTCGGGTCTGGCCCAAAACCCGAAATGTGCATCTCTACCACAAACTATTAATTATCTGTTGGTGATTTTATTAGCATTTGTGTAGTTTGTGTGATTGGGATTTGCTTAGTGATCAAATGCAAAATCATAATTAAATATTAATCAAGTTAGAAAGTGTGGAGTATCACTAACTAGTTTTATTCCCGTTCATTGGTCGAGCAAGTTATTGTGATAACGTGATGCAATGTCATAAGTTAATTTGACTTCATTTATCAAGTTCTATCAAAATTTAAAACTATTGTAACAGAAAATAGGCCCAAATTTAGAATTTTCTTTATATAATGACTTGAGTGAATCTTTTGTTATAATCCTCAATGGTACTCATTATTAATATAAGACAAGTCACTAATATCATCATGAGAAATTGGTTAACTCCTGACAACTCCTTTTTGAATTTTATTCCTTGTTTAAGCTTGATATTCCATTCCATCTCCCTTTAGGCAAACCATGCCTTATCTACGCATAATAACACCATCAATTAGTAATACAAATATATGCATAAAAACAAATATCATCTAAAAATCACTACTACTTATACTTCATCATAACATATCCAGATGTAAACACCTATTTTTTAGATTTCATCAATCCCATATGCCTTTATTCAATTATTCACCGCTTAATTTATGCACCTTTCATATGTCATGACATCATCTCAACCCAAGATTAATACTAACAGCACATTAGCCAATAAGAAACATAATCATTAGACGTACATAATAAAACATTCACAAAATACCAAAGTTCTGTCAATGTGGGGTAAATATAGGTGTTGCAGCGTAGACTATGTTCACTAAACGTGGTTTTTGTTGAGTTTTGGATTGAATCTAGAGTAGTTTGACACGTACACAAACTTACATGTATTAATCAATATTCATAGCCGAGTTCATTCACTAAACAATAGTCATAAATTGATTATCCATGTACAGTGCAGGTTACCAAAAGCAATACATTAAAATGTGTAAATTTTAAACAATTTTATTAAGATGGACGTCAAGGGACACTAAAAAAGTTGATGAATATTATTAACACATGCAATACAATATATGAATCACCTGAGTAAAAATTACCATAATCAAATTTGGGCAATGGTAACCATACTTCAGTTCCATTACAAGATGTTAAGTCAATGTTGAATACAACAATCGCAAAAAATAATACAAATGTATTAACTGGCATAGTTAAAGAAATGGAAGGTCTGAATATATACAAACTGGAATATGAAATTGCAATAAGTCAGTATCTAATTTGGAAAATAAGGAACATAACACAAATATAACTTTGTTTTTGGATGATTTGCTATAGAGCTAATGTTTACCCACATGTAAGAGTTGGGATAGTCATGATATAACAATATAGAAACACAAATTGCATCCAATAAGTGTATTCTTTGGATATTCGTTTTAAAATCTGAAAATCCACATGCTGTTAACTGATTTTAATATGGATACTGAAGAGAAACTTTAAAGAATCAAGAAAACAAAGAGAAATTTTGGCGGAAACTTACAATAATGATTTGACCAACTTTGATAACTCAAATTTGCCAAAATATACCCATCACATGAAAAGAATACCGAAAGTAAACAGGGAGGAAGAATTGTTGCTAGAATCACCAAATGTTATCTTTAATACCTTGATCTTGACCAAATTTTGAAGGTGAACAACTATTGCCTTGGATCTTTTGTGCTAATATTTATCCAAAAAATAAAAATTCTTTAAGCAAAATATCATCAAAAGAAGAGAAAGTTAAAAACTAAAACATAAGAATATGCTACACTTGTTCTATATAAACTCCCAAAATTTTAAAACAACATCATCTTTCATTGATCTAAATATCACAATTGTTCAATCCCCATCTGTTTACATCAAAAGGCTTCAAAATCACCTGAAATACTCAAATGGTACGTATGCTTACACATCATTTAACTGTGCAATTGCAAACCAACTTTCCTTGTACAAAGACTAACATTTTGATAAGAACCATGCTATTATGAAAAATTCGTGTATAGCAATATCTAAAATTACTTACGAGCAAGTGTAACAAATTTTGAATACCAAAATTCTTTAGTCTTCAGCACGTTGTTGTAATCGAGATGCACATATGATTAGATGAATACCAACTTTGACTCGTGGATTGTTGCATAATCGAGCAATCGGTCGCAAAGTTCGATAAACACCGATGATGAAGAAGCTAGGTCATCTATTTGTCTCATCATGAATAGACATGATATCGACAAAGAAAAGAGAATCGCTACCACTAAATCAACAACGATTCTCAAAGAAGAAGACGTCGATAACTTTTGTTTTTTTCGCTTTAACAACTTAGATGGAACAATGGGTAGATACAGGAGGCATTGAGTAATGGTGAGGGTGGAAAGTCCCAACCATGAAGCTATTGACTGATTGAGGAATGCGAAGAGCCAAAGGTAAACCAAATCTATCGCTTCTCGATTCCACCGTCCTTTCTCGATCGCTCCGATTGCTTTAGACGTTGAAGAAATTGAGGCATGTGGATTGGTCTTTTCTCTACACTTTATAGCTTTCAATAGAAATGAGGGAGGGAATCGTTTTTTACGCAGGTAATGGCAACCGCCGGAAATCTTAGGGGTGAGAAAAACGTGTTTGATCCGCAAGACTTGAAACCACCAACCGTCGACTTTAGAGGGTCAAGATTTCATTTCAGTTTTTTTTGACAATCAAGATTAAATCCAATGACACCGGGAGCAATATATTATATAGGACATAAAAATTAGTCATTGATACTTTGAAATCAGTCGTTATGGTCATTTGAGACTGAGTTTACCACTCACATGTTCTGTCCCAGATAGTTTTATCAATAACTGAAAGTCAATCATATTTGTATGGAATCAATAGCGATTAACTTTCAATCTCCAAAACATTCAAATTCTGTTTTATTCAATCCCTTCGTATTAGGTCATTTCAATCCTGAATACATTTTTTCACGACTAGAAATCAGTGTTTAATATTATGTTTTTAAGGACCAAAATCCAGTCTTCAAAACGCATAAATTAACTCCTTAATTTATCCCCGATATCAAGTCATTTCAGTCCCGAATACGCTTTATTTGTGACTGAAAATCAGACATTTATACAATGATGTTAAAAACTAACAATCAATCTTAGATACCATGTTATTAAGCACTAAAATCAGTAGCACCATAATAAGTCTCTAATAAGATGTTTTGAAGTCTCTAAAGATTAGTATCATATAAGACATTTTCGGTCATAGATAATTTTTAATATATTTCTACGATTTTAGAGGGTAGTAAAATTAATATTTAAAACTAATAACAACATAAAATCAAATTTTGATTAATTTTTTTTTCAAGATATGCTTTTAACAAATATAGTATGTAACTTACATATTCAATTTGTGCATCATCATTTTGCCAGTTGTGTTTTTTGCATTGAAATACAACTTGTGATATAAATTTATGATTTTAGCAGTTGATCAACAAAACAAAAGTATAATACAAAATACACTTAATAAAGGTTTTACCCCTAGGCCAATGCTCTTCACATAACAAAATTTCTAACAACTTAACAAAAAACTATAGTCTGTTTTAAGTTTTAATCATGCTAAAAGAATATGATTTTGACGGGAACCCAATTTGACCTAAAACCATGCAACATAACAAATGATCTATAAAATAAAATAGAAAATAAATAATAATAATGTGTGTTTATAACGGTAATGATCAACAAAATTCATGGGATGTTATAACAAAAGAAAGGTATCACTTTTTTTCTTTCAAGTAACTCATAGCAATTAACACATTAGTAAACAAGCTCAAATCCAGAAACATATTTCTTTCAATAAAAAAAGAAACAACATATCAATACATCAAGTTTAGGAAAAAAATAAGGCTCCCTCTAGGTATCCAAGTCGTTAAAGGCTCAAGGCGCACCCAAATTTTCAACGCCTAATAAAGGAGAATAATTTTGATTTTAACACAGCAATCTAAAAAAGTATAGGTAAAACATACCAAACAATTACAAAAACAATTTTAAACTATAAATGTTGAGAGTTTACCATTTGATATATATGATTATCTATTGACCGGAAGTCCTCTCTACTTGTAACACCTATTTTTCCGGGTTACTTTTCATTTGATTACTATATTTCTATAAAATAAAAAACAAAGATATATGTTAGAAGAACCCAAAAAAGATACAAACGGTGTGCTAATATTTTTATTATACAAGATATATGGTCTTTTAAGGGATAATACTAGTCTAAAAGTACCGGTATCATACCGTATACCGAAAGCGAACGAACTGAAATCAAAATAAAGATGATTACCCGAGTTGATTCCAACTCCATATAATCGCACATGTGGTTCTTCTTGGTTGCGGCAATTGGATTTCATTTGTGACCTTGCGTACTGCGGATTGGTTAATCCTTCTTTTGACTTCCAATGTGCACTCAAATAACATGTGGTGCGTTTCCGTTGATTATGTAGTCGCGTATCTACATATTTTGTAACATCTCGTATTTTTGTTAACTAAAAGTTAACTTCGTTTATTTTTATAAGGGTCATTACTAACAATTATGAAACTCATGTGTTATTTATGCTTATTCTCTTTGATTATCATTAACTTTTAATGTAAAAAATTAAAAATAAAAATACCAAATAATATTAATCATGTTAATATTAATAACAGTAATAATGATACAAGTTATAATTATGATAATAATACTAATAATAATAACTATAATGATAATAATAATAATAATAAGAAGAAGAAGAAGAATAATAATCATGATAATGATATAATAATAAGTCATAAAATATTTAAAACTTAAAGATTAATTTAAGTTCAGGGGTTATTTGGCCAATTATGAAAGTTAAAATCTAAGTTTAAACATAAAATGATAACTACTCTAAATTTGAGGGGGCCAATGTGTAAATTGAAATCCCAAATTTCTTTTCTCACTTCGCAAATCCGGTGGCTTTCCGGCCACCGTCGGCCGACCTCCAACGAGGCCTAAATCAACCGTTTTGTTGATCTGAATCCATGCAAACCGTTCCGAACTCGTTCGTGACCTTAAATGCATGTACCCGGTGTGATTAAAACATCAGTTACAAGTCAAACCGCCGTGTAACCGACGACCTTAATCATATGATCGTTCGGGTATTAACAAGTCATAACAATCAAATTAAACTCACATACATGATTGCCTAACTATAACTAAACTCCTACACAATCTAATTTCATTCGAAACACAACCAAACAGCTCGAACAAGCTCCACCTTCATCGCGAGGCTGCAACTGGTCGAACACCACCCTTTGGTGTTCAAGAATCAAAATTTACAGAGGGCTTGGAGTCCAGACCATCACACGAAGCTATCTGCACCTTTGATTTGAATATCGTTGAAGATTACTTGACTTTCCGCACTCACGGCCGCAATTCGTTCTTGGTTGTTCTTGGCATCAATTCGAAATCCAAACGGGTAATTGAACTCATCACTATAATCGAATTCACATGGGTAACAATACCCCTAAACTTAATTTGATTGATACCAATGATTCGGGGTTCGATTTGGGGTTAAATGATTCTAGGGTTCATAAAGAATTGGGGATTCTGTTGTTTATGTTTTTAAACCTTCGAAACCCACTTATCTCGCAGCCGAGGCCTTTGGTTCAGCGGTTAAGGTGTGGGGCTTTAAACATGAGGTCCCGAGTTCGAACACGAGGACCCTCATGTATTTTATTTTAGGCTTTTAACCTAAAACCTTATTTTGGAAAAATTCTTAAAAATATAAAAAAAATATGTGTTTATAAACTCTAAATAATTTTGTGGCCACCGAATAAATTTTTGAAATTATTTAATTAGTTCTCTATCAATTTAAGTATTTATTTATGTTTAAAAAAATGTAAATAATTAGCTAAATTTTAATAGAATAATTCTTTAAAAATAAAGGTTATTCTTGGTTTAATCTTATGGAATATAATTAATATATATATTTAGATAGACTTAACATATTGTTTAAACTTATCAAATCATTTATTTATTCAAGATGATATATTATTTTTCCTATATAAAAAAAGAGACTTTAAATATTGATGTAATTCACTAAATCCTTATTTATTTAAATAATAAACATATATCATTGTGTGAAATGAGGTTTATTTCAAACATTGCCTTTAATTATTGTTTAAAACGTGCTTATTTTATTTAGCTATGAAACTTTATTTTTATATAAATATTACAAAATTATTATAAATGTTATTCTTATTTCATATCTTTATATAAAGTATAAATATATTGTTCCCAAGAAAATATAATTGATATCAAATTGAACTTTAGTTCACGTTAAATTGCTAAACTTATTATAATTAAACTTTAACCTTGTAAATATATATATAATTTTAGGTGTCTTGTGAATAACTACATTAGATCACTGCTTATTACATTTCTTATTAATCGTCATTTTTATACATTTGATCAAGTGAATATTTCTATACATTTTTTTATATTTTTACACTTTTGGGGTGAAACATATTACATTATAAACTTTGCACTTGTAAACACGTTTGATTCTTGTAAACTTATGGCAATTTACTTGTATGTTGTGGTTAGTTGAACTTTGTGGCTACCATGTAATGTCGAATATATGTACAATCATTAACTATTGCTAGCTAGCGACGTCATAGATCTATGAGCCAGACAAGCCTGCTTGGTTGATCCAAATACACTTAGCTAATCGTATATACTTGTAAACGTTTGAGACTTGTAAAACTTTGTCGAGGTTTGATTGTGCATTCTGTCTTACATCCCTAGTTTACTTTGTTCTCTAACTTATAACATGAATTGCCATCTTTTATATACTTATGTATTGAAAACTAAGGAAATCTCACCAACATTATTGTTGACTTTTTATTTTTAACATGTTTCAGGAAATACTCAAACTTGATCGCCATTTTAAAGTTGTTCACACCTAGGAATGGACCTAGTTAACTTAATGAATGAGCTTGTTATATTTTTTATTTTGTGTTCTTATTTAAGACTTGTGCTTGTATTGTACCTTTCAAACTTATGAATATATATTTGGATTTAATAATAGCGTTATGTGGCTGTGAACGATCTTAACTATCACTCCTCGACGTTTCCGCCGTCAAGGTTGGGGTGTGACATATTCCACAAAAAGCCTATATGTTCGCAATAAGTTAAATCTCACCTGCATTGAATATACATATCAATAATAGAAATGAAATGTAAATATTAATAGCTATTGTATGCTTAGAATACAAAATATATCTAACTTACTTGTAAATTTTCATACATCTGATCTTTTACATCCTTGGGTATAGATTTCCATTTATGAAAGTTTAGCGGACAAACATTACGGATTACAATCTCACACTCAGTCGCAAACTGTGTACTTGAAGTTCCTACAAATGCTTTTATATATTTATCCATTGTGAGGGCAATTTTTGTAATGTCTTGCAAATTCTCCAACACCTTTATAGCATTACGATTAATATTTTGACCACGTCTCTTCGGTGGATTTACCGTTGTTTGAGTAGCATCTGCTTTTTGATTTACCCCTGCAAAACACTTATTTATTCCTAATGTTATAGTAACCTTAAGCTCAAATAATTTGAAAATAATCTCATGAAATCATCTTGAACATTAGGTGTGAACTCTTAACGTAATATGTGACCATCAGGTCTTAACTCTCAATACACAATCTAATAAGTTACTTTGGCCTAAACAAACTCTTTTAACCAAGTGTATGCTATTCGTATAAAAAAATTATAATCAAGTTTATAACTTTCTGTTCTAATCACTAAAACATTTATTAGTTTATAACTTATTATTTTGAAGGGGCTGCACAGGTCCTCTTTTTTTCTATTTTTTAGATTTCTTTGCGCATGTTTCTATTTCGACTTTATTGTTATGTTTATTTTTTTGAGGTTGGTTCAATTATTCTGGGGATGTTTTGAAAAAAAAAAGTTTTACAATAGAAGCCCCCCTTAGGGTTGATGATTTTGGTTGAAATTTTGTCAACAAACTGACCTATAGAGTGGTATTCAGTTGCAGCTTTAGTGTTGCAGAAACAACGATTGCGTTTACGTGTGTGTTGCGGAGTTACCACTTCATCGACGGATGAGTGATTATAGGTTCTCCTGGACCTTCTTCTTGGGACCTCCCTCTTGTAATAGAAGTAACCATCATCATCAACCTAAAGATCCACATTGCACTGCACAAAAGTAGATAATCTTAGATTAAAAAACATAAAAAAATATAAAATATCAATCTAATATTGATGTTCATCTACATCATTTGATGTATGACTATAAACGATCCGAGCCGAGCCAACTCGACAATTTTAACGAGCTCAAAACATCAGCTCGAGTTCGGCTCGTGAAAAGCTCGAGCCAGCTCGTGACTCGTTCGAGCCGGCTCGATTTTAATTTTTTTTTGTTTTTTTTTCACATTAATTTATATGAAAACATAAAAAAATATATATTAAGGCTTTTACCTTTTGTTGGGTACTCTGCACTTAGAGAACAAAGATCATTATTTTAAATATATAAACAATTTACTATCAACTTATATATTTTTTAAACAAAATAATTAATGTTTCTAAAACACCTTTTCAAAATACTAATATAAAAATAATAATCATTATAATAGTAGTAGTAATACTAACTTTTATTATTATACTATATAAATATATATATATATATATACACACATATATCGTATGGACCGAGTCACAAGCCGAGCCAACGAACTGAACTACAAGCCGAGCTCGAATCAAGCTAACCCCGGCTTAAGTTTGGCTCCTTTTGAATTCGAGCCGAGCCGAGCCGGCTCGTTTAGATTCGAGTTTTTTTCGAGCCGAGCTTTTCTCGAACGAACTTCGAACTACGAACTTTTTGTAAAACCCTAATCTGATGTGCGGGTAAGTGCTAATAGCACTGATTAGCGTCACAGACATTTCCTGTTTATCTAAAATTGATGTTAATCTGCATCAAATAGTTGTTGAAATAAAATAACAATATTAAAAGCTCACAAACATTTTAATATTTATGATAATTTAACATGACTTAAATTAGCCCAGACAACCAAATATGACATAGATATCAAACGTTAATGTGTTTAGTTCAAGAAAAAGAACCAATAATTTCACTACTAAAAAGTTCAATACAAAATTTACTAAACATCATCGTATGACTCAACAATTTCGATGTCATTAGTTGACTTATCACTATGTGAATCATCAAGTTTTGACTCTACGCTAAATTCTTCTTTATTATTATCAGCATCATTTACCTCATCATCAATAAAACCATCTAAAGAATCATAAGATTGTTCAACATCAACATTTTCTTCAACAACATCCTCACGATGGAGGTTGATATCTTCTAATGAACTTTCTTCATCCTTCTATGGACAATTGTTTCGATAATTTTTCATTGTGAATATGTTTTGAGAGGATCGTTTATATAAAAAATTTGTTTAGCTTGGTTTGTCAAAACGAAAGGATCTTCCTTATAAGCTTGCCGGGACGTGTCTATACTTATGAAATGGGGTTCATATATAACGTGTTTTTTTCGAGGATCAATGTCAAACCATATGCATTTGAATAAAATAAGACGATATCCGATTATGAATGATAATTCAAGGACTTCTTCAAGATATCCATAATAATCGTCTTCAACATCATCATGACCGCCCGGGACCATAACTCCGCAATTTTGTGTTTGCATACTATCTATCTCTCGGCCTAATTAGAAATTTACCCCATTTACACTATATAAAACTCGATTATCATTGAGTTTCATTAAGTAACATGATTAAATCTAATACTTGTCTAAGATCTTAGTTCAAACATAGATGCTTTTTAGAAATTTTGGCATTTTGAGCGGTTTCAAACATAACTTAAATGCAAGTATTTTTTCATGCTAAAAGTTGAATATATTGGGTTAATCTTGATGAGTCTCGTATTGTTCATTCAGGCCCCTTGAAAACACACACTACACACAAGTCATTTCAACCCAAAAAAGAACTTGCTTCTTAATTGAAAACAACCTTATTTAAATAGAAAATAAAGAGAACGTGAAGTCATGAACTTGTAATTAAAAATCCTAATAATAAGTAAAACTAAGGCTATCAAGTCTTCCCATTAACCACATATAAAATTGATCACGGATTACTCATTCGAGTAATTCTTGTGTTGACTCATTTAGTGTATACTCAGATGACTCATGAACAAATCAAATAAACCCAAAATGCTTGTGTTGACTCACAATTCATCACTGAGTTCGCTTGCCATGTGAGCGGATACTTGAGTCCACTTGCCACGAGAACGGACTTAATGTCAGGTGGGTCAGATTTCGCTTCTACGAGAAGCTAACTCCCTAAAAACACTAAAATCCCATTCAACAACTAGAAACCACTATCATTGTCTAAACAACACCATTATATTTAAAACAAAAATCAAAGTCCATGCTATATATAAACACCATTCATTCCACCCAAACCCAACCACTAATCTCGGATCCACCACTCATGACAAAAGTTTGTTGTATTTTTTAACTAGTGATGAGGGCGACCAGGTGAGTTGGGCCGTTCTAACTCCTTAGCAATCGTGTAGTGCCTCACATTACTGTCCTACAGTACGCATAATCAACAACGTATAAATGTTATATAATATAACTAAAAAAATTTAAAATAACATGTTTTCCCTATATAACATAACAATAACTAAACACTCCACATACCTTACATGGTTTAAAGTTTAAACAGGCTATAGTCAGGAGGTGGTTAATGTTTTTTTCTCGGGCAATATAACATACAGAATTCCTTTGCGACACTAATATTTACAATATAATATTCCTACTCCTTCGTTCACGCCAGGATAATCAAGCACCATAATTTACGGTCAAAAATGCTCAGGTCAACACCAATTGTCTTCAATCAACTACTGTTGTCCCTAAAGTATCCACTGATGATGACCACAATAAACCACCACCAAACAGAAGATCAAGATTTCTGATTCACATTACACTCAAACCCAATGAAATATACTCATATTCTCCTTCTAATCATCTCATCTCGTTAACAATGGCGGAAACATCATCAATTCCCACTTACTCGAAGCCAGGATGCACAGACACATGCGGCAATGTCAGCATTCCATACCCTTTTGGCATCGGACCCAATTGCTTCCTCAACAAATGGTACTCTGTTGATTGCATCTCCTCTAAACCCTATTTATCTGCCCTCAATCACCTGCAATTGTTGGGTGTAGACTTAAACGAACAGATGGTTCTTGTTAACGTCTCAATGGGGTCTGATTGTCAAGCCCCTGTTTGGAATAGTAGTGAAATTGCGAATCTTGATGACACCCCTTTCTTGTTTTCCAAAATGCACAACAAATTCATCGTTGAGGGGTGTGGTACGGCTAACATTTCCACCGGTGGGAGTGTCCTCACAGGGTGTTCGACGATATGCTCGCAGCAATCTGTGAGCTTAAAGAGGATGAATTGCTATGGGATCAACTGTTGTCAGACCAACATTCCTCATTATCTTGAGACATACAGTGTGGAAGTCACCAGGAGTATTGATTCGTGTCTTTCTGCTTTCTTGGTGGCTGATGTTTCATATGTGAATAACTTGTTTAGGGGTGTGTCGGTTTTTGGGAATGATTCTTCGGTCCCTTTGGTGCTTCGGTGGATGCTGTTGGATACTGATTTTGGTCAAGCAGGTTGTGGTTATAATTTCAGTAGACATGAGGTGAAGAAGGAGAATGGTATTTCAGTCAACACTTGGAAGTGTAGCTGCTTGTCTGAATTTGAAGAAGGGAACCCTTATCTATCTGATGGATGCAAAGGTATATTTACTTGTTGTTTTAGTGTTTTTGTATGAGTTTTATGCATGGTGCTTACTACTTGTTTTGTGTGATTTTAGTTCCTGAAGAATGTACAGAGTGTATGAAAAAGTTTGGCGTTTGTGGATACAAAGAATCATATGATGGTGTAAGGACCTTTTATTGTGATCATCGATTCCATAATGGTAGCAGCAAATCATCGTCACCCCTTGCTGTTTTTCTAGGTAAACCAGATCATTCCACTTATATTTACTGTCTAGTGATGCTCCTCTACATTATTTTTTAATGTCGTGTGTTGGTAATAACTGAACCAAATCTCTTTAGTTTAGGACTTTAACCCCAGTTGACCATCAAACTTCAAAAGGCTGATCTTTTATTGATTCAAGAAGTGCTCATATGGATAAACATTGCTTTTGCATTCAGTCAGTCCATCTAAGAAGTATGAACAATACATTCTGCTCTAAGAAGACAGTTCATTTAACACTAGTCATTGTTGAAAATCAAAGTACTACATATTCTGTATTCAGTGTGGTGATCAATGTTTTTGGTCGGTCTTTTCTATTTATAAAAATGAAGTTAATGGTTTAAAACGATGTAATGGTAGTTTGATATGATAGTAAATTGATACAAAATACAAGTACCGTGGCATTCAAAAACTCATCCACCCTTTCTTTTAGCCTGAGTTCTTTCCTGTTTTTGTTTTTTAAGATTCGTATTGTTTCTAACGTTTTCTTGGTTTATAATCTTTAGGTGTTGGCATAAGTATTCTAGTCCTAATTCTTGCAGCCATAGGCTTTGCATTGTACAAAGTAATACAAAAAGCCAAAGACAAGAGACAAAGAAAATATTTTTGAGCGCAATGGGGGTCTACTTTTAAAACAGCAGGAGGTGGGTAGTGAAGGTTTAGTTAATAAAACCAAGCTTTTCACATCCAATGAGCTGGAAAAGGCAACAGATCACTTTAATGAGAATAGGATTATTGGCCGAGGAGGGCAGGGTACAGTATACAAAGGCATGTTGACAGATGGAAGGATCGTAGCAGTCAAGAAGTCAAAGGTAGTTGACCAAAGTCAACTAGCATTGTTCATCAATGAGATGGACATTCTATCTCAAGTCAACCATAGAAATGTTGTCAAACTATTGGGATTTTGCTTAGAGACTGATGTTCCTATACTAGTTTCAGAGTTCATTCCAAACGGAAACTTGTATGAACATATTCATCAAGAAAACAATGAGGTTCTCATTTCGTTAAATATGCGTTTACAAATAGCTACAGAAGTAGCGGGAGCACTTGCTTACTTACATTCAGCAACTTCAGTTCCAATCTACCATAGGGATATTAAATCTACTAACATTCTTTTGGATGAAAAATATAGAGCCAAAATATCCGACTTTGGGACTTCAAGGTTTGTGTCAATAGGACAAACTCACCTAACTACCTTAGTCCAAGGGACAATTGGGTATTTGGATCCAGAGTACTTTCAATCCAGTCAGTTTACTGAAAAAAGTGACGTTTATAGTTTTGGAGTTGTTTTGGTTGAACTCTTAACAGGAGAAAAACCTATTTGTTTGAGTAGATGTGGTGGAAACAGAAGCTTGGCTACTCATTTTATAATGGCTTTTGACGAAGGGCAAGTGATATCTATTCTTGATGCAAAGATTGTGGGGGAGGGTGGTAGGGATGTTGTAATGAAAGTAGCTAATTTAGCAGCGCGATGCTTAAATCTGTGCGGGAAAAATAGGCCAACAATGAAAGAAGTAGCCTCGGAGTTGGAAACAATTAGAATGTCACATATGACATCTCTACTTCAGCCTGATTTTGGAAATGTGAAGTGTGACACCGGAGAACAGGAGTCTCTTATGTTATCATATGGTGAGCCGTCATCAAGCAG
Source organism: Flaveria trinervia (assembly GCA_025506515.1). NCBI lineage: Eukaryota > Viridiplantae > Streptophyta > Magnoliopsida > Asterales > Asteraceae > Flaveria > Flaveria trinervia. Next base: position 18,210,222 of record CM046450.1, on the reverse strand, counting down.
TAACCTATAGTTCAGGTGACTTGTGAATTGTTGTGTTAACCTATACTGTCTCATTTTGGCTTGGATTTTCAAGGCAAATTTTGTTTCTCTTGCTTTTATTAATCTCTAATTTGTATTATCAGCTTGTCATCTAGTGTTTTATATTAGTGTAAATGAATTGTTAGTAGGTTATTATAGTAGAGGTTGGATAATAAAATAGAAGATGGACAGCCTATGAATAAGTTTATGTGAGTGTTTGATAATATAAGTTTCTATTTTCAGTACATCAGAAAGAGAAAATTGAATTCATCTTTCCCATTAGTTTATATGTGAATTACAAAATCATATACATCAAGTAAACCAAAAAGACACATACATGTCTGCATAAAACCAGATCTATCAAACATTATGCATAATTGTATATCAAAACAAGTTACCCAAACAACAGATTTATGGTTTTCAAACTCACCAAGAATATAAAAATTGTGCATCAAATGGTCGAGGGTACTACAGAAATTGTTTTATAATCGGAAAACAAGGAATCGGAGGAGGAAAGAGTTGTGACAACTGACAAAACGCACCCATCATTTTGGCCTTTGGGTCAATATGGGTGCTAATTCTAACATCATAGTTAGTTTGAGCATAGGTAGTTTTTTTCCTACTAGGTCTTCATGTATACATTGTAGATCAATCAGAACAACTCAACCCAAAGTACCTTAATATGCGAGAGAATCCATTTGACCAATAAACCCTAAGTCAATTATCTATATAACTAATATGGGACAACTCTATACCTTGTAATGATTTTAATCCATAACTATAATTAATGAATATTCATTTTTAATTTTATCATTCTAATGGACTTTAAGTTAAAATACAACCACAATCTTACCACTATTCAACCATAACCTCACCACTATTAGTTATGGATTTTATAAAGATTCAGGAGGAGCTTTCAACCATGGGAGGCTCTGAGGGTGAACGATCATTTAGGGCCTAATCTTATGAGGAGTCTAAAATTTAAAAAATTAAATTATATTATATATGTATGTATCATGTATGTATAAAAACAACTATAGATTCTTAGCAAACTAATTAACAAACCTAATAGCAGTTTAATTGTCTTGATCAATTGAAATTTAGGATTTGTTAATATTTTAATTAGTTTAGTCGATCAAATCTAAACTCAATTAAAAAAAGCTAGGGGAGTCTTACGATTCAGTTAAGTAAGTAAATTAGATTATTTTGCTATAATACTTTTATTTATTGGTAAAAAACAATTATTGTCGTATTATAGATTTTTAACATACCGGTCATTAACACTATATTTACAGAGTCCATTTTTTCTACTCGCTCAAGGCCTAAAACTATTTGAACATTCTCGGGACCGGGTTTGCTTTCAACCTAGACTATAACCTAAGTATTCACATGTAATAAGCATAATAGCATTATATTTGCATTGTAATGCGTGTGAATGAGTTATATTTGTTTTTAAATTGTGTTGGTAACTTAACTTACATGCTATTTGTGACATTCTTTATTGATAAAAAGTTGTGTAATTACAATAAATCCTGGTCAAATGTTATAAATAGGGCTATAAACGAATCAAACTAAACTAAATGAAGTTTTGTTCATGTTCTCTTAATAAAAATTGAATGTGTTCACGAACATATAACTGAACATATATTATTTAGAGTTAAGCACTTAACAAAATGAAACTAACATATATTACCAAACCGTAACAATCATAAACAATTATAAATGTTAGACTAATTAAATATTACAAAATATATAAAGATTAAATAGTTTAATTAACATTAAATTTTATAAAATATAAATATATAATGAATGAATATGAACATACATAAACGATCGAACAGGAACTTTTGCCTTTGAATTATTTTTATTTCTTACCTTCCATATGCTCCAACAAGTTATAAAAAATATTGCATTCAGTACCTTCTTTTAATCGGAGTGACTTGATTTTTTTTGTAAAATTCTAAGATGTCACCCAAATTGAATACATATATTGGAGGTACCTTGCATCATTTCCCAACAAAAGACCATAAAAAGTTTGATATTGATTAGGTTGTTAATAAACAATTTGTGGTTTTGTTATCATCACCACAGACTCTACACAACTTTGATTGAAAACAGACGTTCCTTTTAAATAAAGGCTCCAAAGTAAAAATATGTTCCATCTCCGCTCTTCACATAAAAATATCTATTTTCGTTGGCACCTGATTATTCCAACAAAATATATTGCTATTATTAGTTGAAAAGACATTATTATAAGACTCCTTAATATTTTTTCTTGAACCCATTAATTGCCAACTCCATCTATCATCAGTCCTTGAGAAGATGGCTTAATTGATAATACTAGTTAATTGCTCCAGGGAACAAGATTCATCAGGCACGTCTTCCTCCGTCTCTAAATCCTAATGGGCTTGTTCTTAACTAACACATAATAACATTCACAGGGGATTATTTATCTTTATCTATATAATTACATTAAAAATCAATATATTGTATCTCTTTTTTTCAATTAAATAATACTTTTTATACCCTTATCATTACTTCTTTTTTCTTTTCTACTCACAACCACGTTAAAAAAATATTAAAAAATTTATGAACAATGATTCTTCAAATATATTAATCAATAATAAAATTTTTTATTTCCTTCACTCACAACCACTCAAAACGATTCCATATAATATAACAAACACATTCACATAATTTTAGGGATTCCACTGTAAATGCTCTAATAGTCTTCAAATTTACAAGTTTTAACGAGCTTAATTTCAAACAAATCAAGGAATATAAATCTTAGTGGTATATCCCCAACCCAGAAATCTAACCAAAATCTGATCTGATTTTCTTGCCCGACTGTAGATTTTATTACTCAGTGAAACTCCAAAATAACCTGCTTTTAAGTCTTTGCCCACTTTATATATATTTTTCCAAATGGCGCGGAGAGACATCTTTCCGAAATTGTGCTCTACTACTCCATGCTCTTGAATTACCATGTAGAGACCAAATTACATTGTGCAAAACCCGACTTTTTTGTCCTAAATAGCCGCCACCATTTCGCTAACAATCCCATATTGACTATCTTCGAAGACCCGATGCCTAAACCAGGGGCGGAGCATCAATAGGGCCAGGGGGCCCTATTTTTTTGTCTGTAGTGTTAAATTTTAGCCCGAAAGTGTAAATTTTTGGCCCGGTAATGTAAATTTTTATATAAATATCGAGTTCGCCGCCCTAAAAAAAATAATTTCGCCCCCGCCCCTCTACGAGATAGTTCAAGCTCCGCCACTAGCCTAAACTCCCCTGACTTTTGTCCGAAATATCCTTTTGCCATGCTAGCCATCTAATTTTGAAAGTATTATTATAACCAACCTAAAAGAATTCCCTTCTCATATTTTCCATGGCTTCTAGAATTTGAGAAGAATGCTCTATATAAAAAGAAAGTAGTATGTAGGAATAGCATCAAAAACCGATCAAATTTAAGGTAGTATTTGGTAGGAAGAAATAAAATGAAATTAAGAAACTAGTATAATTTTTAAGTAAAATTATGTTTGAGTGAGCAATTAAAAGTAAACTCAAATAAATGTTTCATCTCAAATTCTCTTGTTTGTGGGATTTTAAAATCCTTCCATCTAAAGAGGGAATTCGAAATCCCACAACCAAAGAAATTTGAGGTGAAACATTCCTTTAGATTTTATATTTCATTACCCACCAAACATAATTTTATTTAAAAACTATAATAGTTTCTCAATTCCATTATATTCCATTCCATTCCTTACAACCAATCGCACCCTAAGGGTCTGTTTGGTAAGGGTTAATGGAATGGACGAATGAATGGAATGAATGGGAAAATAGAAATGATGAGATAATGAAATAAATCATTACATTCTATTGTTTTGTTTGGTTACCCTTTAGTAATAATGAATCATTATTTTGTGTTGTTTGTTAGGTATAAAAAACGAAACAATGAAATGTAGAAGTATTTATGATGGTGATGGCGAGCGGGGGTGGTGGCCGGTGGCGGCTTCCGACCCGACAACAGTGGTGGTTCTGGCGGTGGCGGTGGCTGACAGTGGTTCCGGTGGCGGTGGTGGTGGCCGACGGTGGATTCCGTGGCGGTGGCCGGAGGTGGTTTCCGTGGCGGTGGCCGGAGGTGGTTTCCGGAGCCAGCAGTGTTCTTTGGTTGTTTCTTGCGGTGGTGGTTCCTAGTGGCGGTGGTTGGTGGTGGTTCTAGCGGCAACGACTGTGGTCCAAGAGTGGCTTCCGGCGGCGGTGGTGGCAGACGGTAGTTTCCGGCGGCCGTCGGCCATGGTTTCCGACGGCGGCAGTGCCCGGTGATGGTGGCCTTCGGTGGTTTCTGGCGATAGCGGCGGTGTCCGGCGATGGTGTTCCTGGGGCAGTGGTGGCCGACCGCGGTGGTGGTTGCTAGTGACGAGCGATGTTGGTGGTCAGTGGTGCTTGTTGTGGCAGGTGAGTGAGTCGTGTTGGTGACTAATGATGAAAGAATAGATGAAATGAAAAAAAAGAAGGGGGAATGAATAGAATGAATTTGAGGGAATGAAATCAATTACGTAATGATTCATTCCATTACCTCCACCAACCAAACATGTGTTTATTCATTCATCCTTAATGGTTCATTTCATTTCGCTCCTCATTCATGCATATCAAACGTTACCTAAGTGTGTCAGGCATAAATAAATCAAGTTTTTGCTTTCCATTTCGAAAGAAGAGCTTGAAAAACGTCAAGAATTGGATTCTATTTAACTAAATTACAGTTAAAATCCAACAATGCCATTTATTGTCAGCCACTCATTTAGATCTTTTCCTAGGGGTAGTGAAAAACGTCTTGTATCCATACAAACCAAGCACATGAAATGAGTTTGATACACCATAAAAGTCCAAAATTAAACGATCTTTTAAATGGGTTGCTGTTAACTGACCTAATGCCTCGACGGAGCGTTCTTTTTTGTTCAAAATGTCTTCCGGTTTCGGCAAACATAAATGTGAAGGGATGATTAAAGATAAAATCAAATACTTAACGATGCGTAATAATCTAAACCCAAAGATCAAAGGAAGATTGAGATGGAATGTTCTACCTTTCATTGCTGTCTTTTATAGAAAAATTAAAGGAATCAACTTTCATCTTAATTCACATCCAAACTTTGGACTAAAATGCAAATATAAAAGCATCGTCAAAGTTTCATTAATCTTTCTGAGCAAAGCACGCATGCAATCTATCTTCTTATATATAAATGGTGGTATAAGGAATTAAGGATCACCAAAGGTTGTACATGATCCACAACTAAACCAACCAACTCTAGACCTAAAGAGTTGATGTATGCAGTATGATTGACTTGACTGGAATTCTAGATCATGTGTTGGGTTAATGGAATTTGTTCATGAGTCACACACTCACGATTCAACGGGTCACGTACTTGGAGTTGATCTAAGTTGACCGAGTAAATTAAAGAAATCGTGAGTTTACGACATGGTTTTATTTTACTATTTTAGTAGTATTAATTAATATAAACAAGCCTTTAGTTAGTGAGTTATGATCATTTATAATTTTTAGGAGCAGTGGGTTAGGTCGTTAGTTTTCTTTTACCTATATACGTACTTGTTCATTATATATTGAAGTAAGCTTTCATTTGTTTCTGTATCTCATTTCCTTTCTTGAAAATTCACTTTTACATACGTGAGTGTGTGTTGTGTGTGTGTGTGTTTCAAGGGGCCTAAACCAACATCATGTAACACAGTCTAGATTTGGCTATGCAGCTTTAAGATTCACAAAATTTCTTGTTTATAAGGAAACTTGCAATTATTACATCCAATGACTGAAGAAAAAGTACATTAGGAACATCTTTCAGCTGAATTAAAAACTTATATTACAACTTAATGTGTGCATAGGAGGGGTGAACCGTGAAAGGAGTTGAAACCACATGCGAGTAGAAAAGAGCTAGGAAAAACTAACTGTTAAAATTTGACATAACTGTCTAATTCAAACTGTTGAGATTGATTATTTATTTGATTCAAAGGCCGATAACGATTCATGTGACGCTTGTGCTGCTGATTTTTAGCAGATTAGACGTTGCGGCTTTTATATAGTTTCTTAATATATATAATTATTGTTTTAAAAATGAGGCCTCTGATTTTTAGGGGCCTCAAACCCTACCTTCACCTTATTCTAATTGATAAGCTGCCGGCACCTCCGTTGTGCAAGTTTGGGCCCCCTTGCGTAAGCTGAAAGGCCTAGATAATAAAAATACATGTAAACAATTAAACAACGTTGGAGCCATTGTTTAGATTTTGGATGTCAGATCTGATACTTTTATAATACCAATTAATTTGGGTTTTGAAATTTTCAAGAAAAACACAGTCAACCATCTTTCTTTATATCAAGTAGGTTGATGGAATGTTTCAACAAACAGCCTATAACGGTATTCTTAGTTGAAATGTCTATTGAATAACGTTATATTAATTCGACCTCATTGGGCTCTTATTGCCGGGTTTATTCACTAAAAAATTATTTCTACCATTGAACAATTCTCTCAGATCATGTAAACCCACCATTATAAACTTAAACACCCCCTTAATTACATTTCCTTCTGCTAAAAAACCTATACTTCTTTTGTGCTAGTATGGAGTTATTTCAAGCTTATCATTTACTCTTTTTCCTTTCACTAACAGCAACATCAATGGCAATTCCAAAATACGCCAAGACAGGGTGCAATGATACGTGTGGTAACAACGTGACGGTTCCATACCCTTTTGGAATCGGTGCGAGTTGTTCTGTCAACCCATCGTACATCATTCATTGCAACTCCACGAGACCGTATCTATCTGCACTCAACCTGGAAGTATTGAGTGTAAACTTGGAAGATCTTATAGTCATTGTTAATACACCAAAGATCTCTGATTGCCAAAACCAAGATCGGAATATTTCTAGTCAGATCATGAGCGTCGATCTTGGTAGGAGCCCCTTCTTTTTTTCTAAAGTACACAATATATTTGTTTATGAGGGATGTGGTTATGCTACTATGAGGCATACTAACCTTGTCCCAAATATGAGTAGGATCTCCGGGTGTTTGACGCGTTGTCCAAATGATACACTTAGTGACGAATACAACTGTTTTGGCTTCGGTTGTTGCCAGACCACAGTGCCTTATCATCTCAAGTCGTACAACGTTAGCTTCTTGAGATTTGGAAGCCAAAGGGAAGATGGAGAGTGTGGGTCTGCCTTCTTGGTTGATAAAACTTCATTTGACCAGCGAAGGTTTTCTGGCCCATTTGGTGGCGAAAATACTTCCTTCATTCCGACGTCACTTCTCTGGACTCTAGCAGACTCTGATCATGTAACTTGTTGTTATAACCGAAGCAAGATTAGACGCAAAGTGGATATGTTTAATAGTACTCCAGTGAATACTTGGCAATGCGATGGATTGTCATCAAAAGGAACCCCTTATTTGGAAGATGGATGCGATAACCATGGTGTGTAACATACTTCTTTTGTTTGTTTCTTTGTTTGTTTGTTTATTTTTTGACGTGAAGCTTCCTCTTTCAGAAGTCCCTACGGAAGAGTGTAAAAGGTGCAAAGACAGTGGAGGTTTTTGTGATCAAGACACGACGTATTACGTTGATGGTTCGGTTTTCAGCCAGAACGTCACTTGCAAATATAATCATTACTCAGAAAGAAAATCAAGCAAAACATCCTTGGGTGTAATTCTAGGTAATGCCTATTCTTTGTGCTTTTAATTAGGAATCAGAAAGATCTTCTGATTAATGTACGTAGCTTACATTTTATCCAGATAGAATATCAGAACAAGATCAAACCATTAAGCATGAGTCACTTCTATCTCTAAGACGTAATTTGGTTTACTTACTAACTTAAATTGTGTATTGGTCTTCATATAGGTGTTAGCATAAGCATTGGGGTACTTCTTTTTGTTACAATCAGTTATGTATTGTTCCAAGTGATAAAGAAAACAAAAGAAAGAAGGCAAAGAAAGAGATTTTTCAAACGTAATGGCGGTTTACTTTTAAAACAACAAGAAAAACTCACCCATCTTTAGTTGACAAAACCATACTTTTTACATCACATGAATTGGAGAAGGCGACTGACAACTTTAATGAGAATAGGATTCTTGGCCAAGGGGGTCAAGGTACAGTCTATAAAGGGATGTTGGTCGATGGAAGAATTGTAGCAGTCAAGAAATCAAATTAGTTGATGAAAGCCAATTGGAGCAATTCATCAACGAGGTGGTCATTCTTTCCCAAGTCAATCATAGGAACGTGGTCAAACTATTAGGATGTTGCTTAGAAACACCTGTCCCTCTTCTTGTTTCTGAATTCATTCCAAATGGCACCTTGTTTGATCTGCTTCACAACAAATCTCATGAGTTTCCAATTTCTTTAAACATGAGATTACAAATAGCTACTGAGGTTGCAGGAGCACTTGCTTACCTGCATTCAGCAACTTCCATTCCAATATACCATAGAGACGTCAAAACCACTAATATACTTTTAGATGACAAATATAGGGCCAAAGTTCTGACTTTGGAACTTCAAGGTGCGTCACAATAGAGCAAACTCATTTGACTACCTTAGTTAAGGGTACATTTGGCTATCTTGATCCGGAATATTTTCAATCTAGCCAATTCACTGATAAAAGTGATGTTTATAGTTTTGGAGTTGTTTTGGTTGAATATTAACAGGAGAGAAGCCGATTTCCCTAACTAGATTTGGTGAAAATAGAAGTTTGGCTACTTATTTTATGTTGGCTATGGAAGAAGGGCGTGTTATGTTTATTATTGACACAACAATGGTTAAAGAGGGTACTAGGGATGAACTTCTAATTGTAGCCAACCTTGCAATGCGGTGTTTAAATCTAAATGGAAAATATAGACAACAATGAAAGAAGTGACAACAGAGTTAGAAACCATACGAACATCGCACATTCCTTTTACGATTTAAAATGATGTTGGGCACATGATGTACGGGAAAATTACCAATGTTAACACATGTAGATTCATCATCAATATTTTGAGTTTCAGTATACAAAAAGGTTAGTCTATTGTTCATGGCGTAATAACTTATATCATAAATTACAAGTTGGTAATATAATTTTCTTTGTCATGATCACATGTGGATTAATTTTATTCTGTAAACAACTATTCACTTCATGTGTGATGCTTTAATGTGCTTACCGACAAACTTTATGTGGTCATCGTCTTTTTACCATGTTTATAACTAGTTTTATATATGTTCGGTGGCCGGATAATGTAATGTTATAATATCATAAGCATTTTTTCCATTCTAAACGAATATAATAATTGTTCAAGATCAACACATAACTCGTTTAACTTATAAGTAAAAATAACCGACTATATTAAAAGAACGACAAAACAATGTCACAACAATGAAGTACATTGTTTGTTGGTTTTGGAACAAATTTTTACTCATAATCAAATAAAATGATAAAAAGAAAAAAAAAAGTTTGTTCAAGGAATGTGAATTTTTACCTGCCAAGGAAGTAATATTTCCCATAAACGCTACAAACTGCTAGAGGAAAAGCTCTTGATTTACGGCAAGCTACTCCATAAAATAAATCCAAATCATCATCATCATCACTACAAAAACCAGCACCATAAAGTTCTAACCATCCAATTGACCAATCAGAATCATCTGATTTTTAGTTCTGATAAACAACTGCCATCTAATGGACCAAGACAACATCATACTCTTTATCAACCTTACATTCTCTTTGACCTTGCCATGTTCGTTTACTCTTTTAGATGCTGATGCCATATTTACTGATTGGAACTTTAGATTGTCCGTTCCAATATTTTATGTCAGATTATGTAAATGAATTGTTGGAGGGCCTATTACAGAATTTGGTATCTTGATGCAAAAAACCAACATGAAACTATGAAAACACCACCACCATTGATCACCTATCAATACCTATTGAATAGAACTTACAAACACTACACTATAGTGGCATTTGAGTCAAAGAAAGTACCAAACTAGATTCCTAGCTAGAAGAACTTTTTAGACTGAAACACTAGTTTTCTTTCATTCTAAACATAAATGTATTCGTTTAAGAATAGCATACACCTCCTTTAGCTTATGAGTAAAAAAGAACCAAATACACTAAAAGAACATCAAAGTAAGGTATCCCACAACTTTTAACCAAGTAACAAAATAACAACCGAACCAAATGATTAAAATTAGTGAATCAATTAAATATTATATACTTGCATAAGTAGTCCCTAAGAGTTTTTTTATTATTTCAACATATAACAAACAAAAAATAACCATATTACCCATTCATAAGCAAATCAATTAAAATCGTCACCTCTATACCGTAATATTTATACTCAAATTTAGTAATCTATAACACTAAATAGAGTTAGATCTCTATATAGCATAGCTTCAAGCACATGCATCATATATTATTGCCTAAAATGTTATAAATTTTCTTCAACAGATTAGTGCTAGTGTTTGCATAATCATTCAAATGGTTTAACTAACTTACAAATGCCAATTCTACGAGAAAATATAGTATCTGAACTTTATAGCAAGGTCTAGAATTGAATTCTGTCTAGTAACATAACAACGAACATCAAGACACATATGACCTAAACTTCAGCCCATTGAGCCACCGGATCATCCTTATCAATTTAAATGAACTCACTCATGAGCAAATGGGTCAAAACTGTCACATATGAACTGGCGGATTACTATACATAGATCTTGTAAGTTGTTGTTGTAGTTTGAAACGTTGCATTACAAAAATAATTTCATAAACTGTGCAAAGTTGGTAAAACTATACAAGTCCAAAAACTCCGTTGTTTCATATTGAATTCAAAAATATTAAAATTTTGGATTGAAATTCATTTATAAAACTTTTCAAGAAATATAGTTACTTTTGTTAAATCTCAGAGAGCAAAATAGAAATTAAATCTAAATAATATTAACTACAATTTTTAAGTGAAGAAACAATAATCAAGTCAAACAAATAAGTAATATAGAATTACCTTGCAAACTCTTTGGCCTCAAGACTTATACTTTTGGCCACAAAGACCGGTATTTTTAGCATCTCTTTTTGGATCACCACTTGCAAAGCCTTGATAGGTAGTGTCAAAGAAAGCAAAATGACCTTTGAGCTGGAAACATTAACATTAAAAAGCTAACAACTTAAATACACAAAATTAATAGTATTAAAGGTACCAACCTTAAACCGGTAAGATATTTTTTTTCATTATTCAATTATAGGATAACTCTAGTAGGGTTTTGAGAACAAGCATGCAGCAAGAAGAATGACCCATTTGCTATTCCTCCCATTTGAGGATATTCCCTGAAGGTAGATATGATTAAATAGGAGAACATAGTATAGCTTTATAAATTTTTTATTTTAAACAACTCATTTATGCCGATGTTCATGAAAGTTTAAACAACATGTTGTAAAAGCTACTAATGCATCTCTTGTAAGTCAACATTCATGTGAAATTGTCCATGATAATAACATGATAATAATATGGATGTAGCACTTAGAGTTTTTGTAATTGATCTCCACTAAAAATCTCCACCAAGAAATTAAAACAAATGTCATTCATGGTACCTATGAAAAAGTAAACAATGTTAAAGCCATAGGTATCAAGTAACAAAGGAATTTTTGTTATCTTAATAATGCATGGAAAAAACTAATGCCTAAAGGGGCAAAATGGTAGATGCGATTTAAAAAGAGGATGTAACAATGAAACATCATCTTCTTGAAGGGCTTAGATTGCAACCGAGAGATGAGTAGGGCTGTAGGGATTTTTTGTAAGTTGATGATAACGAAAGCTTTGTGATCACCAATGGAAAATCAGCCCTCATCAATAATGGGTTGATCTTTCCTCCACCCAAACTCCAGTTTTCGTATTGATTCAAGAAAAAAAAGATTAGAAATGCGTCAATTTAAGAAGAGAAGTAGAGGGACCTAGACAACTATGTTTGATCAAGAAGGCTGGTGTAACAAAAACCAAATACTTAGAGTATTTTGAGTACAACTAATAAAGTTCTTCCGAAGACAAGTTCAACACTTCTGAAGGTATATGCTGAACTTCCGAAGCACAACTCAAAAGGACTTCGGAAGATAAGCTTCAACTTCCGAAGATAAGTCTTTGTTCTTCCGAGGGTTCAACACTTAAAAGAAATAAAGACTACAACTTCCGAAGTATGAAGTCCAAAGGAAGCCTCGGAAGAAGTAGCCACTTCCGAAGTACAAGTGGCTTCGGAAGAACAAGTTCTTCCGAAGCCAGTTAACCTTTAGAAGTACCTACTATGAACCTATGAACATAAGTATGGTGTCTCTGACACTCCGCCGCAAACCTCTGATATACTGTATGGTGCTTTCCCATGCCCATATAGTTGACCTTACTTTCATCCAATGTTCATACTTTATCAGTTAGTATAGTTGCCAACTTTAGTTGGTGACAAAAAGGTAAGTCATGGACATGTCGTGACTACCGTATCTTAGATAAGACATTATCTAAGATACCTTAACTATAGCTTTGTAGTATCTGCTTTAGTTATTAGATTCCAACTGTATCAAAGTATATTCGGCTGTAGATAGTAGTATGTATAGTTTCTCATTGTAACTCTTGTAGTAAGCTTGTAAGAGTCCTGTAATACTTTGAGTTGAGAAATAATATATACAAGTATCTTGAAAATTATTTTATTGTGTTTTTCTTTGTGTTACTTATTATATTATAATCAAATCTTAAAAGAACTCTGTTTTGAGTGTTATTATTAGTGAGTTTGAGAGAAATACTTGTGTTGAATACATGAACTGATCTTGCAATTGGTATTAGAGCTTCTTAGGCTCTTGATTTCATGATCTAACCATACAAATAAATCTCTTGTTCACTCACTCTCACAACACTCAAACATTGTCCCTTAACCAGAAATCTGAATGTGAAATAGGGACGATGACTAAAGCACCCATCATCACCCTAGAAAACTTCAGACAATGGAGCAGACGCATAGAAGAGTTCATTAGATATCAAGACAACCGCATGGGGAAATCTATTGCTAATGGTCCTTACAAGCCAAAGGTGGCTTCACCTACTGGAGGTGGTGCCATGACAGAGAAGGCTGTAGAAGACTACTCTAAAGAAGACCTCAAGCGGATAGATATTGATGAGAAGGCGATGACTGTTTTGATGACTGCAATTCCTAACTCCATTATGGTGGGGTTTCAGAATTGCCGGACAACTAAAGAACTATTTGGTGCTCTAACCCACATGTACTCCAACTCCAACGACTCAAAGAAAGATTCACTAAAGCAACAATTCAAACTTTACTCATATTGCTAGAGAGACCTTGCACCAGTAATACTTCAGGTACATGGATCTTATCCTTCCCTTCAGTCTGTGGGAATAGCTCCTGAATTGAGAGATCTCTCAAGGAAATTCATGAGTGCACTCCCCAATAAGTGGACGTTGTATTGTGTCTCCATCAAGAGGATAGAGAATCTGAACTCCCTCACCATTACTGAACTATACGACATTCTAGATAGATACCGTGTAGAGATGGAGAACAAGATTGGTCGTCAAGGAAGCAGACCTTCAAGCCTTCCTGCTAGAAACACTCTCATGGTTGCTGAAGGCTCAAGACCCCCTCAACCTCAACAGGACCTGACATACCCTCAGTAGCCATCCAGCTCTTCTGGGCCTTACATCACATTTCCTGAAACTCCAAGGTCTCAATAGGCTCGGCCCAGTCCTTTTCAGGATAGTTGTGCTTTTGTCTCAAGAAGTGGACACTCCAATGATTTCTAGTTTTGCTTTGAAGATCTGGAGTGTTTCTGCCATACTACGTGAAATACATGAACATAGTCCAACGAATGACTCTGTTAACCTATAGGGCAAAGAAGTTCTTCAAAAGAACTGGAAGGCAGATTCCTTAAAACTCATCTTGTAACATCTCATAACTTTGTTAACTATAAGTTAACTTCGTTTATATTATAAGGGTCATTTTGTCAATTATGAAACTCATATGTTGTCTATGCGTATTCACTTTTGTCATTAAGTTTTAATGTTTGAAGGTTAAAAATAAAATATTAAATAATATTAATTATGTTATAACAACAATAATAAAAATTATAATAATAATAATAATAATAATAATATTAACAAAATAGATTATAATAATAACAATTAAATAATAATGATAACAATAACACATACTAATAACAATAAAATTAATAGTACTAAAACTTAAAACAATTAAGTTAAGGGGTTAAATTGTTAATTTTAAAACTTTAAATGCAAGTTTTATGCATAAAATGATAACTTTTGAAACTACAGGGGGTAATTATGTAATTAATAAAAAAACCAAAAGCACTCGCCCCTTGGTCCCATAATTCCGGCGAGCACCCTACGGCCACCCTCCGGCCGGCTCCGGCGAGGGGTAAACCTCCAAAATCTCTTGGATTTCCACCCAAAAACCGTTTCCAATCACTTCAGGAACTTGATTCGAACCCCATAAATCATATTAATCGAGCTTTAACACCAATTATAACACCCAAACGTTGTATAACCGAAACCATTACCAACCGTAGCCGTTAGCACATTAAGAAGCAACATTAACTCAATTTATTGAACCTGAGCAATTGTTTAACTACCTCAAATTGATTTCCATTACCAATTTCACCTGATAACATACAAAACACACTAATCGATCATCACCTTCGTCGTGACCTGCAACGAACGTGTTCATCATCTTTCGAGCTTCAATTGTCGAAATTGGCAAAAGGATTTGTATCGAGGGCATCACACAAAGATATCCATAAAATTTATTGAATTATTATCAACGTTTGCCACTGAAATCGGTTCTTGTACAGCCGCGACCTGTTCTTGGTGACCCTTGCATCAATTCGAATTCGAATCAGGTGATTGAACACATGGGTGTGCTCGAAATACAATAGGGAATCAAAGCCCCATAATTAACTCGAGCATTAACATCGAATCGATCTTCCATTTTGGATTTGAACAAACTAGGTTTCTTAGGGTTTGGGGAAACCTTTTAGTCTGTGTTTAAAATAATTTAACACCAAGATCTACCGTGGCTGAGAGCCTGGTTCACTGGTTAAGTCTTGTTCCCCACATCCATGAGGTCCCGGGTTCGAACCCGAGCACCCTCATGTAATTTTTTTAAAGCCTTTTTGGCCTTAAATTAATTATAGAAAATTTAAAATAATTATAAAAATGATTTTTATAAACCCCAATATTTTTAAAATCATCTAATATTTCTTAAAAATTTATTCTTGTAAAACATTTTAATATTTTAATTATTTACAAATGTGATAATTAAACATTTTTATAAAAATTAGATTGTTATATATAATTATTATACTAATATTAAATTATATTAGACCTTATGTTTAAGGATTTATGATGATAATTATAGAATTTAAATAATTTTATAAATAAAATCACAAGTTATTTACAAAGGATCAGTTTCCTTAAAATAATTTTATAAATTTCATAATGGTATTTTTATAAGAATTTTTAACTTTATAAAAATCCCCAAAATTCTAATACCCTAGTTCATGTTAACTCGTTAATCTCTTATTAACCTAAATCTTGTAATATTTATATTTTAGGTGCCTTGTGACGTTTTATCTTGGAACGACATATATTATGCTTATTGATCTTCATTATATACTTATTTGATCAAGTGAGTTTTCCTTGCTCCTTTTTATATTTTCACACTAATTTGGGGTGAAACATGATACTTATTCCCATACACTTGTAAATGTTTAAACTTGTAAGCACTTGCAATTCATATTTTTGTCATGGTTATTTGTGTGTTGTAAGTGTTTATATGAGATACATATTCTTGTTTGCAATCATTAATTATTGCTAGCCTGGCGACGTCTTAGATTTTTTGTAACACCCGAATATTTATTATTTTGAAGCCGGTGAAAAAAAAAAGAAAATAAAGTCCAAAAGTCGAGGGACCAAACTCGCCAACGAAGAAAAGTTGGGAAATGTGGTGATATTAGTAGGGAGAGGGCAGCCCACTCTCCCCACACACCCCACATTTCAGCTTCATAAAGAGAAGAAGAGAGAAAGAGAGAAAAAGAGGAAAAGTTGGTTCGAGTTGGTTCGGGTCGCCAAATCGTCGTGAAGCAAGCCAAATCGAAGCTCTTGTCGTTGTGCTCGTTTATGTGAGTTCTAGAACCCCACTTTTACTTGTTTTCAAACGATTTTGGGGCTGGAAAGCATAAAAACCCGTTTTTGTATGTGTATGTGTTTGACCCATTTGGGTGTGATGTGTGTGATGCGTTTTGTGTATGTTTTTGGGCGTGTGTGTGCTTGTATGGTGTTATGGTATGCATTCCTAAGGTTTAGGATGGTCGATTTAGGCTTAAAATGGGTTTGGATGAGTTTGGAGGCCGAAAACCCTCGGCTGCAGTCGGGATGAACTGCATTCTGCATCAGTTAGGGCTAGGCGACCGACTGGAGGCCGAATGGAGGCCATACGGCCGATTAGGGTGCGATTGGGGTCCATTCGCACGATTGAATGTCCATTTGCATGATTGAGTGACCATTCGCACGATTGAATGTCCATTCGCACGATTGAAAGGCCAGTCGCATGGAGGTCATGCGATTGAAGGTCCAGTCGCATAAGTGCTCATCCGCATTAATCCCATTCGCATGAGGTCCATCCGCATTGTCCATTCGCACGAATGGATGTTCATTCGCATAGGTGTTCATCCGCATGAGTCCATTCGCATAGTGTTCAGTCGCATGGAGGCCACGCGACTGAAGGGTGTCCATACGCCCGAATAGGGCTGTGGTACCCGAGGAAGGTGTAGATTGACTTCTGACTTTTGGGGGAAAGTGCAGATGTAAGTTTTGACGTAAAGGTTCCCATAGAGTTTGTAAGATGACGCTTGAGGCCTTAGAAAGCATGTTGGGCATGATGATGATGATGTTGCATGATTAGGGCTTGTTATGTATGCTGATTGTTGCCCTGTATGATGATGATGAATGTGTATGATATGTTCCTTATTATGATGTATGTTATCTTTCTTGTGGCCCTATGTGTCATGTTAATGAATAAATGAAGTATTATGTAACGTAAAGTGAAAGATAATGAAAGGGGAACATAAAGTAAGAATGCATGCATTATTGAATGACGAATGAATGAAGGAAAGGCTTGCAAGCATACAATGAGGTGAGCAACGTGTGGTTGCAAAAGACTCGGATCACAAGCAATCATGGAGATTGCCAATGGGGTGAGCAACGTGTGGTTGCAAAAGACTCGGATCACAGGCAATCATGGAGATTGCCAATGGGGTGAGCAATGTGTGGTTGCAAAAGACTCGGATCATAGGCATCATTAAGATGGCCAGAGAAAGGAGATGAGCAACTCAGTTGTTGCAGCAGACTCGGACAACGCGTTATTGTGAAGTTGCCATGAGGTGAGCAACCCTATGGTTGCAAGAGACTCGGAAAGCATGCTATCGTTAAAACTGGCAATTGGGGTGAGCAACTTTATGGTTGCAACAGACTCGGTTAGCGCGAAGTCGTTGGATTGTTAATGAGGTGAGCGACCTTGTTGTCGCAACAGACTCGAAGGAACGAACGTATAAAGGAACAAAAGATTACGTATGAAAGAACGAAGTATGAATGAACGAATGAATGAATGAAGAAGATAATAATGATATTATCTATGTGTACATACGATGTGTGATCATGTAAAAGTAACGAAGGGTTTTATATGAAAGTAAAGTATGTTTTGTAATAAAACTAGAACTCACTCAGCAATGCTGACTTTTTATATGTTTTCCAGTTGGCAGGTAATGTTTGCTGAGGATGGCACACCGTGAAGCTACTCAGCTCTTTTGGGATGGCATTCTTTTGATTAATGTTTTTGCATTGTAATGCGAACAAGCTATTTTGTAATGAATGTTGTATTAACTTGCAAAAGCATTTACATGGAAATGAAAGTTTGTTTTAGTTTTCCGCTGCGATTTATTAAATACAAATGTAATTATACGTTTTATGTGCGATGAGAACCCAACTGTAAGCGTCCCGGGAACGGGGCCTTACATTTTTGGGCCTGACAAGCCTATTTGGTGCTAAAGTCGATGTATTGCCGACTCCTGATGACGTATGCTTGTTCATCATGGGAACCAAATACACTTAGCCAATCTTATATACTTGTAATCAAGTCGAGGTTTGGTTGTAACGATATGTGTTCTATAACCTACTAACTTATAACCTATGACATGAATTTCTACTTGTAACCTTATCTTATTATGTATGAAAACCTTGGAAACTCACTAGCTATTTATAGTTGACCTTTTATTTTTATCATGTTTCAGGAAATCCCCAAGTTTAAAGTGGACTTTTGAAGCTTGCAATAAAACTAGGACTTGGACCTAGTTTAATAAATAAAATGTTTATGTAATGTTTTGTTTTGTTTGGAACTTATTTCATTTGGAGACTTTTGTTTGTTATGCTTTTTGAAACTTACAATTTTAATATTTACATTTAAATATAGCGTTATGTGGTTGTGAACAATCTTAACCCTCACATCTCGACGTTTCAGCCGTCAAGGTTGGGGTGTGACACAACTAATAGCAAGTTTGGGTTTGACAAAGCAAAGGCCAAATGCTACAACTATAACCAGTTGGGCCATTTTGCAAGGGAATGCAAAGCTCCCAAATCAAACCCGAGATCTGCTCATGCCTCCTCACATCCTTCAACACCAAAAGCTGCTGGAATATCAACTGAAACTGTCGTTGTGGCACAAGAAGTTGATTGAAGCTTTATGGTACAAGATGTCACCCTGCTCAAGCACTCATGGCTGGAACAGACAACTCTAAGGTATATGATCATCTTTGTGCTCCAGTCTATATTGCTAAAGTTAAAATGTAGCAGGACTATAACATGGAAATTAAATCCGATATTGAATCCTTAAATATCTTAAAACCTTATTTTAAAAAGGCTGAATCAGACCATCAAAACAAATTGAGGAGTTAAAAAAACAGTATCTTCTTTAAAACATAAGTACACTAACTACAAGACTCAAATCAAGGATAGTATCTTCTTTCAATATCCTAAATTCTGAGCAAAAGTTCTAAATCATTCTTGTATCATCCTCCCACTCAAAAATTTGTTACCAAAACAAAGGAGAGTCGGGGACCAATGAGATTGCTCCACCACACTCTTATGAGTCTATCAGACAACCAGGTGTGGTATTGAAGAGCAAGAGATCCCATCTGCTGACCCACCTTCCCATGAGTTGAAGAATGATGCAATCATGGAGACCACCATAGGGAACGGACATGTAAATCAACCCATTTCTACCTGTGATGATCAACTCCTATCCACCAAAGGTAGGAGAAACCGGGTAAAGACAGTCAGAAGAACTGCCAAGAAGGTAGCTGAATCTAAGCTAAAGATTGACCCAAAGCAAAAGGGTGTTTTCATTTCAGGTGGTATGCACTTTTGATTCTGGAAAGGAGTGTAGTACCAACACTCCTATGGGATGGAAGAACCCAAGACTGGACAAAGAAGCTTCAGAAGAAAGTCATGTTGCTCAAGCTTCAACAAGCTCATCAAAACTGATCAACCATGGGATAGAATGGAAGATCAGACAAGATATTGCAGTCATACCTTCCTCTACAAATACATCAATTAAATCCTCTACCATTCATTTTGGTTCAATTATGTCATCATCAATGGAAGAACCCAAGACCAGCCAGGCTTGGGTTTCCAATCAAAACTAACTTTCACCTTATGTGCAGGGACATTCACAAGACAATAACAATAATGTCTAGATAGTGGACAGTGGATACTCCAGGCACATGACCGGGAACATATCTTTACTTCAACAATTTCAACATTTTGATAGGGGTCCTGTTCAGTTTGGAGGTAAGACCAGAGGATACATTTCAGGCAGAGGAAGTGTATCCAATGGCTTGTTAAGAGTCAACAAAGTGTGTTTTGTCAAACAACTTAAACACAATCTCCTAAGTGTTTCTCAGTTCTGTGATCAAACGCATCAAATGCTTTTCATAGAGCATGAGTGCATCATCCTCAAACTTTGAGTGACAATTCCTCAAGAATTGATGCTGCTTAGATCTTCCAGAAAAAGGGATATGTACAAGCTTGATATGAACAAAGCTTCCCCATTGGGTGAAGTATAATGCTTTCTTTCCAAAGTTGATGGTGAGGAGTCTGCCTTATGGCATAGACGTATGTGTCATGTGAACTTTGAAACCATGAATAAATTGGCTAAAAATAACTTGGTACATGGTGTGCCCAAATAGGAATTTTTCTGTAGAGATAACTGTGTAGCCTGCCTGAAAGGAAAGCAACATAGAGTCTCTCACAAATCCAAAGAAGTTAACTCTATCACCATCTTATTACACTTATTGCACATGGATTTATTTGGTACAACAAGTATACTGAGCATTAGAAGGAAATCATATTTCTTTGTGATCATTGATGATTTTACAAGATTTACATTGGTCTTCTTTTTAAGAACTAAGGATGAAACTATTGAAACTTTAAAATATTTTATTCTTAAAATTGAAAATAAAATTGATCACAAGGTAAAGATAATTAGGAGTGATCAAGGGACTAAGTTTAAGAATCAAGTTCTTGGCTCATTCTGTAACTTAAAAGGGATTACCAGACAATTTAGTGCTCCTATAACTCCTCAATAAAATGGTGTTGCTGAGAGGAGGAACAAGACACTGATTGAGGCTGTTAGGACCATGTTAGCTGATTCAAAGCTGCCTCTAACATTCTGGGCAGAGGCAGTCAACACTGCATGCTATGTTCAGAACAGAGTTCTCATTGTCAAGCCTCATGGAAAAACCCCTTATGAGCTATGGAACAAGAGGCCACCGTTCATTGGTTTCTAAGGTTCTTTGGTAGCGGGTGTACCATACTTAACACAAAGGACAACTTAGCAAAATTTGATGAGAAGTCAGATGATGCTATCTTTGTTGGATATTTCTCCACCTCTATTGCTTATAGAGTGTATAACCTTAAAAATCAACAATTTGAGAAATCATCCAACATTATTGTTAATGAGCACACTCCTTGTGTTAGGGGGGAATGGCCTTGATCATATTTTTGATTTAGAATTGTTTCCAAACTATTCTAAACCATCTTTTGAGAATGTATTAGCTGGAATAGGTACTCAAAGTGATTCTGATGAAGACTAGCTATTTGAGTTACCCAGACCTCTTCCAAGTTCTCCAAGAGTCTCTGAACCTCAAGCTCCCACTATTGGTAGATCTGACAGCATGACCAATTCAGGAACCAGTGGAGCTTCAACCAATTACCAGCAAAGTGAGCCTAATAACTCATCAACTGATAACATACAACACCAAGCTGATGGAAGTATCATCTTGAAGGAACATACAACTATTAATAGTACTTCTCATCGAATTGATGTTGATGTTGTTTCTCCTTCATTCAATCAGTCCTCATTAAATGAGTGTGAAACATCAGCTGGACCAAGTGTTCAAAATCTTGGGCCAAACTTCTTAAATCTAGATTTATCCATGCAGCTGGATGTAATTCCAAGGCTTAGAGTTCACAACACTCATCTAGCTGAAAACATTATTGGAAATGTCTCTGAAGGTGTGAGAACCAAGGGACAATCTCATAATGGGAATGTCTGCTTGTACTTATGCTTTTTTGTCTCAGATGGAACCTAAGAAGGTAGAAGATACCTTAAAAGATTGCAGTTGGGTTGAATCAATGCAAGAGGAATTGCTACAATTCAAAAGATAAAAGGTTTAGAACCTCTGTCCGCTACCATCTGGTCAGGTACCTATTGGAACCAAATGGGTTTTCAGAAACAAGAGAGATGATAGAGGCTTGATCATCAAGAATAAGGCAAGAATGGTAGTTCAAAGATACACTCAAGAGGAAGGAATCGATTATACTGATGTTTTTGCACCGGTTGCGAGACTTGAGGCAGTTAGGATCTTCCTTGCTTATGTTGCATCTAAGAACTTTACTGTCTACCAGCTTGATGTCAAATGTGCCTTTCTATATGGGGATATATATAGGGAAGTCTATATGTGCCAGCCTCCAAGATTTGAAGACCCATAGCACCCCCAACTATGTGTGCAAGCTGGATAAAGCTCTATACGGGTTGCACTAAGAACCTAGGCTGTGGTACGAGACCTTGTCTCAATTTAATCTGAAGAATGGATACACTAGAGGTACCATTAATAAGACTCTTTTCATAAGGAACTCTAGGAAAGACATTCTGCTCGTACCAGTCTATGTTGATGACATCATATTTGGTTCCTCAAATGATCAAATGTGTAAAGACTTTGAGAGCATTACGAAGAAAAAGTTTGAAATGAGATCCATAGGAAAGATGGAATTTTTCCTTGGAATTCAGGTAAAGCAAATGAAGGAAGGGTTCTTTATCAATCAGTCTAATTATGTCGATGACATCTTAGAAAGATTTGAGATGAAAGATTGTAAGTCAACCAAGAAACCTATTCCTAGAAACCACAATCTTTGCCCTGACTCTAAGGGGGAGGATACTGATCAATATCAATATATAGCAATTATTGGGTCTCTGATGTATCTCACAACAAGCAGGCCTGATATTATGTTTGCTACATGTATTTGTGCAAGATATCAGGCTACTCCAAAGGTGTCTCACCTAGTTGCTGCCAAGAGAATTCTTAGATACCTCAAAGGAGCACCAAAGCTTGGTCTCTGGTATCCTAGAAATTCCAACTTCAATCTTTATGGCTATACTGATAGTGACTATAGTGGCTGCAACATCAACAAGAAATCCACATTATGAGGATGCCATTTCTTGGTGGAAGGATAATCTCCTGGCAATGCAAGAAGCAATCCTGTGTCTCCACATCTACTGAAGCTGAATACATTGTTGCTGCAAGTTGTTGTGCTCAGCTGCTGTGGATTCACAATCAGATGATAGACTATGGATTCAACTTCATAAGTACTCCTATCCATATTGACAACAAGAGTGCAATCTCCATTACTGAAAATCCGATGAAGCACTTCAAGACAAAGCATATTGGCATCAGGTACCATTTTATTAGAGATATTCATGAGAAAAACCTGATTAAACTAATCAAAGTTTACTCAAATGAACAATATGTTGATTTGTTCACCAAAGCCTCTGATGAACAAAGATTTAAATATCTTGTTACGGCTATTAAGATGATAAACATTGACTAATATATCTCATTTGAAAACTTTTTAAAAAAAATTGTCTTGTCTTCTGTCGAAAACAATCTAAGCCCTATTACAAAAGGTTATTCTTCAAAATTGACTAAGTATGAGTATTTTCGAAGAGAAAATTACCCTCAGAAGAATTCTTTATTATCTTCCGAAGGCAATTTCCTCAATTCAAGCTTTATCTTCCGAAGAGTTTTTAGTCTCAGAAGTATATCTTTACTACTTCCGAAGCTTAAAAACTTCTTCATTCATAAGACCTTCTTACTCTCGGAAGTAAATTTATTTACCTTCGGAAGTAAGTTTTGACTGCGGAAAAGAAAATCATTCGGAAATACTTTTACCTTCGGAAGAAGATTTCACTCTGTAACGGAACATTTGGGCCTCACACTGTAAACACAAATATTTTATCAATGATATCGGAATCTTTTAAATGGTTTTTAACATTACCGCCGTAGTCATATTTACCCCTTCATCTTACCCCCAAACTATCACTTTACCTTATCCATCCATTGTTTTTGCCCATATAAATCATTCCGACTCACCACTTTAATCTTTTTACCACTTTTAACTGCCCAAAGCACTTCTCATTCCATCCCTTCTCCGATTCAAACTTGTTTTCCCTATTATTTCTCACCATGGCACTAAACCCTCAACACAATCAAGTTGAACTTCTAGATTCATCCAGGGATGTTGACTTCTCTAAAATCATCTCTTTTCTCACCCAATCTACCTATTATACACCCTTAACTGTAAACCCACTGTTTATCTGAATCAAATGGAGGAGTTTTGGGCCAACGGTCATATCGAAATCCTAGATTACGTTAGGGTTATAATGTCGAGCATTTGTGGCCAAGAGTTGGTCATCTCTGAACAAATCTTCAGGGAGCACTGGTGCTTCATGATGAGGACATTCCTACTGAATTTCCCAAATCAAACCTGGATGATACATATACCCTGATGGGTTATGGTGGAGATGTAAGCAGGTCTACTGTCTACAAGTTTAACTTATCCTACAACTGGAAGTTCTTATTGCATGATGTTCTCCATTGCTTATCAAACAAGTCAGGAGAAAAGGATCAAATTCCATATGAACTAGGGTGCCTAGTTCATGGAATGATGAAAAGCCTCCGCTTCAATTACTCAAAATTTATGTTGACTAACCTTATGGGGAACCTCTAGAGGACACATTCTTTATGTATCCTAGATTCCTTCAGCACATAATTAATTGTGAGTTGGACCAAAGTCAGCTTTTCTATGCAGCTGCTTTGACCTTCGCTCACATGAGGCCGACCATTTTCAAAGTCCTGAAGAGAGTGTCCACCAATTTCACTAGAAGACATAATGCACTTCTTCCAGGTATGATTGAGCCAATGGCTCCTGGTGACATCCCTGTTAACCCCATAGGGGATGAACCCACACCAACAACTACCCTCACTTTGCCAAATCTACCCTCTCCTCCCATCAAGTTCACCTACCAGAGACGTCCAAAACGAACCCTTATTCAATCTCCTCTGATCGAACAAGTCCCCCTGTTCTACCCTTAATCTCTAGCCCCCATCAGCATATCCAAACTAAGGTGAGTCCCATTAGAGTGGAGGGACTCATGTAGATTCAGCTGCTACTACTGTAGGTGCCTCAATGAGCCCTCAGGTCAGTGGTAACATTACTGATACTGAATCTACGGCAACCAGGCATTCTGATGACTCTGAAAGAGACATCATTATGCATGGGAAACCATGGTGCCAAGAAACCACTTTTGGTGGTGAGGATGAACATACAAGGTATGCTACCTCATCTCCTTATGATTCTTCTCACAAAGATGAGGGAAGACTGAAACTCACAATTCAAGACCTACTTACTAAAGTCTCAAACCTTGAATTTAGGGTTAAGACTTTAGAAAGTAGGTCTGCTACTCAGCAACTTGAGATTGACAATCTCAGGGCTCAACTAGTTGAGAAACAGATTGAGAGGTCTGTTAGGCATGCACCAGTTCAGGTCTCCCTGAATTCTTCATCCAGCTCATCTATCTCTCAAGATGATGCTACCAAAAAGGGGAAGAATGTTCAAATACAAATACCCATAGTGTCGAAGAGCTCAATTATCTCAAAGCTCTCTTTAAGATATCCCTCTTAGCACTCAGATATCTTCCTGAGCCTCCTCCAGTCACCTCCAAGTAGATCCTAGGATGCTAAAAGATCTAAAGAAGTTTCTAACCTTGTTTCTCATGGGATCTTCTATGTGGCAGCCAGGTCCAGATATCTCTATGGCCTACTTTGGAGTTGAAGAGCTTCTGAAGTTGAATACACCTCTACCACTTTTGAGGAAGTTGGTTAACCCAAGGTCTTCATGGAATTTGAGACTAATCTCGAAGGGGAAATGGAAACTGATGGCCCAACATCCAAAATAGTTGGGATAGAGAGTGTATCTCCACAGACTTCCGAAGTAGAAGTCAAAGCTATGGAAGAACAATTTCAATCTTCCGAAGCCGAGATGGAAGCTGTGGAGGGACTGTTCTCCTTGTCTGATAATTTTATCATCACAGATGCAATCCTGGAGCTAGCATCTGAGGTGAACAGTGAGAACATTCTCAAGTTACCCATCTCTCAATCACCATCATCACTTTATGCTCCAACAACCACTCATCAGCCTGAATCCTCTACACCAGAACCTCCAAGGTCTAAAGCTTCCGAAGATGTCAAACTAAAAAGGAATCTGACTAAGGAAGAACTGCTAGAGGAGGAAAGGTTGGGGAAATTAAAAAGAAAAGGGAGACTACCTTTTAGGAAACTACTAGTTGCCAGTAGTAAAGCGGTTGTAGCTAACTAGGTGGCAGTAAATAACAAGAAAAGAGTGGAAGTAATTGACAGACTTCTCAAGATAGCTGCATGTGAAGAAGTGCTCCTATTACCATTAGAGGAGCTAATTGAATTGGAAAAGGCAACCCTGCTATTAAAAGAACAAGAAGAAGCAACAAGGTTGGCCTTAGAAGAAGATTGAGGAAAAAGGAGGAAGTCGATCAAAGGATAAGGAGTGAGAGAATAACTATTCTGCTCTCAAGAGGATTCTCTCTTGAGGAACTTGCTCCACATAATAATGACATGATCTTGTGGCTTGTAAACAAAGAACATGATCAAATGAAAAAAAAGAAAGAGGGCTTCCAGGGAGGGATAAAAGAGAGAAAGAAGAAGGAAGATAATGCTGAGCTTGCAGCCTTGAAGAAGTTTGTGGACAAAGCCTGGATGAAAGACTATCTCAGGGCCCATGGCTTCTCAGGCAGGCAGGTTGGACCTATGTCCATAAAGACCCTGCAGCGTATTGTCAGTGAGATCAAAGCAGGCATACACTCAGGAAGAAGGAAAGAGATGTATAGGAGAGTACAGGGGATGAATTTCACACTTTTTTCACTACCACAACCTCAACCCGAACCTATCCCCTTTCCTTTCCCTATCAAAACTGAACCAACCTCTGAGCCTTATACCCCTGAACCCACATCATCAACCTTACCCACTTCCTCACCCACTCAATCCAAACAACCACCAAAACTACCCATTCTCAAACCTAAAACCTTATCAAGAACCCAATCCTCATCAACCAAACAACCACCCAAGTCATCCTCTCAACCATCCAAACCTCTTTCCTTAGAAGAGTTTAAGGAGATCAAGAGGAAGCTCATCAATTGCACATCTTTTAGCGATATCTCCTATAAGAAGGAGTCTGCCAAATTAACTTACATTGACAACTCCTCATGTTCCCTCACAAGAGAGCAATTCCTTGATATCCCAAGAGGAACACTGGACCAAGCTTCTAGACTACTTGGCCTCAACTCTGATTCCTTAAATGATGAAGAGAAGAAGCTCAGAAGAAAGCTGGTGACTCTACTGGATACAAAGAAAGGGGACAGGGTTCCTAGTCAGCCCCTTGTGCCAAGAAAGAAGATTATCCAGTGGAGGTTCGATGAAGCCTCTCACAACTTTGTTATGTAGAGAGAGAATGGAGAGAGCAACATGCTGAATGCCTCTTCCCTGCTACACTTTAGCATATTTGATATTGCCGAGTTAGCATAGAAGCCATTCTCCAATCTCTCCAACTCCGACATAGCTACTCATATAAGAAATCATCTGAGCTGCCTTCATCTTGTTGACCTAACTGCAAAAGCCAAGATTAAAGATGAGTTAAAGCTGAGAGAGAAGGAATACAAGGAAGGGTCAACCATCAAAGGCAAAGCCTTTCTACAAAGGGTGGAAGGCCCTAAATTGGAACCAATAGTTAGATGGGAGTATGACTATAACTCTCATAAACTAAATCTCTTCAAAGGGACTCAACATAGGGTACATATCATTCAGAGTGATAGACTAGATCTCCTATCCACAAATGATATGTACAAACTTCTCAACACCACTTCTAGAAAGAACAAAGAAACAAATAAGTATATGCTTTTCCTGGTGTTGAAAGTTTTGAGAAGTAGGAACAAGTAAGGTTTTGGTAGCATCAGCCTAGGGGGAGTTTGTTGGATCAAGAAGGCTAGTGCAACAAAAACCAAATACTTACCATATTTTGAGTACAAATAATAAAGTTCTTCCAAAGACAAGTTTAGCACTTTCGAAGGTATATGCTGAACTTCCGAAGCACAACTCAAAGGGACTTCCGAAGATAAGCTTCAGCTTCCGAAGATAAAGTCTTTGTTCTTCTGAGATTTCAACACTTAGAAGAAATTAAGACTACAACTTCCGAAGTATGAAGTCCAAAGGAAGCCTCAGAAGAAGTAGCCACTACCGAAGTATAAGTGGCTTCGGAAGAAGAAGTTCTTCCGAAGCCAGTTAACTTTCAGAAGTACCTACTATGAACCAGTGAACATAAGTATGGCGTCTTTGACACTCCACTACAAACCTCTAATATACTACATGGTGCTTTCCCATGCCCATGTAGTTGACCTTACTTTCATCCACTGTTCATACTTTATTAGTTAGTACAGTTACCAACTTTAGTTGGTGACAAAAGGTAAGTCATGGACATGTCATGACTACCGCATCTTAGATAAGACAATATCTAAGATACCTTAACTATAGCTTTGTAGTATCTGCTTTAGTTATTGGATTCCAACTGGTATCAAAATATATTCGGTTGTAGATAGTAGTATATATAGTTTGTCATTGTAACTCTTGTAGTAAGCTTGTAAGAGTCCTGTAATACTTTGAGTTGAGAAATAATATATACAAGTATCTTGAAAATGATTCTATTGTGTTTTTCTTTGTGTTACGTATTATGTTATAATCAACTCTTAAAATAACTCTACTTCTTGAGTGTTCATTAGTGAGTTTGGGAGAAATACTTGTGTTGAATACATAAACAGATGCAGCAAACTACAACAACAAACACACAGATAGGGATACGACATAATGATAGAAGAGTTGAGTCTTAATAATACGGTTTCTGACATTTCATACACGGATATCAAATCTGGCCATAGCTATCGGTAAGTTTTTCACACATTATGATAAAAGAGTTGAGTCATTGCTCATACTTAGGTGATCTATGGTTCGGATTAAGAAGCCAACTTTTATTTATAGACATGATTATAGAACTATAAATATAGGATTTAAATGGATGACAAACCTGTCCACGAAAACGACTATAACTTATTAATATTATAAATGGTAGGCTCCTATACCCACTCTTTGAATACCTTATCTCATATATGAAAACGCATTACATGATTATTTATTTAAGAAAAATTCAACAACATTTTCTTTTAGCTCCCAAGTATTTAGAAATATATACCCGAAGAGCAAAGAAAAACTGCAACCAAAATTTTCTTACACAAACAATCATGTAATACACATTCACATCCTAAATGAAATAAAATATTTAAAAAGCAGTCTCAAAACGAGAACAACCAAAAAGTAGTTACTAAATTAATTTTTGGGTGGGTATTTCTAAGCTCATAGCTATAGAATAAAATTATAAAACCTAAAAGCTGATAATCCACAATAACTTAAAACTACTAAGAAAATCAAATGAAACGTGACATTATTTGAATGCATTGCAACATTATAGCAATTGGTTCAAGTAATATCACGTTTATTTTGATTTTCTTAGTAATTTTTTATTCTTCTTCGTAATAGCTAACTACTTGGTTTCTCATAAAATAAATCTTAAACCTACATTATTAGAATGCTATTTGGATTATATATATAAGAATTTTTAGAAAACCATTTTCAACCGATTATTAACCACTTAAATAGCAAAATATCCAAATACATTTCTTAACAAAGTATACATTTAAGCGTTATTTCATAAATTTGCCATCACAAAATCTACAAAATACACAAGTCTATTTAGTTCAACCTACAAAATACACAAACATTCTCAACTAAGCAAATTCAAGCATACATTATTTGATACGTTCTCAACTAAGCATACATTCTCATTATCTTTAACAAGTTTTAATTAAAAATCTAAAAAATACACAAATCATTTCTCAAATAAACATAATCTAATTGGTGTTTGAACTACCTATAAAAACCATACATGTTAATTTACCTCAATATTGAAATTGCAATCTAGATCTAGGTAAGATGGTAGATAGTGCTTGAAGAACAACTTCTAACTCAAAAACTGAAAACTAAATCAAAAAATTAATCAAAACTAACCAAACAAAACTGAAAACAAAAAGAAAACCATAGCGATGTGGAGTAGCATCGGGTGGTGATAGTAGTGGGTTGGCAATGGTGGTTGCGGATGTCAATGGGGTGGATGCCGTAGGTGGCAACGGAGGTGGGTGGGGTGGAGGCCAACGGTGGTGACAGAGGTAGGTGTGGTGGAGGTCGGCGCGACGGATTGTAGAGTGAATTGGGAATGACCGTGAGCCATGGAGGGAACGAAATCTCGGGTTAAAGCTTTCGTACAATAGCGGCAACATGTCACCGCTATTGCCCTTGTGTACGGTTTAATAGTATCTGTTAAATCTGGACCCTAATCGATGCCTAGATCTAACTCTTTTTACAGGTGAAATGGATCGGCCATCAATAGCCACGAGATGACACCACTAGTGGATCACTGCTATTGGTGTCACTGTTATTGATTATTGTCGCCGCTATTAGTGTCTTCGCACATTTCTTGTCACTCTTGTAGTGAAGCATATATAAACATTAATTCATAATAAATAATTCCTGACCCTCTAATGTGCTTTGATCCCAAAAGCCGATGTGTAATGAGCGATGAGTTATAATTTATAACTCAAATTTCCAAAAAAAAACCAATTAATTAATAAATAAATAAATAGTCAGGACCATTTTATGTTCTCACAAAGTTAAAGTAAAATTCTGTCCAAATTTTCAGCTTTATATAGTAAACATATTTTCAAAATCGAACCTTTTGATTATGTAAATTTGTATAGCAGATTATTATTATTGCTAATATCAATTTTTCATGCTTTTTATTTTATCAAAATGTTCATAATTTTATTCTTGAAATGAGATTGCAATGAAAAATCAAGAA
Source organism: Flaveria trinervia (assembly GCA_025506515.1). NCBI lineage: Eukaryota > Viridiplantae > Streptophyta > Magnoliopsida > Asterales > Asteraceae > Flaveria > Flaveria trinervia. The sequence continues at coordinate 18,179,464 of CM046450.1, read as the reverse complement.
GTAAAAGATGAATCACATAAAATAACCAAAAAAATAGAATTTGAATTGTTACCAACCAAATAATAAAAACATGATTGTCACCACCTTTATGTTATGAATGTAGACAAGATCAAAGAGAAGTTCTCGTTGATGGAATCCTCACGTAAAAAAAGGATGTCCACACCTACGCTATCCTAGATGAAAACGACTTCTTCACGGAGCTTTTTCTCTTTCGTCCTCGGACGTTCGGACCTTTTGTTTGATCGCCATCATGACATCCACGATCAAAAACACAACTGTCACCATCACTACAACCGCTAACCACAATCACAGCAGCCTAAACCACCAACATCACCACCATCGAATTTTAGCCGTGACCATACTAAAAGAATCAACCTTAAGTGTTAGTACCTCAGTTAAAGACCTAGTTTTGACTATGTTGAATGTTGTGCAGGATGTGACGGCTAAATGACAAAGGGGTAAGACTCCAACAAACGAGCTCGGTAGATATAGTAGAAACGAATTATATTTCCACTATGACTACCGAATATTATCGTGCATGCGATATTTTGGCTTGGTGGAAAAAAAATAAATCCCAATTTTTGATTCTTTCCGTTATGCCCCGTGATTTACTAAGCGTCCAAGCTTCTGCTGTAGTTTCGAAATCTGCATTTTCTCTTAGTGGCAGGGTCATATCATTATGGAGAACAAGACCAACTCCGGAAGCGATGGATATGTGCATTTCTTTTATTGTTTAGAAGATCACTTAGACGTGATGGATCGTTTACAAGACCAAACAAGCCTTAGACACGAAATTGCACACAAAGCTAAAGTAAACGATGAAGCGGTAAAATAAGAAGTATCTTCTAGCATATCCAACGAGAATTAACATTTGATGAAACCCGACCCGGGTTCGTATCTGGTTTCACCAATACCCAGGTTGAAAAATACCCGATTTGACCCAACTCAGTTTGTACCCGGGCCTAGGTAAGGCCCAAAACCCAATTTGTGCACATTATTGTTTGTAGAGATGCATGAAAAACCTAGTTGGAAACCGAAGCAGTGTCTTTGAATAGCTCCAAAACTATCTTGGATCTGAAAACGGTTGAAAACGGTTGAAAGCGGAGCCATGTCTTTGAACACTCTGTTGTAACGGTTAAAAGCAAACCGACCAGGTTATAACCGAACTGATTTCCAATAAAACCAATCCCTTTCCCAATACAATTTATTTCAAAGAAAAACCACTTTATACCAAAACCTGATGTTTAGGAGGTTTGAGCAAACCCAAACCGGTTTCAACTAAATTTATGTGTTTGTCAATTGTCAGTATCAAAACCCACAACCAAAAGGGAGCAAGTATAAGAACTATCTTGTTTAAAGTTGGCCCATTCAGTTATGGCTGAATATCTTAAATTACGCAGGTTTCTCCAACCAGTGTCCACTGTCAATGGCCCAATCCAAAGCCCAATATAAAACGTATAATCAAATACCACTGCAACCAACGGTGATCGGCCTCTGTCGGCTCACGGCTCTGCTCTTTCTATAAATCTCCATTGAAGGTATTTGATTTATCTCTTAATTTGTTAAAGTATACTTCGCATTCATTGATTTCTGAATCTGATTTGAATATATCACAAATTTAAGGTTAGTTGTGTTGAAAATCGAAGGTTGGTTCATTAGGGTTTATGAAATCAGCAGCTAATGTTGATGACTTAGTGTTATGCTTTCTAATTAGGGTTTATTCATCTGTTCAATGAGCTGAATAATGTGATTCACTAAAGCTTGTAACTTTATACAGAGAAATTGCGTCCTCTAACAAAACCCTAAATTATTATGGTATTAAGATGAGTATATCACTATATCTGAGTTTATGAAGTATCTATGGTACTTTTATTGCTGTAGAGTAAATGATATTTTCTAACATGTGAAATGTCACTACAGAAGTTACTTCTGTTTTCAATATGCAAGTTGAGGAAAAAGTGCCATCAGGGGATGATTCAAACCTCTGTATCAGCAAATCCACCCGCCTTCCACGAAAGCGGTTTTACAGAGCTCGAGCTCACAGCAACCGTTAAGCGATTCCCATTTCCCCGTCCCGATCTCTCCTCAACATGTAGAATACTCCCTTCACTACCCTCACTACTTCCCATCGCCCGATTCTCATTCCAGTTCAATGCCAAAAAGATTGAGTTTGCAGATATCGGTTGTGGGTTTGGAGGGCTTTTAATCAGTCTTGCAACCCTTTTTCCTGATACGCTGATGATCGGAATGGAGTTGAGAGACAAGGTAACGGAGTATGTCAAAGAACGGATTCTAGCTTTAAGGGTTTCAAACCCGGTCAGTACCAGAATGTATCTGTTGTGAGGACTAACTCCATGAAATACATTCCCAATTACTTTGAAAAAGCACAGCTTTCAAAGATGTTTTTCTTGTTTCCGGACCCACACTTTAAAGAGAAGAACCATCGTAGGCGTGTGATTAGCCCGTTTTTGTTGGATGAATATGCTTATGTGATTAAACCTGGTGGGATTATATACACCATAACTGATGTGGAAGAGCTTGGAGAATGGATGAAATCTTGTTTGGAAAATCACCCGTTGTTTGAATCGCTGACTGAAGGAGAACTTGAAGCTGATCCGGTGGTGAAGTTGTTGAGTTGTGCTACTGAAGAAGGGCAAAAAGTGTCGAGAAATGGAGGTCAGACGTTTAAAGCAGTTTATAGGCATATTGTTCCCAACGTTTGAAGCAAGTTTTATAGTTGTTTAGCGTTTAAATATCATTTTCTTGATTTTGGATTTCAAGTATTGGTGACAATCTGTTTGCATTTCTGCTGGAAAGACTATGCTTTAGCTTATGTTCCATTCCGTATTGATTCTTTTCATCTTAATATACATTTTGCTCGGTTGATAATGACTAAAGTTATGGTTATTTGCCTCATCGTAGGACAACATATATGGTTAGATTTGTTCAGTTGAAATAGTTAAATGGCAAATTTCAAAGACGATGAACGTGAACAACTCTAAGTTTTTCTTTTAATTGTTTAAATTATAGATATTGTTAATCCATGTTGACATAGTGAACAGCACTTTACCTCTATAGCACAAGCACTAACAATTTCCTTTTTGGACTTAAAGACGAAGTTAATTAATGATTTCCGAGATAGTAGAAACTTAGAACCTTGTATGCTTGTTATTAGTTCACACAACAGTTGAGGAAAGTGAACTTGATTATCAGAATCTACAATGTTCATAAAAAACCAAGCCTTGATTTAAAAAGAATTAAACCACATCAACTAGGGTTAACTGAATACAATAATCAATATCACCTTGCTTTCTTTTGTTCTGATAACATAAAAATAAAAAATAAAAATAAATAAAAAACCACTCAGATATCTAAAGTGTGTTGTATTAGATAAACATCCTTTCTTTAAAATCAATAAAACATCATTGTTTTTTTTTTCTACTTTTAAAATATTCTCTATATGTTACATAAATATAAAACAGGGGAATCCTAACCTAATGGTGAAGAACGAGGCCCACCAAATATGACCCTCCAAAAAATGTTATTGAGGATGTTCTTATATGTTTCATAAACATGCATAAATGAACCATACACACAAATACACACATTTTGCGTACTTATTAAAAGCTAAAATATCAATAGCTATTTATTACTTATTAAAGCATAAGTCTACAAGTCCTCAATGATAATTTTATTATTTATTTTTTAGTTATAATTTGTTTCTAACCTATTTTGTCTTTTTTCTTATAGCTTTTCATTAATTATTTTATAAAATTATAAATACACGGTCATAATATACTTAATGTTATCTACACTTCGATAAAAGTTTTACTTAAAATCGAGTTAGGTCAAATTTTGGTTTTCTTTTAAACTTTGATATATAACGTTTTATAAATTTTGGATACACAATTGCGATTCTTTTTTTTCTATGTTTTAACATAGTTATATTTAAAATCAAGCAGGGTCAAAAAAATTAAAACTTTTAAGATACTAGATATACCATCCCGACATTCTTATTTTTTCTACATTTTTAATATGAAATTTATTTAAAATAGGGTCGTGTCAGTGCTTGCAAGATTTACTTGATTCTTGAAACACCACACAGAAAATTCCACAAGATGAATATTTTAACCATCGTATCAATGGTTGATATCTTTTTCTCTTGTATGTTTTCTGCTCTCAGAATGTCAATATTCTCATGTTCCCTTCTTTTGTCTAACGACAAAAAGTAAAATATTTATTTCCCTAACTTATTTAGTAATTCAAATTTAACATGTATGTTATGTGTACTTAATTTACACACACAATATAGAAACATAAAAAACTTGAAGACAAAAAACATTCATGAGTCGTTAGAAAAATAATATGGGGTGGGTTAAGTATATACAAATGTGATTTTTTCTTTCACTTGTGAATAAACATCTTATTCACTCGAGGAGAAAATAAAGTGAATGCATTCAACCTTAACCCCTTTGTCTTTTAACCCAAATCTATATCGCTTTATGTTGTATAAATTTAAAATTATTTCAAATACATAAACATGTCCTCAAGGAAACATCTTGGTGATAAAATTTCCCCCTTCCATTCAAAAAATTATAGATTTAAATCACACAAGGTTCATGTATATATGGTTAATAATAGTAGATTAGGTATTAGTTATAAAAAAATGTATATATACATAGACTATGTGTATAGCGTATACAACATATAGTACACACCAACAAAATCATGCACAATTATTGTTGTCCTTAAAGGTTCGTATGGTAGGGTTATGCTTTCCATTTCATCCAAATGTGGGCCACATTATTGTTATATTACAGATAAAATCAATGGTATGTTCATATTTGACAAAAACAACCTGGATTTTTTATATATTTATAGAGTGGGGTATATATGGATTCTGATGTTTTGCTCTTGTTGAGGTTTCGACAAATAAGTGTTATATGGTCCAAATTGATACAAGTAGGTTGCTTTGAGAGTCTAATATTTGACCCTCCATTGTCACAACAATATCGATCGATTCATCTCATATGCAATTGTATGTTAGTTGTCACAATTTTAGAATCCTTAAATTTTATTTTTCCGCTTCTCGCTCTTAATAATGATCACATTACTTATAATTCTCTTCATATTAAAAGTTTTTTTCAGTTAAATTAAAAAGGAGATCTTTCTACAAAGTAAATCCGCAAAGAAAAATTTTTTTATAAAATAAGAAACTCTTTTTAGAAAATTGAACTTTTAAACCTGCAATATATTTTAAAACCTGTGACTTTTAAAAAACAAATTTCTTTTGAAAAAAAGTAATTAAATTTCAAATTAATAATAAATAAATTTCTAAAAATGATAATTTTTTGAAAACGGTTTGTTTTGAAACAATTTGTTTAAAGCCCAACTTTTTTTTGAGAAAACAATAAAAAAGTTAAACAAAAGTTTAAAAATTGATATCATCATTTTATCACTCATACGTAATGTCAATCATATTTTATATAAAAAATCGTCTAATAATTCATTATTTTTATTAATAACAATTTAATATTTTATTTATTCAATCCGTGTAATACACGGGATACTATATATGTATGTATGTATGTACGTACGTATGTACGTACGTATGTACGTACGTATGTACGTACGTACGTACGTAGGTACGTACGTAGGTACGTAGGTATGTACGTATGTAAGTAGGTATGTACGTATGTACGTAGGTATGTATGTATGTACGTAGGTATGTATGTATGTAAGTATGTATGTATGCATGTATGTACGTACGTATGTATGTATGTACGTATGTATTATGTATGTATGTATGTATGTATGTATGCATGCATGCATGTATGCATGTATGCATGCATGCATGCATGTAGGTATGCATGTACGTACGTATGTAGGTACGTACGTACGTACGTATGTACGTACGTATGTACGTACGTATGTATGTATGTATGTACGTATGTATGTATGTACGTACGTATGTACGTATGTACGTATGTACGTATGTACGTATGTATGTATGTATGTACGTATGTACGTATGTACGTACGTATGTATGTATGTGCGTATGTATGTATGTATGTCCGTATGTATGTATGTATGTACGTATGTATGTATGTATGTACGTATGTATGTATGTATGTACGTATGTACATACTAGCTTTAGTAAATCCATGTGTTACACGGGTTGAATAAATAAAATATTAATATAATAAAATTTATTAATTATAAAATAATATTTAAGATATGATATGATTGAAATATACATATGAAAATTGGTTATAAGTATTAAAACAATGATATTAACTTTTAAAAAAAAATAATTTTTTTCAAAAAAATAAACATTTTATTCTAAAACAAACAATATAAAAATATCTTTTTTTAAACTTTTCTTATTATAGCTCTCAAATATAATTATTTCTGGTTTTTTAAAGTTCACATTTTAAAGATACCAAATTTAAAATATTCATGTTTTTAAAATAGTTTTATACTTTAGACAATTTTATTATTTATACAAAAATTATTTATTTAGAAATAACATTAATAAATAGATATCTTTCTTAATTATTAAATATAAAAATATTAAATAGTATTTTATTAGTAATTAAAGTAATTATTAATAGGAGAAAGATGCGGAAAAATTATAATGAGAAAAGTTATGGTATCGTTAGGTGTTATCTTAATATACTCTTCTATTAAAGTAAGAAAGATTTGAAGGCTGGCTAAACTTTGTATTGCTAAAAACATCACATTCTTGCAAGGCATTAGAATACCAAATACAATAACCAATATTGCGCAACACAAAATAAAAGGAAAAAAAAACATTAAACCTGGGATATTAAACACCCATCAATTTTCACAGATAGCCTTAAGACCCGTAGAAAAAGAATACAATCATCAATATTACGTGTGCGCGCGCGCGCGCGCGCGCGCGCGCGCACATATATATATATATATATATATATAATATATATATATATATATATATATATATATATTAGAAATCAATTATAATTCACTATTGGTTTTATTAGGAAAAAAGTATGTTTTTCTTACCCTCAAAATATATATCTACATAGACGTGGGTATTACAAAACTAGAGAAATGAATAATGTTATCATAATATGATCGTTTCCTCTAACCACATGTTTTTTTCTTTTTGTAAAAATATATATATTATATATACACACTAGCTTATAACCCCATGAGTTACAAAGATTTCATAAAAAATACTTAATATTTATTAACAAAGATTTGATAACTATAACATATTAAATCTAAAAGTATTTTGATTATCTGATAATTTTTGCTATTTTTAAAACTTTTGTTTTTTAAAATTATTGCTTTGAAAAATTTTCATTTTATATATCAATATCTCATTTTGTTAAAGCTCCAGATTTGTTTTGTAAAAATATTTTTATATAAATATTGTAACACCCGAATATTTATTATTTTGAAGCCGGTAAATAAAGAAAAGAAAATAAAGTTCAAAAGTCAAGGGACCAAACTCGCCAACGAAAGAAATTCGGGTGAGGGGGAGTATATAAGGGAGAGGGCAGCCCTTACCCTTTTCCCCCACACTCACAAATCAGCCAAAGAAAGGGGAGAAGAGAGAAAGAAGAGAAAAAGAGAAAAAGAGAAAAAGAGTGGTTCGGGTGATTCGGGTGGCCAAACTCGTTGTGTATCAAGCCAAATCGAAGCCCTTAACGTTGTGCTCGTTTATGTGAGTTCTAGAACCCCTCTTTTACTTGTTTTCAAACGATTTTGGGGCTGGAAAACATCTGAAATCGGGTTTTTGAGTGTGTGTATGTTGACCCGTTTGTGTATGTGTATGTGTATGTATGATGCATTTGTGGCTTGATTGTGAGCTTGTATGTGCTTGAATGGTGTCGTGGTATGCATCCCTAAGGTTTAGGATGGTCGATTTGGGCTTAAAATGGGTTTAGAGGAGTTTGGAGGCCGAAAACCCCCGGTTGCAGTCGGGATGAACTGCATTCTGCATCAGTTAGGGCTAGGCGACCGACTGGAGGCCGAATGGAGTCCATACGACCGATTAGGGTGCGATCGGGGTCCATTCGCACGATTGAATGTCCATTCGCACGACTGGGAGTCCAATCGCATGGGGAGTCATGCAACTGAGGGTTCAGTCGCATAAGTGCTTTGTCGCATGAGTTCATTCGCATTAGATCAGTCGCATAGGTGCCCATTCGCATTTGTTCCTTCCGCTGAGGTTCATACGCACGACTGGATGCCCATTCACCTAAATGTTCATCCGCTTGAGTTCAATCGCATGATGTTCAGTCGCATGGAGGCCATGCGACTGAAGGGTGTCCATACGCCCGAATAGGGCTGTTGTACCCGAGGAAGGTATAGATTGACTTCTGACTTTCAGGGGAAAGTGCAGATGTAAGTTTTGACGTAAAGGTCCCCATAAGAGCATGTAAGATGACGCTTGAGGCCTTAGAAAGCATGTTGGGCATGATGATGATGATGATGTTGCAAGTTTATGCACGTTATGTATGTATGGTGTTACCCTGTATGATAATGATGACTGTGTGTGTTATGTTTCTTATTATGATGTATGTTTATCTTCCCATAACTTTACGTGTTATGATAAGGAATGAACGAAGTATAATGTAACGTAAAGTGAAAGATGATGAAAGAGGAACACGATGTTGAATGCATGCATTAATGAACGAATGAAACGTCTTGCACGCATCGGATAACGGGTCCTTCTTGTGATTGACCCTTAATGTAGAACCTCTACCGCTCACCCCTAGTACTGTGGCATACGTTTAGCTATTCATTATTGACTTCGGCCCAGTAGCTAAGACTGATGGTTACTCCTAGTACTGTGGCATACGTTTAGCTATTCATTTATTGACTTCGGCCTGGTAGCTACGACTAACCGGGGTGTAGCACATGGTAGTGGTACGGATGATGTCCGATGCGCAAGTAAAGTCATAAAGAACGAATGAACGAATGAATGAATGAAGAAGATAATAATGATATTATCTATGTGTACGTACGATGTGTGATCATGTAAAAGTAACGAATGGTTTTATATGAAAGTAAAGTATGTTTTGTAATAAAACTAGAACTCACTCAGCAACGCTGACTTTCTATATGTTTTCCAGTTGGCAGGTAATGTTTGCTGAGGATGGCACACCGTGAAGCTACTCAGCTCTTTTGGGATGGCATTCTTTTGATTAATGTTTTTGCATTGTAATGCGAACAAGCTATTTTGTAATGAAAGATTGTTTTAGTTTTCCACTGCGATTTATGAAATACAAATGAAATTATACGTTTTATGTGCGATGAGAACCCAGCTGTAAGCGTCCCGGGAACGGGGCCTTACAAGTTGGTATCAGAGCCAAAGTTTAAGTGAAATGGGTAAATTTTCAAAATAAACCTAATCTTAAACTGAGAATGGGACGGAAAGGGAATGGGATGCCAATCTGAGTAGCTGCGTGCCATCGGGTATTTTCGTAAAGTTAACCGGTTTTATGTGCGCATGGTATGTGTTATGTGTTGTATGTGGATTTAAATACTGATGTAGTCAGGACAGGTAATGCTTGGGGTGTGAAGAGTAAAGTAAGTGGCTAATCACAACTGCCCATTGTAATTGGGGACTTACTATACTTAACATAAACTAAGCTGTTCCCTTGAATGACTGTGTTGGTGTTTGAGTCTTTCAGTGTGCGTGTGATGGCCGGAGGTAGATCTTCGAAAGCTTCACGGGGTGGAGGTCACGGTGCTGAACCACGACCCAAAAGAGGGAGACCCAGAGTTGAGAGGGTGGTTCATGAAGAACCAGAGACCCCTCATCCGGAGGGTGGCGACGAAAGCGCCAATCTGAGAGCCTCAGTAAAGGAGGCTGTTGTAGAAGAAGTCCATCAGGTCATGTAGACAATCTTACCGTCTGTGGTGACTGAAGTTATTAAGGCTGTACGAGAAGGGGAAAGAAAAGAAAGAAACAGATCCTCTGGAGAACGGGAACACTATGTTGGTGGGGCTCGGCACTATGTTGGTGGACAACATTGTCCAAGTAGAGGGTAATCGGGCAATCGGGAGAATGAAATGGCCTGAGTTGAAGAAGATGGTGATTGAGGAGTTCTGTCCTCACAGGGAAATGGATAAGTTGGAAAGGGAGTTTCTGCAGTTGGAGGCTGGAACCATGACACACCAGCAATATACCACCAAGTTTAATGAAATGGCACGACTCCTGCCTGATCAGGTGACGCCTCTGTCACGGAAAATCAAGAGGTATATTCAGGGTTTACCGGTGGATGTTCGCTGGCATATGATCGCCGCCCGACCAAGCACGTTTAGGTCGGCGGTTGATTTGGCAGGGAGGCTGTATGACAAGCGGGAGGTGGTGGTGACTGAAGCGAGTAAGAAGGGTGGTGGTGATCGGAACTGGAATGGGAGGAGGTTTGGTCGGGGTGATGTCTCGACGGGTAACAAAAAGGCACGGGTGGATGACCGCCGCGTGGCCACATCGGGAGTGGGATCAAGGAGGTGTGGTAAGTGTGGAAAGGAGCATGCGGGAGAATGTAGGCTGGGTTTGAACGTGTGCTTCAAGTGTGGGAAGACAGGGCATATGGCGAAGGATTGCCTGTCGGGCAAATGTTTTAACTGTGGGGAAACTGGTCATATGAGCAGAGATTGTAAGAAGTCAAGGACTTAGGGTTTAGGGGTGAGGAAGACGGGAAGTGAAGGACCAAGGGCGAGCGCCAGGGCATTCACTATGACACAGGAGGAAGCTAGGACAGACCCTGATGTCGTGTCCGGTACGTTTCTGGTGAACCAAACTTTAGCTTCTGTGCTATTTGATTCTGGTGCTAGTAGGAGTTTTATTTCTGCTACTTTCTGTGCTAAGCTGCCTACTAGTAGTAGACGTGTTGATGCGCCCTTTGAGGTAGAAACTGCCATAGGTAAGTCTACCAGGTTTTCTGAGATGATAGAGAATTGTGATGTGGAACTTGAAGGTCATAAGTTTCCTGTTAGACCGTTTGTGATGACCTTGGGTGGTTTCGATTTGGTTCTTGGATGGATTGGTTGGCGGACTTCGAGGCGAACATTGTGTGTCGCAAGAAGATGATTCAGTTGACAGCGCTTGACGGAAGTTTGGTAACGGTTTATGGTGATCGAGTCACGATGATCCCGAAGGTGATCTCAATGGCAGTAGCGGGAAATTGTATGAGGCGTGGATGTAGCGCCTACTTGGCTTATGTAAAGGATGTAGATGTGTAACATCCTGTATTTTTTACGTTAATTAAAATTAATGTCGTTTAATCTTGTAAGGACTATTGTTGCCTAAATATAGAACTCGTGGGTTACTTATGCTCATTACTTTAATTTGTCTTTTAAATCCTTAAACTCGAAAGATTATAATGATAATTGTTATAATAATAATAATATAAATTTTATCAGTTAGGAAGTTAATGTATATAAAACTTAAAGTTTGATTAAATTTAGGGGCCATTTTGTTAATTTAGAAACTTTAACACTTAAGTTTGTGCATAAAATAATAACAAAACAAACTTCAAGGGGTCAAAGTGTAACATTTTCAACCATCCTTTATCCCCGTAATTCCGGCGTGGACTCCGGCCACGCTCCGCCGAAGTCCGGCGAGCCCCAAAACGCCTGGAAACGATCAATTTCACCACTCAAACCATCCCAAATCGCTTCATCTACCTGACTCGAACCTGGATGCACATTCAATGGCGCTTACAAGTCGGTTATGAACCTCAAACAAACTAGTAACCGATGGCATTAAACTTCATAGCCATTTGAGCAGTGAATCATATTAATAACCAAATTAACTTCACATATCAACCATCTAACAATCTATAATCAATTTCAACCTTCAATTTCACTTGGTACGCACTCAAACTTCGAACTCGAACAATCACCTGCATCGCGACCTGCTCCACACTCGCAAACCACCACTCAACCTCAAATTCTGAAATTGATAAAGGGCTTTCAACCATTGAGTCTCGTGGAAGTTTCCTGCGCAACTAATTAGATTAATATCATCATTTGCATCTCGAAGACTACAGCATTCAGGTCGCGATTGTTCTTCATTCAATCTTGTTGTGTTAAACTTCAATTCGGGTAATTAAAACCATCTGTACATTCGATTATACATGGGGAACAAAAGCCCTATGATTACAGGCTCCTACATAATCGAATTAAGGTTCAATTTCGGAATTTTCAAATTAGGGTTCATATGGTTAGGGGAAAACCTTGGGAATGTGTTTAAAAATAAAAGACCAAATGATACCGCGGCGGGATGCCTTGGTTCACTGGTTCCCACACCACATTCTAACTTGGAGGTCCCGGGTTCGACCCCGGGCACCCCCATATTTTTTAAAAATGGTTTTTAAGCCTTAAATCAACTTTAGAAAATTCCTAATAAATATAAAAAAATATTTTATAACCTTTAAATGTATATTAAGTTGTCAAATAATTTTCAGTGATATTTTAAAATATTAAACAATTAAAGAAAAAAAAAACCTTTGTAATAAAACATTTTAAAGGTTATTTTTGAATTATTAACATAGATTTTAAATAATTAACAAAATAGTAGTGATCCGAACTTTCCTTAGATTTTATCGTTTAAATCACGATATTTTAAATGGAGTTTTATTTTAAAAAGTTATAAATTCTTTTGTGTAATAAAACTTATTATGGTTCAAATTTTATTAAAACATTATAAATCTAAATGATAAATAATTATTCAAGTAGTTGTTAAAATGACTATTTGAATAATTTATTATTCATCAAATCATTTGAGCATGTTATACCATTTAATGAATTTAATCGTTACTTTTGTTTAAATTCTTGAAAATTATAAAACAATATAATTTGCTTTATTTTAGGTTTTAAAAAAAGTAAACCTTTATAATAAATCATTTTAATAAGCTTAAAACTTACAATATGATTTTAATATGTAATATCCTTATCAACTTTTAAATAGTTATTTTTTTTTAAATTAATTATTTCTTTTCACATATTATTGGTTTAATTGATTTAAATCATCTTTATTAAACCTAAATGATTTATTATTTTACTTAATTACTTATTTAATCTTCCAAGTTCTATTGGAAACCCTAGTTCATGTCTAAAAATTGTAATCTTATTATTAAACCTAATCTTGAAATCTATACGTTTAGATAAGTTGTAAAAGAAATCATTTTGAACCTCGTTTAAATTATTATCATCATTATAAACTTAAAGCTACCCCAAATCCTAATTATTAATAGAACTTAATTGTATTATCAACCTTAATCTTTAACTTGTAATGCATATTTTAGGTGCCTTGTAATGAATGCTTTGGGAGTATCTTTTGGTTCATCCTTAATCTTTTATATCATCTTGTAATGCCTTTATCCATGTGAGTTTTCTTGCCCCCTTTTTACTTATCACACTATTTTGGGGTGAAACATGATACTTATACATCATACACTTATAAACGTTTGAGACTTGTAAAGCACTTGCAATTCATATTTTTGTCATGGTTATTTGTGTGTTGTAAGTGATTATATGAGATACATAGTTTGTTTACAATCATTAACTATTGCTAGCCTGGCGACGTCTTAGATCTTTGGGCCTGACAAGCCTATTTGGTGCTAAAGTCGATGTATTGCCGACTCCTAGGAGCCGTATGCTTGTGCACTAGGGAACCAATACACTTAGCCAATCTTTTATACTTGTAATCAAGTCGAGGTTTGGTTGTACGATATGTGTTCTATAATTTTACTAGCTTATAACTTATGACATAAACTGCTACTTGTAACTTTCTTTTTCATATTATGTATGAAAACCTTGGAAACTCACCAACTATTTTTAGTTGACTCTTATTTTTATCATGTTTCAGGTCAACCTCAAGTTAAAGTGATCCTTTTGAAGCATGCTATAATCTAGGACTTGGACCTAGATAATGAAATAAAAATTACATTATGTTATGTTATGTTGAACTTATTTCTTGTATAAGACTTATGATTGTAATTTCCATTTCAAGACTTATGATAATAATATTTACAATTTAATATAGCGTTATGTGGCTGTGAACAATCTTAACCCTCACATCTCGACGTTTCCGCCGTCAAGGTTGGGGTGTGACAGATTGGTATCAGAGGCCATAACTATAGGTTTAGGTTATTAGAATGGTGACCTGGACTATATTGCATGAACCTTATAGAAAGATCCTTATACCTTTGTGCTTACATGTTGTTTGCATGCTACATAATGCTATGCTTTTGTGCAACTTGATGCTTAGCATAGGATTGCCTTATGTATGCTTAAACTTAGTTATTTCTCCCTAAACTTAACTTTAACACTTGATTCTCCCCGACAAATGAACTTCCTAAACCTATTCTTAACGACATGTGGAATCTACACTTAGCATTTGGGTTCAATTCCTTAAACTCTATGTCTAATCTATGAAAATCCCATCAAGGTTTTGATTTCATAAACCAAAGAATTTGTGTGACACATAGACACCTGTATTCTTGATTTCCTGGCAAAAGGCCTTCGGGCTAAGCAAGCATATCGTATAAATCTCATTGCGAGACCAGTTATGCTTACCTGGGGATTTCGGGGATGAGTGATAAACTATGGTCAATATACACAAATCTCTAAGGCAAATGGGTCAATTTACCTTGACGTGTCAACGATCCAAGTGGTAATGCATTACCAAATGGAACCATCCTCTTTGTATCTTAAAAATCTTTGATTTTTTTTAACTGGTTTATCACCATAGTTTCAATATCTTCTATTTTTAACATATATAATGTTCCTGTTAATATTGAACCCATTCTACATTTCAACTCCTACATTTAAACATTACTACACGTTGGGCGTTTCATGTATCTATTTCTATACCTTGACCAACGTGTGCATGACTCTTAATATATCCAAAGATATTGGGAATCTAAACCGAATGATCTTCAAAGATTTAAACCGTTACTTATGGTCCTCAAGTCTTCTTAGGATGTGTCCCATAACTAAGAACATGAAATGCTGTAGGTGGAATTCCTACATCTCGGATACTTTGTCTAGGCAAAGTGTAAATGGTGATTTGACTCAATCACTCCATTTACTTGAATCGAAACCCTTGAGATGAGTGATCACTTATAAGTACGCATGTTTTCAATAAGCTATGGTTGACCTCATATCCTGAGAAGTCCATGTATTTCCTTTCGATTGTGAATCGAATGTTCACATCTCATTGAGGTGTTGAATGAATTTCCTGCCCTTGATTTCGTCTTCCCGATTGAAACCATCCAAGATCTGAACACCACAACAAATTCTGTTATCTCGAACTTTGATCCTAAGCTCGTAAGCATGATTTTCTCTTTTGTTACAGTGATGTAACTTGAAATTTCCTGAATTTCTAATTGATATTCTTTTTCTTTTCGCCGATATGTCAAAATTCATACCGTTTGCACCATGGGAGATGCAAGAGTTTGTAAGTCAACCTATAACTAAGAACATTTGTATCTCATAAATGATTCTAACTCATCAAAATAGGGGTGATTCCCTTACTTTGATGATTCTCTATTCGTTTCGATAATGGTTTCCAATCGCGTGTTTTATGAAATTTCATCCTCTGATTGGGGTGATTACCTTATCTTGAGGATTGACTTCAATTATTTCTTTGGAATGGCATTTCACAAATGACATGATCTCACCAAAATAGGATTGAAACCCATACTTTGGTGACAAATGTCAATCTTCGATTGTTTTCTTGCTATTATGAAATTCAATCATCAAGATAGACGTGAATTCCATACCTTGATGATATATCATCTTTATGAATTGTATTTGTTCAATGAGACGACTTCATCAAGTAGTAGGAGTGAATTCTGGATTTTGATGAAGAAGTTCATCTTGTTATATTTTGTTTTCGAAAAACTTCACCGTTAAGATAGGAGTGATTTCCCTTACCTGATGGTGAGTTACCTCTCTTATTTCTGTGGATCCTCAACAAGGAGTTGGGATCAAACTTTTTGATTGGTAAGTTAGAGGTCATACCTTGAGAAGACACCCTCAAGCTAGGAGTGAAAACCACACCTTGATGACTATTCTCATTTCTTCTCCACTTACCAAGGTTTAATCAAGTGATAAGAAACATGTAGTAACTTGAAGGGTGAACCAATTTTAGTGTTGGACCTATCAAGCCAAAGCATGATTTCTGAACTTGAAAGAAGACCTGATCACTTTAGGTTGATTTTGATTTCGAGTTTGGAGCATTTGAATTCTTAAATCTATTTCTTTCCCTTTATCCTCATGTTTTGATTTGATCTAGCTATATGGAACTATTTATTCCTTACTTATCAACTTTCATTTTAAGATATCATCAACACATGCTGGTGTGATGGTAGTCTTCTTAAAAAATCTTTCTACTAATAAAGACTTATCAACTTGTGGTTACGTCTTTCTAGTCATACGAATGTTCTCGACTGTACTTATGGGTTGATGAATTGCGTATGCAATCTAGATTTGGAAATTTGTTACCTTGCAAAACATGGTTACAAATGCATGTCTTATTGTTTGTGTTACTTCTTGAATCACTTTTGAACCCTTAACCTTGGAAATCTTTAAAACTCTATCTTGGTTTTGACTAACAAGACTCGTTATTACTTACATTGTGATGTGGAGGTTCATAAACCTTCGTAACTGGTAGTCATGGTTTGGCATAAAGGAAAAGACGTAACTTGGTTTGTATCCGAGTGTCATACCTTCAAATATGACAAGATCTAACATTCGTGATCCTATGGATCTCCTTTTAAACTTTTCATTCCCTAAGTGCCTCTTATCTTAGCTGTCATGATGACAATTGGTGCATTATAGACCGATTGACTAAAATTCAATTGATTTATGTGGGATAACGGGTCGAGAGATTGACTTGTAGCGATTTCAAATAGTCGTATACCGTGGTATGTCGGTAAATTCGAACGTTAATTTTAATGATCGATTCATTTTCCTGCTATTAGCAATGTTTCTAGTCATCGTTGTGAACTCATTCCAATCTTCGCATATCGTATTATTCTTAGACCGACGGTTTGGTCAAAGGAGCAATATATATTCACAAGATATGCGTTAAGATCGTTTTGGTGACGTGTGGGATTCTTAAATTCTGACGGTCAACCTTTCTTACAATTGATAGTCTTTTCATTGATTTCAAGTCATCACTTTATTACGTAAATACGTTCTAATGTTGTCTAATATACCACCACAACTCGTCATCGTCTTTCAACGTTCCATATGCCAAATTTCAAAGCGTCTCATTTTCACTGGAAGGGTTCAAATTGGTATGCATTATGTCAAAAGACTTGTAAGGTTCCATAAAGTGAAAACATCTCATCGGTATCAAACGTCTATCACTGGCCGTTGTACACTTACATTTCATTATAACTCCTTTTGTTCATTTAAGTTCATTCTTAATTTCGGGACAAAATTCTTTTAAGTTGGGGAGATTGTAACATCCTGTATTTTTTACGTTAATTAAAATTAATGTCGTTTAATCTTGTAAGGACTATTGTTGCCTAAATATAGAACTCGTGGGTTACTTATGCTCATTACTTTAATTTGTCTTTTAAATCCTTAAACTCGAAAGATTATAATGATAATTGTTATAATAATAATAATAATAAATTTTATCAGTTAGGAAGTTAATGTATATAAACTTAAGTTTGATTAAATTTAAGGGGCCATTTTGTTAATTTAGAAACTTTAACACTTAAGTTTGTGCATAAAATAATAACAAAACAAACTTCAAGGGGTCAAAGTGTAACATTTTCAAAACCATCCTTTATCCCCGTAATTCCGGCGTGGACTCCGGCCACGCTCCGGCCGAAGTCCGGCGAGCCCCAAAACGCCTGGAAACGATCAATTTCACCACTCAAACCATCCCAAATCGCTTCATCTACCTGACTCGAACCTGGATGCACATTCAATGGCGCTTACAAGTCGGTTATGAACCTCAACAACAAACTAGTAACCGATGGCATTAAACTTCATAGCCGTTTGAGCAGTGAATCATATTAATAACCAAATTAACTTCACATAATCAACCATCTAACAATCTATAATCAATTTCAACCTTCATTTCACTTGGTACGCACTCAAACTTCGAACTCGAACAATCACCTGCATCGCGACCTGCTCCACACTCGCAAACCACCACTCAACCCTCAAATTCTGAAATTGATAAAGGGCTTTCAACCATTGAGTCTCGTGAAGTTTCCTGCGCAACTAATTAGATTAATATCATCATTTGCATCTCGAAGACTACAGCATTCAGGTCGCGATTGTTCTTCATTCAATCTTGTTGTGTTAAACTTCAATTCGGGTAATTAAAACCATCTGTACATTCGATTATACATGGGGAACAAAAGCCCTATGATTACAGGCTCCTACAAATCGAATTAAGGTTCAATTTCGGAATTTTCATTAGGGTTCTATGGTTAGGGGAAAACCTTGGGAATGTGTTTAAAATAAAAGAGACCAAATGATACCGCGGCTGGATGCTTGGTTCACTGGTTCCCCACACACATTCTAACTTGGAGGTCCCGGGTTCGACCCCGGGCACCCCCATATTTTTTTAAAAATGGTTTTTAAGCCTTAAATCAACTTTAGAAAATTCCTAATAAATATAAAAAATATTTTATAACCTTTAAATGTATATTAAGTTGTCAATAATTTTCAGTGATATTTTAAAATATTAAACAATTAAGAAAAAAAAAACCTTTGTAATAAAACATTTTAAAGGTTATTTTTGAATTATTAACATAGATTTTAAATAATTAACAAAATAGTAGTGATCCGAACTTTCCTTAGATTTTATCGTTTAAATCACGATATTTTAAATGGAGTTTTATTTTAAAAAGTTATAAATTCTTTTGTGTAATAAAACTTATTATGGTTCAAATTTTATTAAAACATTATAAATCTAAATGATAAATAATTATTCAAGTAGTTGTTAAAATGACTATTTGAATAATTTATTATTCATCAATCATTTGAGCATGTTATACCATTTATGAATTTATCGTTAACTTTTGTTTAAATTCTTGAAAATTATAAAACAATATAATTTGCTTTATTTTAAGGTTTTAAAAAAACCTTTATAATAAATCATTTTAATAAGCTTAAAACTTTACAATATGATTTTAATATGTAATATCCTTATCAACTTTTAAATAGTTATTTTTTTTTAAATTAATTATTTCTTTTCACATATTATTGGTTTAATTGATTTAAATCATCTTTATTAAACCTAAATGATTTATTATTTTACTTAATTACTTATTTAATCTTCCAAGTTCTATTGGAAACCCTAGTTCATGTCAAAAATGTAATCTATTATATTAACCTAATCTTGAAATCTATACGTTTAGATAAGTTGTAAAAGAATTTTTGAACCTCGTTTAAATTATTATCATCATTATAAACTTAAAGCTACCCCAAATCCTAATTATAATAGAACTTAATTGTATTATCAACCTTAATCTTAACTTGTAATGCATATTTTAGGTGCCTTGTAATGAATGCTTGGGAGTATCTTTTGGTTCATCCTTTAATCTTTTATATCATCTTGTAATGCCTTTATCCATGTGAGTTTTCTTGCCCCCTTTTTACTTTATTTCACACTATTTTGGGGTGAAACATGATACTTATACATCATACACTTATAAACGTTTGAGACTTGTAAAGCACTTGCAATTCATATTTTTGTCATGGTTATTTGTGTGTTGTAAGTGATTATATGAGATACATAGTTTGTTTACAATCATTAACTATTGCTAGCCTGGCGACGTCTTAGATCTTTGGGCCTGACAAGCCTATTTGGTGCTAAAGTCGATGTATTGCCGACTCCTAGGAGCCGTATGCTTGTGCACTAGGGAACCAAATACACTTAGCCAATCTTTTATACTTGTAATCAAGTCGAGGTTTGGTTGTAACGATATGTGTTCTATAATTTTACTAGCTTATAACTTATGACATAAACTGCTACTTGTAACTTTCTTTTTCATATTATGTATGAAAACCTTGGAAACTCACCAACTATTTTTAGTTGACTCTTATTTTTATCATGTTTCAGGTCAACCTCAAGTTTAAAGTGATCCTTTTGAAGCATGCTATAATCTAGGACTTGGACCTAGATAATGAAATAAAAAGTTACATTATGTTATGTTATGTGAACTTATTTCTTGTATAAGACTTATGATTGTAATTTCCATTTCAAGACT
This sequence comes from Flaveria trinervia, assembly GCA_025506515.1. NCBI lineage: Eukaryota > Viridiplantae > Streptophyta > Magnoliopsida > Asterales > Asteraceae > Flaveria > Flaveria trinervia. Next base: position 18,159,209 of record CM046450.1, on the reverse strand, counting down.
TATGATAATATATTTACAATTTAATATAGCGTTATGTGGCTGTGAACAATCTTACCCTCACATCTCGACGTTTCCGCCGTCAAGTTGGGGTGTGACAGATTGGTATCAGAGCCCATAACTATAGGGATTTAGGTTATAGAAATGGTGACCTGGACTATAGTTGCATGAACCTTATAGAAAGATCCTTATACCTTTGTGCTTACATGTGTTTTGCATGCTACATAATGCTATGCCTTTTGTGCAACTTGATGCCTTAGCATAGGATTGCCTTATGTATGCTTAAACTTAGTTATTTGTCTCCCTAAACTTAACTTTAACACTTTGATTCTCCCCGACAAATGAACTTCCTAAACCTATTCTTAACGACATGTGGAATCTACACTTAGCATTTGGGTTCAATTCCTTAAACTCTATGTCTAATCTATGAAAATCCCATCAAGGTTTTGATTTCATAAACCAAAGAAATTGTGTGACACATAGACACCTGTATTCTTGATTTCCTGGCAAAAGGCCTTCGGGCTAAGGCAAGCATATCGTATAAATCTCATTGCGAGACCAGTTATGCTTACCTGGGGATTTCGGGGATGAGTGATAAACTATGGTCAATATACACAAATCTCTAAGGCAAATGGGTCAATTTACCTTGACGTGTCAACGATTCCAAGTGGTAATGCATTACCAAATGGAACCATCCTCTTTGTATCTTAAAAATCTTTGATTTTTTTAACTGGTTTCACCATAGTTTCAATATCTTCTTATTTTTAACATATATAATGTTCCTGTTAATATTGAACCCATTCTACATTTCAACTCCTACATTTAAACATTACTACACGTTGGGCGTTTCATGTATCTATTTCTATACCTTGACCAACGTGTGCATGACTCTTAATATATCCAAAGATATTGGGAATCTAAACCGAATGATCTTCAAAGATTTAAACCGTTACTTATGGTCCTCAAGTCTTCTTAAGGATGTGTCCCATAACTAAGAACATGAAATGCTGTAGGTGGAATTCCTACATCTCGGGATACTTTGTCTAGGCAAAGTGTAAATGGTGATTTGACTCAATCACTGAATCCTTTACTTGAATCGAAACCCTTGAGATGAGTGATCACTTATAAGTACGCATGTTTTCAATAAGGCTATGGTTGACCTCATATCCTGAGAAGTCCATGTATTTCCTTTCGATTGTGAATCGAATGTTCACATCTCATTGAGGTGTTGAATAATTCCTGCCCTTGATTTCGTCTTCCCGATTGAAACCATCCAAGATCTGAACACCACAACAATTCTGTTATCTCGAACTTTGATCCTAAGCTCGTAAGCATGATTTTCTCTTTTGTTACAGTGATGTAACTTGAAATTTCCTGAATTTCTAATTGATATTCTTTTTCTTTTCGCCGATATGTCAAAATTCATACCGTTTGCACCATGGGAGATGCAAGAGTTTGTAAGTCAACCTATAACTAAGAACATTTGTATCTCATAAATGATTCTAACTCATCAAAATAGGGGTGATTCCCTTACTTTGATGATTCTCTATTCGTTTCGATAAATGGTTTCCAATCGCGTGGTTTATGAAATTTCATCCTCTGGATTGGGGTGATTACCTTATCTTGAGGATGATTGACTTCAATTATTTCTTTGGAATGGCATTTCACAAATGACATGATCTCACCAAAATAGGATTGAAACCCATACTTTGGTGACAAATGTCAATCTTCGATTGTTTTCTTGCTATTATGAAATTCAATCATCAAGATAGACGTGAATTCCATACCTTGATGATAATATCATCTTTATGAATTGTATTTGTTCAATGAGACGACTTCATCAAAGTAGGAGTGAATTCTGGATTTTGATGAAGAAGTTCATCTTGTTATATTTTGTTTTCGAAAAACTTCACCGTTAAGATAGGAGTGATTTCCCTTACCTTGATGGTGAGTTACCTCGTCTTATTTCTGTGGATCCTCAACAAGGATTGGGATCAAACTTTTTGATTGGTAAGTTAGAGGTCATACCTTGAGAAGACACCCTCAAGCTAGGAGTGAAAACCACACCTTGATGACTATTCTCATTTCTTGATCTCCAACTTACCAGGTTTAATCAAGTGATAAGAAACATGTAGTAACTTGAAGGGTGAACCAATTTTAGTGTTGGACCTATCAAGCCAAAGCATGATTTCTGAACTTGAAAGAAGACCTGATCACTTTAGGTTGATTTTGATTTCGAGTTTGGAGCATTTGAATTCTTAAATCGATTTCTTTCCCTTATCCTCATGTTTTGATTTGATCTAGCTATATGGAACTATTTATTCCTTACTTATCAACTTTCATTTTAAGATATCATCAACACATGCTGTGTGATGGTAGTCTTCTTAAACAATCTTTCTACTAAATAAAGACATTCAACTTGTGGTTACGTCTTTCTAGTCATACGAATGTTCTCGACTGTACTTATGGGTTGATGAATTGCGTATGCAATCTAGATTTGGAAATTTGTTACCTTGCAAAACATGGTTACAAATGCATGTCTTATTGTTTGTGTTACTTCTTGAATCACTTTTGAACCCTTAACCTTGGAAATCTTTAAAACTCTATCTTGGTTTTGACTAACAAGACTCGTTATTACTTACATTGTGATGTGGAGGTTCATAAACCTTCGTAACTGGTAGTCATGGGTTTGGCATAAGGAAAAGACGTAACTTGGTTTGTATCCGAGTGTCATACCTTCAAATATGACAAGATCTAACATTCGTGATCCTATGGATCTCCTGTTTAACTTTTCATTCCCTAAGTGCCTCTTATCTTAGCTGTCATGATGACAATTGGTGCATTATAGACCGATTGACTAAAATTCAATTTGATTTATGTGGGATAACGGGTCGAGAGATTGACTTGTAGCGATTTCAAATAGTCGTATACCGTGGTATGTCGGTAAATTTCGAACGTTAATTTTAATGATCGATTCATTTTCCTGCTATTAGCAATGTTTCTAGTCATCGTTGTGAACTCATTCCAAAATCTTCGCATATCGTATTATTCTTAGACCGACGTTTGGTCAAGGAGCAATATATATTCACAAGATGCGTTAAGATCGTTTTGGTGACGTGTGGGATTCTTAAATTCTGACGGTCAACCTTTCTTACAATTGATAGTCTTTTCATTGATTTCAAGTCATCACTTTATTACGTAAATACGTTCTAGATGTTGTCTAATATACCACAACTCGTCATCGTCTTTCAACGTTCCATATGCCAAATTTCAAAGCGTCTCATATTTCACTGGAAGGGTTCAAATTGGTATGCATTATGACAAAAGACTTGTAAGGTTCCATAAAGTGAAAACATCTCATCGGTAATCAAACGTCTATCACTGGCCGTTGTACACTTACCTTTCATAACTCCTTTTGTTCATTTAAGTTCATTCTTAATTTCGGGACAAAATTCTTTTAAGTTGGGGAGACTGTAACATCCTGTATTTTTTACGTTAATTAAAATTAATGTCGTTTAATCTTGTAAGGACTATTGTTGCCTAAATATAGAACTCGTGGGTTACTTATGCTCATTACTTTAATTTGTCTTTTAAATCCTTAAACTCGAAAGATTATAATGATAATTGTTATAATAATAATAATAAATTTTATCAGTTAGGAAGTTAATGTATAAAACTTAAAGTTTGATTAAATTTAAGGGGCCATTTTGTTAATTTAGAAACTTTAACACTTAAGTTTGTGCATAAAATAATAACAAAACAAACTTCAGGGGTCAAAGTGTAACATTTTCAAAACCATCCTTTATCCCCGTAATTCCGGCGTGGACTCCGGCCACGCTCCGGCCGAAGTCCGGCGAGCCCCAAAACGCCTGGAAACGATCAATTTCACCACTCAAACCATCCCAAATCGCTTCATCTACCTGACTCGAACCTGGATGCACATTCAATGGCGCTTACAAGTCGGTTATGAACCTCAAAAAACTAGTAACCGATGGCATTAAACTTCATAGCCATTTGAGCAGTGAATCATAATTAATAACCAAATTCTTCACATAATCAACCATCTAACAATCTATAATCAATTTCAACCTTCAATTTCACTTGGTACGCACTCAAACTTCGAACTCGAACAATCACCTGCATCGCGACCTGCTCACACTCGCAAACCACCACTCAACCCTCAATTCTGAAATTGATAAAGGGCTTTCAACCATTGAGTCTCGTGGAAGTTTCCTGCGCAACTAATTAGATTAATATCATCATTTGCATCTCGAAGACTACAGCATTCAGGTCGCGATTGTTCTTCATTCAATCTTGTTGTGTTAAACTTCAATTCGGGTAATTAAAACCATCTGTACATTCGATTATACATGGGGAACAAAAGCCCTATGATTACAGGCTCCTACATAATCGAATTAAGGTTCAATTTCGGAATTTTCAAATTAGGGTTCATATGGTTAGGGGAAAACCTTGGAATGTGTTTAAAAATAAAAGAGACCAAATGATACCGCGGCTGGATGCCTTGGTTCACTGGTTCCCCACACACATTCTAACTTGGAGGTCCCGGGTTCGACCCCGGGCACCCCCATATTTTTTTAAAAATGGTTTTTAAGCCTTAAATCAACTTTAGAAAATTCCTAATAAATATAAAAAAATATTTTATAACCTTTAAATGTATATTAAGTTGTCAAATAATTTTCAGTGATATTTTAAAATATTAAACAATTAAAGAAAAAAAAAACCTTTGTAATAAAACATTTTAAGGTTATTTTTGAATTATTAACATAGATTTTAAATAATTACAAAATAGTAGTGATCCGAACTTTCCTTAGATTTTATCGTTTAAATCACGATATTTTAATGGAGTTTTATTTTAAAAAGTTATAAATTCTTTTGTGTAATAAAACTTATTATGGTTCAAATTTTATTAAAACATTATAAATCTAAATGATAAATAATTATTCAAGTAGTTGTTAAAATGACTATTTGAATAATTTATTATTCATCAAATCATTTGAGCATGTTATACCATTTAATGAATTTAATCGTTAACTTTTGTTTAAATTCTTGAAAATTATAAAACAATATAATTTGCTTTATTTTAAGGTTTTAAAAAAACCTTTATAATAAATCATTTTAATAAGCTTAAAACTTTACAATATGATTTTAATATGTAATATCCTTATCAACTTTTAAATAGTTATTTTTTTTTAAATTAATTATTTCTTTTCACATATTATTGGTTTAATTGATTTAAATCATCTTTATTAAACCTAATGATTTATTATTTTACTTAATTACTTATTTAATCTTCCAAGTTCTATTGGAACCCTAGTTCATGTCTAAAAATTGTAATCTTATTATTAAACCTAATCTTGAAATCTATACGTTAGATAAGTTGTAAAAGAAATCATTTTGAACCTCGTTTAAATTATTATCATCATTATACTTAAAGCTACCCCAAATCCTAATTATTAATAGAACTTAATTGTATTATCAACCTTAATCTTTAACTTGTATGCATATTTTAGGTGCCTTGTAATGAATGCTTTGGGAGTATCTTTTGGTTCATCCTTTAATCTTTTATATCATCTTGTAATGCCTTTATCCATGTGAGTTTTCTTGCCCCCTTTTTACTTTATTTCACACTATTTTGGGGTGAAACATGATACTTATACATCATACACTTATAAACGTTTGAGACTTGTAAAGCACTTGCAATTCATATTTTTGTCATGGTATTTGTGTGTTGTAAGTGATTATATGAGATACATAGTTTGTTTACAATCATTAACTATTGCTAGCCTGGCGACGTCTTAGATCTTTGGGCCTGACAAGCCTATTTGGTGCTAAAGTCGATGTATTGCCGACTCCTAGGAGCCGTATGCTTGTGCACTAGGGAACCAAATACACTTAGCCAATCTTTTATACTTGTAATCAAGTCGAGGTTTGGTTGTAACGATATGTGTTCTATAATTTTACTAGCTTATAACTTATGACATAAACTGCTACTTGTAACTTTCTTTTTCATATTATGTATGAAAACCTTGGAAACTCACCAACTATTTTTAGTTGACTCTTATTTTTATCATGTTTCAGGTCAACCTCAAGTTTAAAGTGATCCTTTTGAAGCATGCTATAATCTAGGACTTGGACCTAGATAATGAAATAAAAAGTTACATTATGTTATGTTATGTTGAACTTATTTCTTGTATAAGACTTATGATTGTAATTTCCATTTCAAGACTTATGATAATAATATTTACAATTTAATATAGCGTTATGTGGCTGTGAACAATCTTAACCCTCACATCTCGACGTTTCCGCCGTCAAGGTTGGGGTGTGACAGATTGGTATCAGAGCCCATAACTATAGGGATTTAGGTTATTAGAAATGGTGACCTGGACTATAGTTGCATGAACCTTATAGAAAGATCCTTATACCTTTGTGCTTACATGTTGTTTGCATGCTACATAATGCTATGCCTTTTGTGCAACTTGATGCCTTAGCATAGGATTGCCTTATGTATGCTTAAACTTAGTTATTTGTCTCCCTAAACTTAACTTTAACACTTGATTCTCCCCGACAAATGAACTTCCTAAACCTATTCTTAACGACATGTGGAATCTACACTTAGCATTTGGGTTCAATTCCTTAAACTCTATGTCTAATCTATGAAAATCCCATCAAGGTTTTGATTTCATAAACCAAAGAAATTTGTGTGACACATAGACACCTGTATTCTTGATTTCCTGGCAAAGGGCTTCGGGCTAAGGCAAGCATATCGTATAAATCTCATTGCGAGACCAGTTATGCTTACCTGGGGTTTCGGGGATGAGTGATAAACTATGGTCAATATACACAAATCTCTAAGGCAAATGGGTCAATTTACCTTGACGTGTCAACGATTCCAAGTGGTAATGCATTACCAAATGGAACCATCCTCTTTGTATCTTAAAAATCTTTGATTTTTTTTAACTGGTTTATCACCATAGTTTCAATATCTTCTTATTTTTAACATATATAATGTTCCTGTTAATATTGAACCCATTCTACATTTCAACTCCTACATTTAAACATTACTACACGTTGGGCGTTTCATGTATCTATTTCTATACCTTGACCAACGTGTGCATGACTCTTAATATATCCAAAGATATTGGGAATCTAAACCGAATGATCTTCAAAGATTTAAACCGTTACTTATGGTCCTCAAGTCTTCTTAAGGATGTGTCCCATAACTAAGAACATGAAATGCTGTAGGTGGAATTCCTACATCTCGGGATACTTTGTCTAGGCAAAGTGTAAATGGTGATTTGACTCAATCACTGAATCCATTTACTTGAATCGAAACCCTTGAGATGAGTGATCACTTATAAGTACGCATGTTTTCAATAAGGCTATGGTTGACCTCATATCCTGAGAAGTCCATGTATTTCCTTTCGATTGTGAATCGAATGTTCACATCTCATTGAGGTGTTGAATAATTCCTGCCCTTGATTTCGTCTTCCCGATTGAAACCATCCAAGATCTGAACACCACAACAAATTCTGTTATCTCGAACTTTGATCCTAAGCTCGTAAGCATGATTTTCTCTTTTGTTACAGTGATGTAACTTGAAATTTCCTGAATTTCTAATTGATATTCTTTTTCTTTTCGCCGATATGTCAAAATTCATACCGTTTGCACCATGGGAGATGCAAGAGTTTGTAAGTCAACCTATAACTAAGAACATTTGTATCTCATAAATGATTCTAACTCATCAAAATAGGGGTGATTCCCTTACTTTGATGATTCTCTATTCGTTTCGATAAATGGTTTCCAATCGCGTGGTTTATGAAATTTCATCCTCTGGATTGGGGTGATTACCTTATCTTGAGGATTGACTTCAATTATTTCTTTGAATGGCATTTCACAAATGACATGATCTCACCAAAATAGGATTGAAACCCATACTTTGGTGACAAATGTCAATCTTCGATTGTTTTCTTGCTATTATGAAATTCAATCATCAAGATAGACGTGAATTCCATACCTTGATGATAATATCATCTTTATGAATTGTATTTGTTCAATGAGACGACTTCATCAAAGTAGGAGTGAATTCTGGATTTTGATGAAGAAGTTCATCTTGTTATATTTTGTTTTCGAAAAACTTCACCGTTAAGATAGGAGTGATTTCCCTTACCTTGATGGTGAGTTACCTCGTCTTATTTCTGTGGATCCTCAACAAGGAGTTGGGATCAAACTTTTTGATTGGTAAGTTAGAGGTCATACCTTGAGAAGACACCCTCAAGCTAGGAGTGAAAACCACACCTTGATGACTATTCTCATTTCTTGATCTCCAACTTACCAAGGTTTAATCAAGTGATAAGAAACATGTAGTAACTTGAAGGGTGAACCAATTTTAGTGTTGGACCTATCAAGCCAAAGCATGATTTCTGAACTTGAAAGAAGACCTGATCACTTTAGGTTGATTTTGATTTCGAGTTTGGAGCATTTGAATTCTTAAATCGATTTCTTTCCCTTTATCCTCATGTTTTGATTTGATCTAGCTATATGGAACTATTTATTCCTTACTTATCAACTTCATTTTAAGATATCATCAACACATGCTGGTGTGATGGTAGTCTTCTTAAACAATCTTTCTACTAAATAAAGACATTATCAACTTGTGGTTACGTCTTTCTAGTCATACGAATGTTCTCGACTGTACTTATGGGTTGATGAATTGCGTATGCAATCTAGATTTGGAAATTTGTTACCTTGCAAAACATGGTTACAAATGCATGTCTTATTGTTTGTGTTACTTCTTGAATCACTTTTGAACCCTTAACCTTGGAAATCTTTAAAACTCTATCTTGGTTTTGACTAACAAGACTCGTTATTACTTACATTGTGATGTGGAGGTTCATAAACCTTCGTAACTGGTAGTCATGGGTTTGGCATAAAGGAAAAGACGTAACTTGGTTTGTATCCGAGTGTCATACCTTCAAATATGACAAGATCTAACATTCGTGATCCTATGGATCTCCTGTTTAACTTTTCATTCCCTAAGTGCCTCTTATCTTAGCTGTCATGATGACAATTGGTGCATTATAGACCGATTGACTAAAATTCAATTTGATTTATGTGGGATAACGGGTCGAGAGATTGACTTGTAGCGATTTCAAATAGTCGTATACCGTGGTATGTCGGTAAATTTCGAACGTTAATTTTAATGATCGATTCATTTTCCTGCTATTAGCAATGTTTCTAGTCATCGTTGTGAACTCATTCCAAAATCTTCGCATATCGTATTATTCTTAGACCGACGGTTTGGTCAAAGGAGCAATATATATTCACAAGATATGCGTTAAGATCGTTTTGGTGACGTGTGGGATTCTTAAATTCTGACGGTCAACCTTTCTTACAATTGATAGTCTTTTCATTGATTTCAAGTCATCACTTTATTACGTAAATACGTTCTAGATGTTGTCTAATATACCACCACAACTCGTCATCGTCTTTCAACGTTCCATAGCCAATGCCAAATTCAAAGCGTCTCATATTTCACTGGAAGGGTTCAAATTGGTATGCATTATGACAAAAGACTTGTAAGGTTCCATAAAGTGAAAACATCTCATCGGTAATCAAACGTCTATCACTGGCCGTTGTACACTTACCTTTCATTATAACTCCTTTTGTTCATTTAAGTTCATTCTTAATTTCGGGACAAAATTCTTTTAAGTTGGGGAGACTGTAACATCCTGTATTTTTTACGTTAATTAAAATTAATGTCGTTTAATCTTGTAAGGACTATTGTTGCCTAAATATAGAACTCGTGGGTTACTTATGCTCATTACTTTAATTTGTCTTTTAAATCCTTAACTCGAAAGATTATAATGATATTGTTATAATAATAATAATAATAAATTTTATCAGTTAGGAAGTTAATGTATATAAAACTTAAAGTTTGATTAAATTAAGGGGCCATTTTGTTAATTTAGAAACTTTAACACTTAAGTTTGTGCATAAAATAATAACAAAACAAACTTCAAGGGGTCAAAGTGTAACATTTTCAAAACCATCCTTTATCCCCGTAATTCCGGCGTGGACTCCGGCCACGCTCCGGCCGAAGTCCGGCGAGCCCCAAAACGCCTGGAAACGATCAATTTCACCACTCAAACCATCCCAAATCGCTTCATCTACCTGACTCGAACCTGGATGCACATTCAATGGCGCTTACAAGTCGGTTATGAACCTCAAACAAACTAGTAACCGATGGCATTAAACTTCATAGCCATTTGAGCAGTGAATCATATTAATAACCAAATTAACTTCACATAATCAACCATCTAACAATCTATAATCAATTTCAACCTTCAATTTCACTTGGTACGCACTCAAACTTCGAACTCGAACAATCACCTGCATCGCGACCTGCTCCACACTCGCAAACCACCACTCAACCCTCAAATTCTGAAATTGATAAAGGGCTTTCAACCATTGAGTCTCGTGGAAGTTTCCTGCGCAACTAATTAGATTAATATCATCATTTGCATCTCGAAGACTACAGCATTCAGGTCGCGATTGTTCTTCATTCAATCTTGTTGTGTTAAACTTCAATTCGGGTAATTAAAACCATCTGTACATTCGATTATACATGGGGAACAAAAGCCCTATGATTACAGGCTCCTACATAATCGAATTAAGGTTCAATTTCGGAATTTTCAAATTAGGGTTCATATGGTTAGGGGAAAACCTTGGGAATGTGTTTAAAAATAAAAGAGACCAAATGATACCGCGGCTGGATGCCTTGGTTCACTGGTTCCCCACACACATTCTAACTTGGAGGTCCCGGGTTCGACCCCGGGCACCCCCATATTTTTTTAAAAATGGTTTTTAAGCCTTAAATCAACTTTAGAAAATTCCTAATAAATAAAAAAAATTTTATAACCTTTAAATGTATATTAAGTTGTCAAATAATTTTCAGTGATATTTTAAAATATTAACAATTAAAGAAAAAAAAAACTTTGTAATAAAACATTTTAAAGGTTATTTTTGAATTATTAACATAGATTTTAAATAATTACAAAATAGTAGTGATCCGAACTTTCCTTAGATTTTATCGTTTAAATCACGATATTTTAAATGGAGTTTTATTTTAAAAAGTTATAAATTCTTTTGTGTAATAAAACTTATTATGGTTCAAATTTTATTAAAACATTATAAATCTAAATGATAAATAATTATTCAAGTAGTTGTTAAAATGACTATTTGAATAATTTATTATTCATCAAATCATTTGAGCATGTTATACCATTTAATGAATTTAATCGTTAACTTTTGTTTAAATTCTTGAAAATTATAAAACAATATAATTTGCTTTATTTTAAGGTTTTAAAAAAACCTTTATAATAAATCATTTTAATAAGCTTAAAACTTTACAATATGATTTTAATATGTAATATCCTTATCAACTTTTAAATAGTTATTTTTTTTTAAATTAATTATTTCTTTTCACATATTATTGGTTTAATTGATTTAAATCATCTTTATTAAACCTAAATGATTTATTATTTTACTTAATTACTTATTTAATCTTCCAAGTTCTATTGGAAACCCTAGTTCATGTCTAAAAATTGTAATCTTATTATTAAACCTAATCTTGAAATCTATACGTTTAGATAAGTTGTAAAAGAAATCATTTTGAACCTCGTTTAAATTATTATCATCATTATAAACTTAAAGCTACCCCAAATCCTAATTATTAATAGAACTTAATTGTATTATCAACCTTAATCTTTAATTGTAATGCATATTTTAGGTGCCTTGTAATGAATGCTTTGGGAGTATCTTTTGGTTCATCCTTTAATCTTTTATATCATCTTGTAATGCCTTTATCCATGTGAGTTTTCTTGCCCCCTTTTTACTTTATTTCACACTATTTTGGGGTGAAACATGATACTTATACATCATACACTTATAAACGTTTGAGACTTGTAAAGCACTTGCAATTCATATTTTTGTCATGGTTATTTGTGTGTTGTAAGTGATTATATGAGATACATAGTTTGTTTACAATCATTAACTATTGCTAGCCTGGCGACGTCTTAGATCTTTGGGCCTGACAAGCCTATTTGGTGCTAAAGTCGATGTATTGCCGACTCCTAGGAGCCGTATGCTTGTGCACTAGGGAACCAATACACTTAGCCAATCTTTTATACTTGTAATCAAGTCGAGGTTTGGTTGTAACGATATGTGTTCTATAATTTTACTAGCTTATAACTTATGACATAAACTGCTACTTGTAACTTTCTTTTTCATATTATGTATGAAAACCTTGGAAACTCACCAACTATTTTTAGTTGACTCTTATTTTTATCATGTTTCAGGTCAACCTCAAGTTTAAAGTGATCCTTTTGAAGCATGCTATAATCTAGGACTTGGACCTAGATAATGAAATAAAAAGTTACATTATGTTATGTTATGTTGAACTTATTTCTTGTATAAGACTTATGATTGTAATTTCCATTTCAAGACTTATGATATAATATTTACAATTTAATATAGCGTTATGTGGCTGTGAACAATCTTAACCCTCACATCTCGACGTTTCCGCCGTCAAGGTTGGGGTGTGACAGATTGGTATCAGAGCCCATAACTATAGGGATTTAGGTTATTAGAAATGGTGACCTGGACTATAGTTGCATGAACCTTATAGAAAGATCCTTATACCTTTGTGCTTACATGTTGTTTGCATGCTACATAATGCTATGCCTTTTGTGCAACTTGATGCCTTAGCATAGGATTGCCTTATGTATGCTTAAACTTAGTTATTTGTCTCCCTAAACTTAACTTTAACACTTTGATTCTCCCCGACAAATGAACTTCCTAAACCTATTCTTAACGACATGTGGAATCTACACTTAGCATTTGGGTTCAATTCCTTAAACTCTATGTCTAATCTATGAAAATCCCATCAAGGTTTTGATTTCATAAACCAAAGAAATTTGTGTGACACATAGACACCTGTATTCTTGATTTCCTGGCAAAAGGCCTTCGGGCTAAGGCAAGCATATCGTATAAATCTCATTGCGAGACCAGTTATGCTTACCTGGGGATTTCGGGGATGAGTGATAAACTATGGTCAATATACACAAATCTCTAAGGCAAATGGGTCAATTTACCTTGACGTGTCAACGATTCCAAGTGGTAATGCATTACCAAATGGAACCATCCTCTTTGTATCTTAAAAATCTTTGATTTTTTTTAACTGGTTTATCACCATAGTTTCAATATCTTCTTATTTTTAACATATATAATGTTCCTGTTAATATTGAACCCATTCTACATTTCAACTCCTACATTTAAACATTACTACACGTTGGGCGTTTCATGTATCTATTTCTATACCTTGACCAACGTGTGCATGACTCTTAATATATCCAAAGATATTGGGAATCTAAACCGAATGATCTTCAAAGATTTAAACCGTTACTTATGGTCCTCAAGTCTTCTTAAGGATGTGTCCCATAACTAAGAACATGAAATGCTGTAGGTGGAATTCCTACATCTCGGGATACTTTGTCTAGGCAAAGTGTAAATGGTGATTTGACTCAATCACTGAATCCATTTACTTGAATCGAAACCCTTGAGATGAGTGATCACTTATAAGTACGCATGTTTTCAATAAGGCTATGGTTGACCTCATATCCTGAGAAGTCCATGTATTTCCTTTCGATTGTGAATCGAATGTTCACATCTCATTGAGGTGTTGAATAATTCCTGCCCTTGATTTCGTCTTCCCGATTGAAACCATCCAAGATCTGAACACCACAACAAATTCTGTTATCTCGAACTTTGATCCTAAGCTCGTAAGCATGATTTTCTCTTTTGTTACAGTGATGTAACTTGAAATTTCCTGAATTTCTAATTGATATTCTTTTTCTTTTCGCCGATATGTCAAAATTCATACCGTTTGCACCATGGGAGATGCAAGAGTTTGTAAGTCAACCTATAACTAAGAACATTTGTATCTCATAAATGATTCTAACTCATCAAAATAGGGGTGATTCCCTTACTTTGATGATTCTCTATTCGTTTCGATAAATGGTTTCCAATCGCGTGGTTTATGAAATTTCATCCTCTGGATTGGGGTGATTACCTTATCTTGAGGATTGACTTCAATTATTTCTTTGGAATGGCATTTCACAAATGACATGATCTCACCAAAATAGGATTGAAACCCATACTTTGGTGACAAATGTCAATCTTCGATTGTTTTCTTGCTATTATGAAATTCAATCATCAAGATAGACGTGAATTCCATACCTTGATGATAATATCATCTTTATGAATTGTATTTGTTCAATGAGACGACTTCATCAAAGTAGGAGTGAATTCTGGATTTTGATGAAGAAGTTCATCTTGTTATTTTTGTTTTCGAAAAACTTCACCGTTAAGATAGGAGTGATTTCCCTTACCTTGATGGTGAGTTACCTCGTCTTATTTCTGTGGATCCTCAACAAGGAGTTGGGATCAAACTTTTTGATTGGTAAGTTAGAGGTCATACCTTGAGAAGACACCCTCAAGCTAGGAGTGAAAACCACACCTTGATGACTATTCTCATTTCTTGATCTCCAACTTACCAAGGTTTAATCAAGTGATAAGAAACATGTAGTAACTTGAAGGGTGAACCAATTTTAGTGTTGGACCTATCAAGCCAAAGCATGATTTCTGAACTTGAAAGAAGACCTGATCACTTTAGGTTGATTTTGATTTCGAGTTTGGAGCATTTGAATTCTTAAATCTATTTCTTTCCCTTTATCCTCATGTTTTGATTTGATCTAGCTATATGGAACTATTTATTCCTTACTTATCAACTTTCATTTTAAGATATCATCAACACATGCTGGTGTGATGGTAGTCTTCTTAAAAAATCTTTCTACTAAATAAAGACATCAACTTGTGGTTACGTCTTTCTAGTCATACGAATGTTCTCGACTGTACTTATGGGTTGATGAATTGCGTATGCAATCTAGATTTGGAAATTTGTTACCTTGCAAAACATGGTTACAAATGCATGTCTTATGTTTGTGTTACTTCTTGAATCACTTTTGAACCCTTAACCTTGGAAATCTTTAAAACTCTATCTTGGTTTTGACTAACAAGACTCGTTATTACTTACATTGTGATGTGGAGGTTCATAAACCTTCGTAACTGGTAGTCATGGGTTTGGCATAAAGGAAAACGTAACTTGGTGTGTATCCGAGTGTCATACCTTCAAATATGACAAGATCTAACATTCGTGATCCTATGGATCTCCTGTTTAACTTTTCATTCCCTAAGTGCCTCTTATCTTAGCTGTCATGATGACAATTGGTGCATTATAGACCGATTGACTAAAATTCAATTTGATTTATGTGGGATAACGGGTCGAGAGATTGACTTGTAGCGATTTCAAATAGTCGTATACCGTGGTATGTCGGTAAATTTCGAACGTTAATTTTAATGATCGATTCATTTTCCTGCTATTAGCAATGTTTCTAGTCATCGTTGTGAACTCATTCCAAAATCTTCGCATATCGTATTATTCTTAGACCGACGGTTTGGTCAAAGAGCAATATATATTCACAAGATATGCGTTAAGATCGTTTTGGTGACGTGTGGATTCTTAAATTCTGACGGTCAACCTTTCTTACAATTGATAGTCTTTTCATTGATTTCAAGTCATCACTTTATTACGTAAATACGTTCTAGATGTTGTCTAATATACCACCACAACTCGTCATCGTCTTTCAACGTTCCATATGCCAAATTTCAAAGCGTCTCATATTTCACTGGAAGGGTTCAAATTGGTATGCATTATGTCAAAAGACTTGTAAGGTTCCATAAAGTGAAAACATCTCATCGGTAATCAAACGTCTATCACTGGCCGTTGTACACTTACATTTCATTATAACTCCTTTTGTTCATTAAGTTCATTCTTAATTTCGGGACAAAATCTTTTAAGTTGGGGGATTGTAACATCCTGTATTTTTTACGTTAATTAAAATTAATGTCGTTTAATCTTGTAAGGACTATTGTTGCCTAAATATAGAACTCGTGGGTTACTATGCTCATTACTTTAATTTGTCTTTTAAATCCTTAAACTCGAAAGATTATAATGATAATTGTTATAATAATAATAATAATAAATTTTATCAGTTAGGAAGTTAATGTATATAAAACTTAAAGTTTGATTAAATTTAAGGGGCCATTTTGTTAATTAGAAACTTTAACACTTAAGTTTGTGCATAAAATAATAACAAAACAAACTTCAAGGGGTCAAAGTGTAACATTTTCAAAACCATCCTTTATCCCCGTAATTCCGGCGTGGACTCCGGCCACGCTCCGGCCGAAGTCCGGCGAGCCCCAAAACGCCTGGAAACGATCAATTTCACCACTCAAACCATCCCAAATCGCTTCATCTACCTGACTCGACCTGGATGCACATTCAATGGCGCTTACAAGTCGGTTATGAACCTCAAACAAACTAGTAACCGATGGCATTAACTTCATAGCCGTTTGAGCAGTGAATCATATTAATAACCAAATTAACTTCACATAATCACCATCTAACAATCTATAATCAATTTCAACCTTCAATTTCACTGGTACGCACTCAAACTTCGAACTCGAACAATCACCTGCATCGCGACCTGCTCCACACTCGCAAACCACCACTCAACCCCATCAATTCTGAAATTGATAAAGGCTTTCAACCATTGAGTCTCGTGGAAGTTTCCTGCGCAACTAATTAGATTAATATCATCATTTGCATCTCGAAGACTACAGCATTCAGGTCGCGATTGTTCTTCATTCAATCTTGTTGTGTTAAACTTCAATTCGGGTAATTAAAACCATCTGTACATTCGATTATACATGGGGAACAAAAGCCCTATGATTACAGGCTCCTACATAATCGAATTAAGTTCAATTTCGGAATTTTCAAATTAGGGTTCATATGGTTAGGGGAAAACCTTGGGAATGTGTTTAAAAATAAAAGAGACCAATGATACCGCGGCTGGATGCCTTGGTTCACTGCCCCACACACATTCTTTCTAACTTGGAGGTCCCGGGTTCGACCCCGGGCACCCCCATATTTTTTTAAAAATGGTTTTTAAGCCTTAAATCAACTTTAGAAAATTCCAAAAAATATAAAAAAAAAATATTTTATAACCTTTAAATGTATATTAAGTTGTCAAATAATTTTCAGTGATATTTTAAAATATTAAACAATAAAGAAAAAAAAACCTTTGTAATAAAACATTTTAAAGGTTATTTTTGAATTATTAACATAGATTTTAATAATTAACAAAATAGTAGTGATCCGAACTTTCCTTAGATTTTATCGTTTAAATCACGATATTTTAAATGGAGTTTTATTTTAAAAAGTTATAAATTCTTTTGTGTAATAAAACTTATTATGGTTCAAATTTTATTAAAACATTATAAATCTAAATGATAAATAATTATTCAAGTAGTTTTAAAATGACTATTTGAATAATTTATTATTCATCAAATCATTTGAGCATGTTATACCATTAATGAATTTAATCGTTAACTTTTGTTTAAATTCTTGAAAATATAAAAACAATATAATTTGCTTATTTTAAGGTTTTAAAAAAACCTTTATAATAAATCATTTTAATAAGCTTAAAACTTTACAATATGATTTTAATATGTAATATCCTTATCAACTTTTAAATAGTTATTTTTTTTAAATTAATTATTTCTTTTCACATATTATTGGTTTAATTGATTTAAATCATCTTTATTAAACCTAAATGATTTATTATTTTACTTAATTACTTATTTAATCTTCCAAGTTCTATTGGAAACCCTAGTTCATGTCTAAAAATTGTAATCTTATTATTAACCTAATCTTGAAATCTATACGTTTAGATAACTTGTAAAAGAAATCATTTGAACCCTCGTTAAATTATTATCATCATTATAAACTTAAAGCTACCCCAAATCCTAATTATTAATAGAACTTAATTGTATTATCAACCTTAATCTTTAACTTGTAATGCATATTTTAGGTGCCTTGTAATGAATGCTTTGGGAGTATCTTTTGGTTCATCCTTTAATCTTTTATATCATCTTGTAATGCCTTTATCCATGTGAGTTTTCTTGCCCCCTTTTTACTTTATTTCACACTATTTTGGGGTGAAACATGATACTTATACATCATACACTTATAAACGTTGAGACTTGTAAAGCACTTGCAATTCATATTTTTGTCATGGTTATTTGTGTGTTGTAAGTGATTATATGAGATACATAGTTTGTTTACAATCATTAACTATCGCTAGCCTGGCGACGTCTTAGATCTTTGGGCCTGACAAGCCTATTTGGTGCTAAAGTCGATGTATTGCGACTCCTAGGAGCCGTATGCTGTGCACTAGGGAACCAAATACACTTAGCCAATCTTTTATACTTGTAATCAAGTCGAGGTTTGGTTGTAACGATTGTGTTCTATAACCTTACTAGCTTATAACTTATGACATGAACTGCTACTTGTAACTTTCTTTTTAATATTATGTATGAAAACCTTGGAAACTCACCAACTATTTTTAGTTGACTCTTATTTTTATCATGTTTCAGGTCAACCTCAAGTTTAAAGTGATCCTTTTGAAGCATGCTATAATCTAGGACTTGGACCTAGATAATGAAATAAAAAGTTACATTATGTTATGTTATGTTGAACTTATTTCTTGTATAAGACTTATGATTGTAATTTCCATTTCAAGACTTATGATAATAATATTTACAATTTAATATAGCGTTATGTGGCTGTGAACAATCTTAACCCTCACATCTCGACGTTTCCGCCGTCAAGGTTGGGGTGTGATAAGATGCACCAACACCACAACTGTCTGATGTACCGGTTGTGTGTGACTTTCTAGACGTATTCCCGGAAGACTTACCAGGAGTACCACCTGATAGAGAGATTGAATTTCAGATTGATCTAATACCGGGTGCCCAACCCGTTGCCAAGGCACCATATCGGTTAGCTCCGACGGAGATGAAAGAGTTGATGGAACAGTTGCAAGAGTTGCTTGATAAGGGGTTCATTAGACCGAGTATCTCTCCTTGGGGTGCTCCGGTCCTGTTTGTAAAGAAGAAGGATGGTAGTATGAGGATGTGCATTGACTACCGTGAATTGAATAAATTGACGGTGAAGAACCGCTACCCCTTACCGAGGATAGATGACTTGTTCGATCAGCTTCAGGGTGCCAGTTGGTTTTCAAGAATAGATCTTCGGTCTGGCTATCATCAGTTGAAGGTGAAGGAACAAGATATCCCTAAAACAGCTTTCCGCACGCGCTATGGTCATTACGAGTTTCTTGTCATGTCCTTTGGTTTGACCAACGCGCCAGCTGCTTTTATGGATCTGATGAACCGTGTGTGTCGGCCTATGTTGGATAAATCAGTGATTGTGTTTATTGATGATATCCTGATTTACTCAAGGAGCGAAGTAGAGCATGCCGGTCACATTCGAGAGGTTCTAGAGACGTTGAGAATGGAGAAATTGTATGCTAAATTCTCCAAGTGCGTGTTTTGGTTGCGTGAAGTTCAGTTTTTGGGTCATGTGGTGAATCCTGATGGGATAATGGTGGACCCGGCAAAAGTGGAGGCGGTTATGCAATGGAAGTCACCAAGGACGCCAACGGAGATCCGTAGCTTCTTGGGTTTGGCGGGCTACTATAGAAGATTCATCCAAGACTTCTCTAAGATTGCTTCTCCACTAACTAAGTTGACCCGAAAGGATGTGAAGTTCGTATGGGGTCAAGCTCAAGAGAAGGCGTTCGAAGAGCTGAAGGCAAGACTGACTCAAGCTCCTGTTTTGTCATTACCCGATGGAAGCGAAGATCTGGTGGTTTATTCTAATGCTTCCTACTCAGGGTTGGGTTGTGTGTTAATGCAGAGAGGGAAGGTTATAGCCTACGCATCCCGACAGTTGAAAGTTCATGAGGTTAATTATCCCACTCATGACTTGGAGCTAGCAGCCGTGGTCTTTGCGTTAAAGATTTGGAGGCACTATCTCTACGGGACGAAGTGCACCATATTCACTGACCACAAGAGTCTGAAGTACTTCTTCGAGCAAAAAGACCTGAACATGAGGCAGAGGCGATGGTTGGAGCTTATAAAGGATTATGAATGCGAGATCCATTACCATCCGGGCAAAGCTAATGTGGTGGCAGATGCCCTTAGCCGAAAGGAAAGGCCCGAACCGATTCGGGTGAAAGCTTATCAACTAATCATGACCTCTGATGTGATGAAGCAAGTTAAGGAGTTTCAAGATGAGGCATTGAAAGAAGATCACCTTAACTCGGAAAGAATGAGAGGTCTGGTTGGGGAATTGGGTGAAAACACACTCGGTGTTAGAACTCGATTCGGTCGTGTGTGGATTCCTCGTTTTGGGGATCTACAGGTGAAGATAATGGATGAAGCTCACAAGACTTGATACTCCATTCATCCTGGTGCCACGAAAATGTACCATGACATGAAGAAAGATTATTGATGGCCGGGTGTGAAGCGTGACGTGGTGGAGTATGTGAGTAAGTGTCTTACTTGTTTACAGGTGAAGGCAGAGCATCAAAATCCATATGGGAAGATCCAACCTTTGGATATACTGGAATGGAAGTGAGAGCACATCACCATGGACTTCATTACGAAGCTGCCACGTACTCCGAAAGGGTACGATGCCATATGGGTGATAGTTGATCATTTGATGAAGAGTGCTCACTTTCTACCGATCCGCGAGACGTATTCATCTGAGAGGTTGGCCGATCTGTTCATCAAGGAAATTGTAACTCGTCATGGTGTGCCGGTGTCTATTGTGTCTAATCGTGACACTCGGTTTACATCTAAATTTTAGAAGAAATTCCACGATGCTATGCGGACGAGGTTACATATTAGCACGGCTTATCATCCCCAAACCGATGGTCAGTCAGAAAGGACCATTCAGACATTGGAAGACATGCTTCGAGCATGTGTGATTGATTTTTGTGGAAGTTGGGATGACCACCTACCGTTAGCTGAATTCTCCTACAACAACAGCTATCATGCCAGCATTGGTATGCCGCCATATGAGATGCTATACGGTAGGAGATGCAGAACACCCGTTTGTTGGGGTGATATTGGTCAGAAGGAATTGGGGAGCGTCGAGGTAATCGAGGCTACGACTGAGAAGCTTGAAAAGATCAAAGCCTTTATGAGGGCAGCCAAAGACAGACAGAAGTCGTATGCTGATAAACGACATAGACCGATTGAGTTCCAGGTGGGTGACCGGGTTATGCTGAAGGTCTCACCTTGGAAGGGTATTATCCAATGCAGAAAGCGGGGCAAGTTAAGCCCAAGATATATAGCCCTTTTCGAATCATTGCTCGAGTAGGGGAGGTGGCCTATAGATTGGAGTTGCCAGATGAGTTAAGTGGGATTCACCCGACATTCCATGTATCTCATCTGAGAAAGTGTATAGCTGATGAAGACATGATTGTTCCACTGGAGGAGATTGAAATAGATGAAAGGCTCAATTATGTGGAGCAACTAGTGGCAATCATCGATCGTAAAGAAAAGAGGCTGCGAAATAAAGTGGTTCCTCTTGTGCGTGTACAGTGGAAGC
Source organism: Flaveria trinervia (assembly GCA_025506515.1). Lineage (NCBI taxonomy): Eukaryota > Viridiplantae > Streptophyta > Magnoliopsida > Asterales > Asteraceae > Flaveria > Flaveria trinervia. Next base: position 18,137,551 of record CM046450.1, on the reverse strand, counting down.
ATAGGAAGGGATCCAAGTCAACGTGGGAGACTGAGAAAGAAATGAGAGAGCATTATCCACGTTTGTTCGACGAATAACAGGTTTCAGGGACGAAACCTATTTATGGGGGGTGGACTTGTAACACCCGAATATTTATTATTTTGAAGCCGGTGAAGAAAGAAAAGAAAATAAAGTCCAAAAGTCAAGGGACCAAACTCGCCAACGAAAGAAATTCGGGTGAGGGGGAGTATATAAGGGAGAGGGCAGCCCTTACCCTCTTCCCCCACACTCACAAATCAGCCAAAGAAAGGGGAGAAGAGAGAAAGAAGAGAAAAAGAGAAAGAGTGGTTCGGGTGATTCGAGTGGCCAAACTCGTTGTGTAGCAAGCCAAATCGAAGCCCTTAACGTTGTGCTCGTTTATGTGAGTTCTAGAACCCCTCTTTTACTTGTTTTCAAACGATTTTGGGGCTGAAAAACATCTGAAATCGGGTTTTTGAGTGTGTGTATGTTGACCCGTTTGTGTATGTGTATGTGTATGTATGATGCGTTTGTGGCTTGATTGTGAGCTTGTATGTGCTTGAATGGTGTCGTGGTATGCATACCTAAGGTTTAGGATGGTTGATTTGGGCTTAAAATGGGTTTAGAGGAGTTTGGAGGCTGAAAACCCCCAGCTGCAGTCGGGATGAACTGCATTCTGCATCAGTTAGGGCTAGGCGACCGACTGGAGGCCGAATGGAGGCCATACGGCCGATTAGGGTGCGATTGGGGTCCATTCGCACGATTGAATGTCCATTTGCACGACTGGGAGTCCAATCGCATGGGGAGTCATGCGACTGAGGGTTCAGTCGCATAAGTGCTTTGTCGCATGAGTTCATTCGCATTAGATCAGTCGCATAGGTGCCCATTCGCATTTGTTCCTTCCGCATGAGGTTCATACGCACGACTGGATGCCTATTCACCTAAATGTTCATCCGCTTGAGTTCAATCGCATGATGTTCAGTCGCATGGAGGCCATGCGACTGAAGGGTGTCCATACGCCCGAATAGGGCTGTTGTACCCGAGGAAGGTATAGATTGACTTCTGACTTTCAGGGGAAAGTGCAGATGTAAGTTTTGACGTAAAGGTCCCCATAAGAGCATGTAAGATGACGCTTGAGGCCTTAGAAAGCATGTTGGGCATGATGATGATGATGATGTTGCAAGTTTATGCACGTTATGTATGTATGGTGTTACCCTGTATGATAATGATGACTGTGTGTGTTATGTTTCTTATTATGATGTATGTTTATCTTTCCCATAACTTTACGTGTTATGATAAGGAATGAACGAAGTATAATGTAACGTAAAGTGAAAGATAATGAAAGAGGAACACGATGTTGAATGCATGCATTAATGAACGAATGAAACATCTTGCACGCATCGGATAACGGGTCCTTCTTTGTGATTGACCCTTAATGTAGAACCTCTACCGCTCACCCCTAGTACTGTGGCATACGTTTAGCTGTTCATTTATTGACTTCGGCCTAGTAGCTAAGACTGATGGTTACTCCTAGTACCGTGGCATACGTTTAGCTGTTCATTTATTGACTTCGGCCCGGTAGCTACGACTAACCGGGGTGTAGCACGTGGTATTGGTATGGATGATGTCCTATGCGCAAGTAAAGTCATAAAGAACGAATGAACGAATGAATGAATGAAGAAGATAATAATGATATTATCTATGTGTACGTACGATGTGTGATCATGTAAAAGTAACGAATGGTTTTATATGAAAGTAAAGTATGTTTTGTAATAAAACTAGAACTCACTCAGCAACGCTGACTTTCTATATGTTTTCCAGTTGGCAGGTAATGTTTGCTGAGGATGGCACACCGTGAAGCTACTCAGCTCTTTTGGATGGCATTCTTTTGATTAATGTTTTGTATTGTAATGCGAACAAACTATTTTGTAATGAAGATTGTTTTAGTTTTCCGCTGCGATTTATGAAATACAAATGAAATTATACGTTTTATGTGCGATGAGAACCCAGCTGTAAGCGTCCCGGGAACGGGGCCTTACAAATATTTTATTATTTAAGAAGATTGATTTTAATTTTTTCATAATTTAAAAAACTTTCATTGCTTTTGAAAAAAGTCATAGTTTTAGACAATTTTTGATTTAGAAAAAGTATATTTTTTATCAATATAACTGGTTTTTATTTGATGAAAACCCATCTTTTAAAATATTAATGATTAACAGTACTTGGATTTATAATACAAAGAGAAAATTTGAAAATTTAGTATTTAGTTATTTGACATTTTAAAATACAATAAACAGTATGTGTGGGAAAATTAAGTTGAGAGTGCTTGTGGTATTGACATGTGTAATCACATGTAAAGTATTATTAACTTTGTAAAATAGTAAACAATTTTTTAAAGTGTTACAATTAGATAACTCAAGTTTAAAAAAAATTTCAATTAGGTCACTCAGTTTTTATATTTTATACAAATTAAAAGTCTTAACATGTTTTTAGCATGTTATACTTTTGGTTTCAATTAGTCTTGACATGTGTATTTTATATTCAGTTTTTATCTTTTGATGTTGATATGGAACCTTGACATAAATTTTAGGTACTTTTTTATATTTTTTTATAATTAACATGTTTCTTTATTTTATTATATAATCTTATAAATTGAAAATTCTAACGCCCACGTCTTCTCCACCGTTACATTCTTGACATAAAAAAATTTAATGATGACTCGATTTGATCGTTTGGTGGTCCAATTTGAAAAAAATATGAATGAGTGATTAAACTAGAACACTTTTGAAACTTGATTAATATTCTATGATATTTTTCCTATATAATTATATACACATACAAATACGGTCTCAGTCATTTGAAAACTCACATTTATCAGTAAAACTCAAAACTCTCATCTAATGGTTGGATAAAAAATAAATTGATAAGATCTAACCATCATTTTTCTAATAAGAGCAGTAACAGAGTCCTTTTAACGCCTCTTACACGCAGATTTAATATGAAGGAGACAAGTGTCACCGCGACATAATTAATCATTTTATTCTTTTTATAATAAAATGTAGATACATGTGTACCTAGTTTAGGAGCTCAAATGTACAATGTATTTCATGTCTTACATATATGTAACAGAATAGGTATGAATGAAATGTAATGTGTTTGTGATGCTTATAATGTTTAATATTTCATTGATTATTGTGTGTGAACGCATATTGAACTAACTATATAGGTCTGTGGTTGCTTACATAGTTCTTAGTCAATAATGGTTGAGAAACGTGCTTAAACTTAATCGTGTGAAGTTCTCATGCGAATGGACCATGCTAATGGACCATACGCATGAATACTTCATGCTAATGAACCAGTCGCACAACTAAACCAGGAGACTTGATCAGTCGCACGATTGTAGACCTAGAGGTTGCTAGACCATTAGATGATGTGTCGGTAAATTCAACACAATAGATAAGTAGACCTCGTTGGCGATTTCAAGATCAAACTAAGTTGTTCAACAAGTTGTGGGTTATCATCTTATCCCTGGTTAACACAATCAATAGAGTTCCAATAAGGGGTGACGAGCAAAATAAACGCCACAAATGTGTGCGGATGACCATAAAATGAGCAAAGCACATGATGAAAAATGCAAAAAGCAATCAAGCTAATAACCTATGTTGTTGGTGCGATCTGAGCAAAAAGAATAAAATTGCTCAAACAAGAAGATAGGGTGTGTGCCTCTCTGCTGTGCGGTGGCACTGACCTGAGGATAAGCACAACCTAAATATTCTAGAATTCATTGGTGTTTGCGTCTCTCTGCTGTGCGGTGGCACTGACCTGAGGCTTAGCATCTCTTTGAAAGCTCTAGAATAGTTTCTTCTTGAATATCACCCGTAGACCGCTCAAAAATCTCCTGATGAATGTTGATTATTGTTAGGATCAGAAATACCATATTAGATGAAATCAATTAGATATGAACATTCAAAGGGTAGGAGATGTATAATCATTGAGTAAACAAAGGGAAATTTCTTGTAGAAACAAGAGAAACAGGAAGAAAGAAGAAATTGCAATAATCAAAATACAACCTCCATGGATGACAACTCCATGAAGGCTGTACACACATCAAGCTCACCAAATGATTACATTGTAAAAATTCTCACTGAGATGGGGGCTGTCCTATCTATTTATAGTACATGACCCAAAACCCTAGGATGATGATAGCAAACTAAATATTACATCATAAATACAATAAAATAATAAAATAGTTCCTATTTCTATAACTTGGGTCTTGAGTCTTCACAAATGGTGAACTTGAACGAGGTGGGCGTTTGCAAGGAAATATTTATCTTCTGCTCCCCCTCAGAAGATGCTTTGCACTTCTTTTATGATCAATATTAGAATATATTTCATCTTTCCAAATCCTTGTTGTTTAGGTAAAAACACACCCCAACAAACTCCTCCTATTTGGTAAGATGAAATCAAATCCGTGAAGATGCAATAGCATATGATGGACACATGGAGATCATGTTCCTTTCACTTGCATCACACTGTAGTAGGCTCTTGTTTTATGGATTATCTTCAAAGCAAGCATCAAACTATTCCAAGACTTTAATCAAACCTTTCACACTTCTATGTAACTCCCCCTAAGATGCAGCATCCACTTTCTTTTGATTCTTACCCAAGGAGCCAAAAGAGTCTTCTTTTCCCAACCTAAAGGAATGTAAGAGCATAGGGTGTCTTTTCACTGTAAAGGGTAACCCAACCTCTACAATGAATGACATCTTCAAATAGTGATCAAAGCTTGAACAAATCCAAGGAACAATCATCAACATGCTTAGAAGTGTTTATCTTTGAAGAGATCCCACCAACCCACTCAAAATCATAGAAAATGAATTAGATTGAGAAACCATTGATTGTGAGTGTTACCACCGGCTGTTTTATGAAGGCATAGTCTCCTCCTCAATTGGTTCTTTTTATGCACCCACTAGAACCACATTGACTCATGCCTTTATTCATTGTTTTCCCTTTGTTTCTGCTGCTGACTGCTAAAGGTAGTTTGACAAGCATCTGCTGAAGGATGCAAAACAGATGAGAGTAACCACCCCTTTTACTGCTCTTGACTTTCTTCTGGTCTAACTCAGCATAGCATGCTAATATAAGCAAAATCATCTCAAACTATATATAATAGAACCATGTACTCAGCAAGAAAGATACCAATAATAAGCGAATACCAATTCCAACTTCAGATACAAATCAGGCTCTGGCTTCTGCTGAAGTACTAAACACTATTGAGATAATTTGAAACCTTTTCTGATGATGTTTCAAAGCATCAGATTAAGGTATCTGCTAATTTGACATGGTTTTTCAGTGTCCGCTGATGATCAGAAACACAACTGCTGATGAGAAAAATTTGTGAAACTACCCATGAATAACATATCCCAACAGCTGATGTGAAAACATACATCTACTGATGTTTGAAAGTCTCAAGAGCTGATGAAAAAAGTACTGAAGAGCAAAAGTTCAAAAGTACTGAAGAACAAATGTTTACAAGTACTGAAGAACAAAAGTCTACAAGTACTGAAGAACAAATGTTCACAAGTACTGAAGAATACTGTCTACAAGTACTGAAGAACGAATGTTCATAAGTACTGAAGAACACTGTCTACAAGTACTGAAGAACAAAAGTCTACAAGTACTGAAGAACAAATGTTCACAAGTACTGAAGAACACTGTCTACAAGTACTGAAGAATAAAAGTCTACAAGTACTGAAGAACAAAAGTCTACAAGTACTGAAGAACAAATGTCTACAAGTACTGAAGAACAAATGTTCACAAGTATTGAAGAACACCATCTACAAGTACTGAAGAACAAATGTTCACAAGTACTGAAGAACACTGTCTACAAGTACTAAAGAACAAATGTCTCCATAACTACTGATGTGAACAGACAAGTGCTGAAGAACAACATTCTTCTAACTGCTGATGAACAAAAATGAATAAACTACTGAAGATCAACGTTCCCAACTACTGATGAATAAAAAATCTCAACTACCGATGAGAAAACTTCTTTAGGAATTTCATCAAACAATTGGTGTGCAGACTTTGAGCAACAAATTTGCGTATGAAACTTGAATATTCAAGTTTTCCAAACACACAATCAGCAAGACAGGTGTAGAACCAGATTGCACTACCATATTCAGTTCATTTGTACAAGAAACCCATTAATGTAAACTATAATATTTACCTGGGTTCATCTTGTGTGGTCTGAGCTCATATAGAATATCCAACCATTAAGTCATACGCACCACAGACCCATGAACAATTCACCAAAGTTTGTAACAAGGTTTTGATAAGAAGGGGAGTATCAAAACACACTAGATTTCTTCAGAGGCAAAAGCCCTGCAGTAGCAGCAAAATGTATCTCCAAATTGATTTAACAAATAAGAAAAGAGCATAGGTGAATCATCGATTGTGAGATCGATCAATTCAGAGCCTAGCTCTGATACCAATTGTTAGGATCAGAAATACCATATTAGATGAAATCAATTAGATATGAACATTCAAAGGGTAGGAGATGTATAATCATTGAGTAAACAAAGGGAAATTTATTGTAGAAACAAGAGAAACAGGAAGAAAGAATAAATTGCAATAATCAAAATACAACCTCCATGGATGACAACTCCATGGAGGCTGCACACACATCAAGCTCACCAAATGATTACATTGTAAAAATTCTCATTGAGATGGGGGCTGTCCTATCTATTTATAGTACATGACCCAAAACCCTAGGATGATGATAGCAAACTAAATATTACATCATAAATACAATAAAATAATAAAATAGGTCCTATTTCTATAACTTGGGTCTTGAGTCTTCACAAATGGTGAACTTGAACGAGGTGGGCGTTTGCAAGGAAATATTTATCTTCTGCTCCCCCTCAGAAGATGCTTTGCACTTCTTTTATGATCAATATTAGAATATATTTCATCTTTCTAAATCCTTGTTGTTTAGGTAAAAACACACCCCAACAAACTCCTCTATTTGGTAAGATGAAATCAAATCCGTGAAGATGCAATAGCATATGATGGACACATGGAGATCATGTTCCTTTCACTTGCATCACACTATAGTAGGCTCTTGTTTTACGGATTATCTTCAAAGCAAGCATCAAACTATTCCAAGACTTTAATAAAACCTTTCACACTTCTATGTAACTCCCCCTAAGATGCAGCATCCACTTTCTTTTGATTCTTACCCAAGGAGCCAAAAGAGTCTTCTATTCCCAACCCAAAGGAATGTAAGAGCATAGGTGTCTTTTCACTGTAAAGGGTAACCCAACCTCTACAATGAATGACATCTTCAAATAGTGATCAAAGCTTGAACAAATCCAAGGAACAATCATCAACATGCTTAGAAGTGTTAATCTTTGAAGAGATCCCACCAACCCACTCAAAATCATAGAAAATGAATTAGATTGAGAAACCATTGATTGTGAGTGTTACCACCGGCTGTTTTATGAAGGCATAGTCTCCTCCTCAATTGGTTCTTTTTGTGCACCCACTAGAACCACATTGACTCATGCCTTTATTCATTGTTTTCCCTTTGTTTCTACTGCTAACTGCTAAAGGTAGTTTGACAAGCATTTGCTGAAGGATGGAAAACAGATAAGAGTAACCACCCCTTTTACTGCTCTTGACTTTCTTCTGGTCTAACTCAGCATAGCATGCTAATATAAGCAAAATCATCTCAAACTATATATAATAGAACCATGTACTCAGCAAGAAAGATACCCAATAATAAGCGAATACCAGTTCCAACTTCAGATACAATCTGGCTCTGGATTTTGCTGAAGTACTTAACACTATTGAGATAATTTGAAACCTTTTCTGATGATGTTTCAAAGCATCAGATTAAGGTATGTGCTAATTTGACACGGTTTGTCAGTGTCTGCTGATGATCAGAAACACAACTGCTGATGAGAAAAATTTGTGAAACTACCCATGAATAACATATCCCAACAGCTGATGTGAAAACATACATCTACTGATGTTTGAAAGTCTCAAGAGCTGATGAACACAAGTACTGAAGAGCAAAAGTTCAAAAGTACTGAAGAACAAATGTTTACAAGTGCTGAAGAACAAAAGTCTACAAGTACTGAAGAACAAATGTTCACAAGTACTGAAGAACACTGTCTACAAGTACTGAAGAACAAATGTTCATAAGTACTGAAGAACACTGTCTACAAGTACTGAAGAACAAAAGTCTACAAGTACTGAAGAAAAAATGTTCACAAGTACTGAAGAACACTGTCTACAAGTACTGAAGAACAAAAGTCTACAAGTACTGAAGAACAAATGTTCACAAGTACTGAAGAATACTGTCTACAAGTACTGAAGAACGAATGTTCATAAGTACTGAAGAACACTGTCTACAAGTACTGAAGAACAAAAGTCTACAAGTACTGAAGAACAAATGTTCACAAGTACTGAAGAACACTGTCTACAAGTACTGAAGAATAAAAGTCTACAAGTACTGAAGAACAAAAGTCTACAAGTACTGAAGAACAAATGTCTACAAGTACTGAAGAACAAATGTTCACAAGTATTGAAGAACACATCTACAAGTACTGAAGAACAAATGTTCACAAGTACTGAAGAACACTGTCTACAAGTACTAAAGAACAAATGTCTCCATAACTACTGATGTGAACAGACAAGTGCTGAAGAACAACATTCTTCTAACTGCTGATGAACAAAATGAATAAATACTGAAGATCAACGTTCCCAACTACTGATGAATAAAAAATCTCAACTACCGATGAGAAAACTTCTTTAGGAATTTCATCAAACAATTGGTGTGCAGACTTTGAGCAACAAATTTGCGTATGAAACTTGAATATTCAAGTTTTCCAAACACACAATCAGCAAGACAGGTGTAGAACCAGATTGCACTACCATATTCAGTTCATTTGTACAAGAAACCCATTAAATGTAAACTATAATATTTACCTGGGTTCATCTTGTGTGGTCTGAGCTCATATAGAATATCCAACCATTAAGTCATACGCACCACAGACCCATGAACAATTCACCAAAGTTTGTAACAAGGTTTTGATAAGAAGGGGAGTATCAAAACACACTAGATTTCTTCAGAGGCAAAAGCCCTGCAGTAGCAGCAAAATGTATCTCCAAATTGATTTAACAAATAAGAAAAGAGCATAGGTGAATCATCGATTGTGAGATCGATCAATTCAGAGCCTAGCTCTGATACCAATTGTTAGGATCAGAAATACCATATTAGATGAAATCAATTAGATATGAACATTCAAAGGGTAGGAGATGTATAATCATTGAGTAAACAAAGGGAAATTTATTGTAGAAACAAGAGAAACAGGAAGAAAGAATAAATTGCAATAATCAAAATACAACCTCCATGGATGACAACTCCATGGAGGCTGCACACACATCAAGCTCACCAAATGATTACATTGTAAAAATTCTCATTGAGATGGGGGCTGTCCTATCTATTTATAGTACATGACCCAAAACCCTAGGATGATGATAGCAAACTAAATATTACATCATAAATACAATAAAATAATAAAATAGGTCCTATTTCTATAACTTGGGTCTTGAGTCTTCACAAATGGTGAACTTGAACGAGGTGGGCGTTTGCAAGGAAATATTATCTTCTGCTCCCCCTCAGAAGATGCTTTGCACTTCTTTTATGATCAATATTAGAATATATTTCATCTTTCTAAATCCTTGTTGTTTAGGTAAAAACACACCCCAACAAACTCCTCCTATTTGGTAAGATGAAATCAAATCCGTGAAGATGCAATAGCATATGATGGACACATGGAGATCATGTTCCTTTCACTTGCATCACACTATAGTAGGCTCTTGTTTTACGGATTATCTTCAAAGCAAGCATCAAACTATTCCAAGACTTTAATAAAACCTTTCACACTTCTATGTAACTCCCCCTAAGATGCAGCATCCACTTTCTTTTGATTCTTACCCAAGGAGCCAAAAGAGTCTTCTATTCCCAACCCAAAGGAATGTAAGAGCATAGGGTGTCTTTTCACTGTAAAGGGTAACCCAACCTCTACAATGAATGACATCTTCAAATAGTGATCAAAGCTTGAACAAATCCAAGGAACAATCATCAACATGCTTAGAAGTGTTAATCTTTGAAGAGATCCCACCAACCCACTCAAAATCATAGAAAATGAATTAGATTGAGAAACCATTGATTGTGAGTGTTACCACCGGCTGTTTTATGAAGGCATAGTCTCCTCCTCAATTGGTTCTTTTTGTGCACCCACTAGAACCACATTGACTCATGCCTTTATTCATTGTTTTCCCTTTGTTTCTACTGCTAACTGCTAAAGGTAGTTTGACAAGCATTTGCTGAAGGATGGAAAACAGATAAGAGTAACCACCCCTTTTACTGCTCTTGACTTTCTTCTGGTCTAACTCAGCATAGCATGCTAATATAAGCAAAATCATCTCAAACTATATAATAGAACCATGTACTCAGCAAGAAAGATACCCAATAATAAGCGAATACCAGTTCCAACTTCAGATACAAATCTGGCTCTGGATTTTGCTGAAGTACTTAACACTATTGAGATAATTTGAAACCTTTTCTGATGATGTTTCAAAGCATCAGATTAAGGTATGTGCTAATTTGACACGGTTTGTCAGTGTCTGCTGATGATCAGAAACACAACTGCTGATGAGAAAAATTTGTGAAACTACCCATGAATAACATATCCCAACAGCTGATGTGAAAACATACATCTACTGATGTTTGAAAGTCTCAAGAGCTGATGAACACAAGTACTGAAGAGCAAAAGTTCAAAAGTACTGAAGAACAAATGTTTACAAGTGCTGAAGAACAAAAGTCTACAAGTACTGAAGAACAAATGTTCACAAGTACTGAAGAACACTGTCTACAAGTACTGAAGAACAAATGTTCATAAGTACTGAAGAACACTGTCTACAAGTACTGAAGAACAAAAGTCTACAAGTACTGAAGAAAAAATGTTCACAAGTACTGAAGAACACTGTCTACAAGTACTGAAGAACAAAAGTCTACAAGTACTGAAGAACAAAAGTCTACAAGTACTGAAGAACAAATGTCTACAAGTATTGAAGAACAAATGTTCACAAGTACTGAAGAACACCGTCTACAAGTACTAAAGAACAAATGTTCACAAGTACTGAAGAACACTGTCTACAAGTACTAAAGAACAAATGTTCCCAACTACTGATGAATAAAAAATCTCAACTACCGATGAGAAAACTTCTTTAGGCATTTCATCAAACAATTGGTGTGCAGACTTTAAGCAACAAATTTGTGTATGAAACTTGAACATTCAAGTTGTCCAAACGCACAATCAACAAGACAGGTGTAGAACCAGATTGCACCACCATATTCAGTTCATTTGTACAAGAAACCCATTAAATGTAAACTATAATATTTACCTGTGTGAAGTTGCTATATCGGTAAACATCCGAGCATGTTCTTGACAGAAGGATAAACAACAGCACAAACCAAAAGTCAAACAATAACACGAACTATAATTGAATGATTTCATTGATAAAACCTAACGATCACAAGTTCGTTACAACATAAGAATCAAGACTCTTGGCAAGGGGAGATCGAGCATGATCTCCCCTCTCATCCGGTAGCCCTAGGCTCCCGGGCAGACTCCTCTCTCAACCCTTAATCTCTCTACACATTAAAACTGGTATATATAGGCCTCGGCCCATATTAGATGCGACTGGGCCCATTCGTGCGATTGGACCATGCGTATGGTCCAATCGTACGACTGGACCATGCGTATGGTTCAATCGTACGACTGGACCATTCTTATGGTTCAGTCTTACGAATGTCCCAATCGCATCTCTCAGTCGCACGGCTGGTCCATTACATGGCTCAGTCGTACGATTGAGTCTCATTCGCATATGCTCCTACGAATGACCCAGTTTCATGTGTTTACAACATATCAGGTGTATTACATTAAGCCTAGACTATTCGACAAGCGACGGACACACTATATATGACTATATATGCTCCAACAAATTCCTCCTTGGACGTTGCTTGCGAATAGTAGATAACACCTCTTACAATCTTCAGTCAATCTTTGCTCTGGTTGCCAATAGAATCAAACGAAAACCATATTAGCCAACATTGCTGATCCGTCAGGTTACACACATCCCTGAAAATGAATTTAGGCACAACAGCTTTCGTTTACTTTGTAGAACACCATCATAGCAGCAAGATTCCCCATATGACTGATTTTTCCAGATAATGACATGAACAGTTTTCCATTGCTTCAATCTTCACACAGGCTAACTTGATTAACATTAACACCTGTAGAAATTCCCCCTCACGTTCAACATATCCCAATATATAAACTTTGTGCTCTCTTGGCGTCTTCATATGGTGTATTGGGCAAAAGGTTGAAGGATCCAATCCACAGCTGACAATCTCAAACAAATCAACATGCACGAAGATTCATCATCGGAAACCGGTTCACATCATCACTTTCTGATTGTGTCTTCACTTTCTCTATACATGGATTCCCCTAAGAAGCAGAATCCTCTTTGTGCGGATAAATATAACTTGATTGGCCCATAAGTAGTCAGATGCTCCTGACTACCCCACAAAATCAGCACCGACTGTTGACATCTTCTTTTCTCTCCTTCGTGTTCCAACAACATTCATCTATTCTGGAAGTCCAACGAATCATGGGGTATCCATCAAACTTATTTGACAAAAGAACCTCAGGGTGAATGTGCTTTGCTCATTCTCAAATCTGTGCAAAAGGTAGTTCCAGACCCTTTTTTTTAGTCTGGAACACCGTTCATCCGTATGACGTGGAGGACAAATATCACATTCATGTGAATGGATGATACGAATGATATATTTATGATACTGGTCATAAGACTGGTCCAGTAGCATGACTAGTCATAAGACTGGTCCAGTAGCATGACTGGACATAAGACTGGTCCAGTAGCATGACTGGTTATAAGACTGGTCCAGTAGCATGACTAGTCATAAGATTGGTCCAGTAGCATGACTGGACATAAGACTGGTCCAGACTGGTCATAAGACTGGTCCAGTAGCATGACTGGTAATAAGAATGGTCCAGTAGCATGGTCCAGTCGTACGAATGGTCTATTAGCATGGTCCAGTCGCACGAATGGTCCATTAGCATGGTCCAGTCGCACGAATGGTCCATTAGCATGGTCAAGTCGCCCGAATGGTCCATTAGCATGGTCAAGTCGCCCGAATGGTCCATTAGCATGGTCCAGTCGCCCGAATGGTCCATTAGCATGGCCCAGTCGCCGAATGGTCCATTAGCATGGTCCAGTCGCCCGAATGGTCCATCAGCATGGCCCAGTCGCATGAACGGGTCTGCAAGCAGATTTTCAGATCTGCAGCCACCAGGGCTGCCCAAAACCCTAATCTTATGAATTTTACATGAAACGAACCAACATAGACATCATAAGATTCGCAGGGGTGATTAGAACGTGGTTTTGAGTTCGATTTTAACATAGAAACAACACACATAACAAGATCTGAGCAAAACACGAAGAACACGAAGTGGGTTTAGCGTCAAGATTTGAAATTAGATCCAGAAGTCAAGAGCTCGGGTTGCTAGAATGATTGTTAGATCATTCTAGCAGTAACCGGCTCTGATACCAATTGTGAAGTCGCTAGATCGGTAAACATCCGAGCATGTTCTTGACGGAAGGATAAACAACAGCACAAACCAAAAGTCAAATAATAACACGAACTATAATTGAATGGTTTCATTGATAAAACCTAACGATTACAAGTTCGTTACAACATAAGAATCAAGACTCTTGGCAAGGGGAGATCGAGCATGATCTCCCCTCTCATCCGGTAGCCCTAGGCTCCCGGGCAGACTCCTCTCTCAACCCTTAATCTCTCTACACATTAAAACTGGTATATATAGGCCTCGGCCCATATTAGATGCGACTGGGCCCATTCGTGCGATTGGACCATGCGTATGGTCCAATCGTACGACTGGACCATGCGTATGGTTCAATCGTACGACTGGACCATTCTTATGGTTCAGTCTTACGAATGTCCCAATCGCATCTCTCAGTCGCACGGCTGGTCCATTACATGGCTCAGTCGTACGATTGAGTCTCATTCGCATATGCTCCTACGAATGACCCAGTTTCATGTGTTTACAACATATCAGGTGTATTACATTAAGCCTAGACTATTCGACAAGTGACAGATACACTATATATGACTATATATGCTCCAACAACTTGGGTTCATCTTATGTGGTCTGAGCTCATATAGAATATCCAACCATTAAGTCATAGGCACCACAGACCCATGAACAATTCACCAAAGTTTGTAACAAGGTTTTGATAAGAAGGGGAGTATCAAAACACACTAGATTTCTTCACAGGCAAAAGCCCTGCAGTAGCAGCAAAATGTATCTCCAAACTGATTTAACAAATAAGAAAAGAGCATAGGTGAATCATCGATTGTGAGATCGATTAATTCAGAGCCTAGCTCTGATACCAATTGTTAGGATCAGAAATACCATATTAGATGAAATCAATTAGATATGAACATTCAAAGGGTAGGAGATGTATAATCATTGAGTAAACAAAGGGAACTTTATTGTAGAAACAAGAGAAATAGGAAGAAAGAAGAAATTGCAATAATCAAAATACAACCTCCATGGATGACAACTCCATGGAGGCTGCACACACATCAAGCTCACCAAATGATTACATTGTAAAAATTCTCATTGAGATGGGGGCTATCCTATCTATTTATTGTACATGACCCAAAACCCTAGGATGATGATAGCAAAACTAAATATTACATCATAAATACAATGAAATAATAAAATAGTTCCTATTTCTATAACTTGGGTCTTGAGTCTTCACAAATGGTGAACTTGAACCAGGTGGGCGTTTGCAAGGAAATATTCCCCCTCAGAAGATGCTTTGCACTTCTGTTATGATCAATATTTGAATATATTTCATCTTTCCAAATCCTTGTTGTTAAGGTAAAAACACACCCCAACAATTATCATATAAGTGTGGCATCCACAAATGCTTGTTGAAATAATTAAACCTTAAATCATCACCAATCTATGTCAAAAGTCTGTGTATGGATTTAAGAGGACAAGTATACTGACAATCATCGTGGCTGCAACTCTTAAAAGTCAACACCACTATGTGCATCTTGTGGTACTAGTATGATTTCCTAGATTTGCTAATGACTCTCGATGAAAACAAGAATCTAGCATCAAAGGGTTTTTAGTAACATGTCCCGAATGATTTGATTTACCTGTATGATTCCATAATGAATCGTTC
Organism: Flaveria trinervia; assembly: GCA_025506515.1. Lineage (NCBI taxonomy): Eukaryota > Viridiplantae > Streptophyta > Magnoliopsida > Asterales > Asteraceae > Flaveria > Flaveria trinervia. The sequence continues at coordinate 18,122,179 of CM046450.1, read as the reverse complement.
CATTTATGGTCAAAATAACTTGAAGCTGCCTGTACGAGAAATAAATCTGTTAGATATCTATCTTAGGATTTCCACCTCACATAAAATTTTATAAAAATGTGTTTTAATTTTGTCTTTTAGTTCTAGTTGTTTCTTTTGTTTAATTTTGTCAGTTTAGCTGTTAAACGTCGAACTATGCATTGGAATTCTGTCTGGAATTTAATCACTAAAAAGGGTCACGTCTGAGGTGACCAAACGGGTTTTCAAATGTTAAAAGGATCATGTCTGAGGTGATCAACAGTTCTCAAAGTCCAAATGGTCATGTTTATGATTATAGAATGCTCAAAATGTTTTATTTATAGTTAAAAGGGTTAAGTGTCAAATGATCATAAAGTCAAAATCATAAGTATGAGGCCATCCGCATGACTGGACCATGAGTATGGACCAGCCGTATGATTGGACCACCCGTATGAGCCAATTCGCACGACTGAACCATGAGTATGGACCAGTCGTACGATTGGACCATCCGTATTAGTCCAATTGCACGACTAAACCACACGTATGGCCCAAACGTGCGATTGGACCATCAGCATGAGTAATCTCACACGACTGGTTCACAAAATGAACCAATCGCATGAATAGAGGTGACCGAATGACACAGTCGCACGACTGACATCTAGTCGCACGACTGAAGGTGACCGACTGTTCCAATCGCACGATTGATCCTCAGTCGCTCAAATAAGAATGCGACTGGGCTCAGTCGCACGACTGAAGGAAACCCTAGTATAAAAGGAGAGGGAGTCGGTCGCAGTCGCTCATCACTCCCAAGCCGCCCCCAAATCGCACGACTCTACCGTTACTCTGCCCGATTTTCATTTGACCATTATAGACTACAAATTGTTATGTTCTAACAATTTCCAGTGATTATACAGGTAAAGTGTGGTGCACTCCACTCAAATGTCCATCGATTTGTGCCCTAAATGAGTGAATTTATGCCTTAAACAGAACCAAGACTTAGTTTGCCTAAGAAACTAATAAAACTAAGTACATTGTGAAATTAAAGGTTATTAGGTGTTATATCGATCATTTGCGAGACTAATGAACCAAACCACGACGTCTAACATTAAGTTTTGCTCAAAATTTTAATTTGAATTGAACAGATAGTCTGTCATGCGAATGGACACCCTGATGAACTTCTATCGCACGACTGAGCTGGGTGAATGGCTGAATCGCATGACTGTACCATGCGTATGAGTTTAGTCACATGATTGGTGTAACCACATGAGATAGCATACGATTGATCCTAGTCGCATGCTCAGTCATACGTAAGAGCTCAATCACATGACTAAATCTCAATCGCACAGTTCTTTCGCACGACAGAACATAAAACTTCAAGTTCAAATGAATCAAATTGTTACTCATTGACACACACTAACATTTATTTGCATTGTGTAACAAATGGCTAGTCGTTGGACTATGAGCACGAAGCACAACATCTGTGCTCATCTGGATCCGACATCCAGGAACACAGCAGACTTCTCGGGCACTATTACTTTTCTATGGAGATCGAGGATCTTCCGTGCCATATCGACTCCATGCACACCATACCGCTTAATTCAGCAGGCCTTCTGGGAAGGCGTGGTTGTCGACAGGACCTCAGAGCCCCACCGTATCAGGAGCTCTATCTTTGGCCAGGCCATTGAGATCACTAAGGACGATCTCAAGACTGTATTAGAGCTTGGGGACGATGCTGACTGCCCGACCCGATTACACCCACTGACAGTACGAGGCTGTTTTCTGCGGGCCAAGTACTCGGGGGATATCACCGCAGGAGTGCTCAACAAGAGCAACCTGTGCCCCTAATTCAAGTACTTGGCCCACGTGCTGCTCAAGTGCATTTAATATTTCATTGATTATTGTGTACCTAGTTTAGGAGCTCAAATGTAAAATGTCTTTCATGTCTTACATATATGTAACAGAATGGGTATGAATGAAATGTAATATGTTAGTGATGCTTATAATATTTAATATTTCATTGATTATTGTGTGTTAACGCATATTGAACTAACTATATGGGTTTGTGGTTGTTTACATAGTTCTTAGTCAATAATGGTTGAGAAACATGCTTAAACTTAATCGTGTGAAGTTCTCATGCGAATGGACCATGATAATGGACCATACGCATGAATAGTTCATGCTAATAAACCAGTCGCACGACTGAACCAGGAGACTGGATTAGTCGCACGATTGTAACATGAGATTGACTCAGTCGCACGATTGAATCTTCAGTCGTGCGGATGGATCAACCGCATGCTTCAATTGCACGACTGAATCATACAAATGGTTCAATCGCACGAATGGAAAACCCTAACCTATAAATACCACTTAATTCGTGGAAGAAAGAAAGAATTCGAATCCCTACGCGCTAAATCGTACCCTAGCCGTCCAGAGACCTAAGATAACCTGTTCCAAGTTCATAAATCACAGTTAAGCATTCTACCATCATTCTTAACGTTTAGATTCATTCTTTGATTGATTATACTTGCGTTCTCACTGATTGGATCGCCAATCAAATAGGATTCCGCACTATTTGGTTTGGTATACACGTAAATCAGTTGGTACTCCGTACCGAAAAGGTCCTAACATAAAAGTTTCTCCAAATGTTATAAAACATTTTTAACTTTTTGTAATATGTTAAATTTTAAGTAGTGCAATGTTAAACTCGTTTTATTTTTCTCTTTCATTTATCATAGTATTGGGGAAAAATTCAAAGTTTAAATGTTACATCGGTGTAAGGAGCAGTTAGGTTATTGTAGCATAGCATTACAGCGGTGTAAGTTTCAGTTATGTTATTGTAGCATAGCATTACACCATTTTAAGTAGCAGTAACATTATTGTAGCATAACATTACACCGATATAATGTCTATCTTTACACTAGTTTGATCTCTATGTTTAAAATAAAAGTTTCCCCCAAATAGCCATATTTGTCATTGTAGGAATAACCTTTAGAATACTTGTTTATTCTATCTAAATTTTAATATAAATTTATTCAAAACCAAACCCTCAGAATGGGCGGTAGAATCCAATGGTCAAATATAATATTTTTAGTTCTTTTCATAATAACGTAATGTATTTTTTTAATTCCAAATATGCACGCAACTTTCTTAATTTTACCTACTTACATTTCGATACAAGTCTTAGGTAGCGTTTAAGTAAAAAGCGTCCATCATCTAAAAAGTCTAGAATAAATTTTAACCATCCTTTTCTTAATCAATAATTGAGATCAAATTATGCATAAAAAATATTCGAATGGTTTTATAGACATTGCCACATTTGTTAACTTTTTTCAAGTTCTCCCACTTTTTTAAATGCTCATAACTTTTATATATGATGTTATTTTTTTTATAAAAGTTATAACATCAGAGTGAGAGTTTTTCATATTTAAGATGGGGTACAATATCGTTATATACAGGAATAAAAAGATCACATTTTCTAGTTCATTGTGATTCATGCTCGTCATTGTATAACCGGCTTGTCACTTGTGTTTTTCTAAATACCGTTGTATTTCTCTTAGATGATAGGTTTAGAAATACACAATGGTGGAATAAATTGGTTATATACTTCTAGTGTGTAAAATACAATGATAAAATAACAATTAATTATCTAATACATTATAAACAATGACAAAATAACATAAAATATTATATAAAACGTAAAACACAATAATAAATATGTCATTATCATATTTCGCTTGTCAACGTTGAACACTTATTATGATTAGTTTTGAACAATGAAATAAATTATTATGTTATCTACCTACTTTAATAAAAAAGTATATTGGGATGACATGTGGCATCATCATAATAAACCTCACCAAAAAATTTTCGTCTCTCTCTTCTATTAGATAATTACATTGATTACTAATAATATTTTTAACGCTTTTAGATTTAATAAATTAAGAAAGAAACATATTTATTAATATTATTTCTAAATAAATAATTTTTATAAAATAATAACTTTTTCTAAAGCATAATTTAAAAAAACAATATTTTTTTAAAATTGGTATTTTTAAAAAGTCATTTTTAGATACAAAAAATAATAAAATTCGAGAATTGTAATAGGAAACTTTTTGAAAAATGATATTTTTATACGGTTTGTTTTAGAACAAATTGATTATTTTTTTTGAAAAAATTTTAAAAACAAAAATTTTAAAAAGTTGATATTATTGATTTATTATATATTAGAATATCAATTTATAATTAATAAATTTTATTATATTAATATTTTATAGGGCTAAAATCATATTTCCCCTCCAAAACTCTTTAACTGCATATATACCCAAGTAAAAAACTTTAAATGCATACATCTCATTAGAAAACCTCTTAATTGGTAAATTTACCCATTTTCACTAAAAGTAGGTTATATAATGACTAATTTTCCCTTATATTTACTAAAATGTTATAATTTGCAAATTTTCCCTTACTAACCTTATAGATGGAATATAGATTAAAAGCATATTTCTCTCTTTAAAACTCTTTAATGGCATATATACCCATGTGTAAGTTCTTATTATATTTTTATATACCTAGGAGTAAGTTCTTGTTATTTTTTTGAAGGGTAATATTGTCAATATAATAAATCGGATATATATACAATTAAAGTTTATGCTTGGGTATATATGCATTTAAGGAATGTTTACAAGTGTATATATGCAATCAATCTTATTTTATTTATTCAACCCGTGTAATACACGGATTTACTAAAGCTAGTTCTAATTATATAACAATATAATAAAATTTCAAGAAAAATTAATAATCTATAAAAACAATGACAAAAATAGCATGTAATCATCTAAAACATAAAACATGTGATGAAAATTTATAATAAATGATAAAAAAAAGTTTGTCATAATAACCATACACATTAGATACAATTGACCTTACATATTTGACAGAATGACATGATGCATTTGGCATAAAGCAAAAATATCCATCCTCTTAAAAACAATAGAAAAACATATGTCAATCTTAAAATCATTCATATTTTTTCAGATTAAACATATTTTATTATAACCTTACCCTGAATTTTATTTCAAAACTGAAGCGCTACAAAGCTTGCCTAAGAGTGTGGTCGGTATGAATATTGTCACCAATCACACTAAGTACAATTTACAAATTGAGACTAAGACCAACCAAGAAATGACCCTAACTTAGAGCATTTACTGTAAGGCCCCGTTCCCGGGACACTTACAGCTGGTAAATCATTGCACATAAAACATATAACTTTACATTTAACCTTCATAAAATATTGCAGCGGAAAGTTAAAATAACTTTTTCATTTTATTATAAATGCTTTTGCAAGTTAATACAATCACTCATTTCAAAACATTGTTCATTCGCATTACAATACAAAAACATTAAACAAAAGAATGACATCCAAAAAAGCTGAGTAGCCACCCCATGCCATCCTCAGCAACATTACCTGCCAACTGGAAACACATAAAAGTCAGCGTTGTTGAGTGAGTTCTAGTTTTAGTAAAACATACTTTACTTTCATTAAAACCGTCATTTACTTTTGCATGTGCACACTCATACGTACAAATAGATAATATCATTATTATCTTCATCATTTGTTGATTAACTTTCGTTCATTCATCGTTCGTCATTACCATTCACTCTCATTACTTTCATTCCCATTCATTCTTACTTTCATTCATACGTTAATGATTACATCTTTTCATTCCATCAAAAACCATGAAATTTACCCTACCGTCATGCATAAAGCTGGTACTGGGCCGAAGTCTATCATAGACCTTCCGTCATGGCGCACAGCAACCTGGCCACAGTACCTAGGGTAATTTCAGGTGTACCATTGTCATGTGCTAAACCCACCGTCATGCATAAAGCGGATACTGGGTCGAAGTCTATCATAGACCTTCCGTCATGGCGCACAGCAGCCTGGCCACAGTATCTAGGGTAAGTGACAAAAGTTCTATACAAATGGTCAATCACAAAGAAGGACCCCAATGTGCATCCTTCTGGGGTAGCTAACCCACACACCGTTAGACTAACACCTTTCATTGGGCGTGTTCCGACATACAAGGCTTGCAAGACTTTCTTTACTTTCCATCGTTCATTAATGCATGCATTCATTCATCATATTCCTCTTTCATTATCTTTCATTTTACGTTACATAATACTTTCATGTCATTCATTAACATTCAATGTAAATCCATGGGAAAATAACATCCAACAAAAGGAACATCATCATACACAGTCAACATCATCATACAGGGCACCATCATACATACATCACATACATCATCATACATCATGCATAAACATACAATATCATACATCATCATCCATGCCCTCATAACGCCTATGACCTCAAAAGTCAACTTATATGAACCCCCGAGAATCTCCATGTCAAAACCTACATCAGCACTTTCCCCCAAAAGTCAGTAAATAAACTATGTTTTTTCGGGCGCACAAGCCCTACTTGGGCGTATGGGCACCTTTCAGTCACATGGCCTCCCAGGCGACTGAACACAATACGGATGAACATCAGGCGATTGAACCCTATGCGAATGGATCCTATGCGAATGGACCTAATGCGGATGGGCACTATGGGCGAATGAAACCAATGCGGATGAGTACCTAGGTGTATGGACCCTCAGTCGCACGAATCACATGCGTATGAACCTCACTCGCACGACTCACATGCGTATGGACTCCATTTGCACGAATCGCATGCGAATGAACCTCAGTCGCATGCCATTCGGTGCATAGCCCTAGTTGATGCAGAATGTAGTTTATCCCGAACCCAATCTGCACTTTTCGGCCTCCGAACCCTCTCAAACCTGTTTTAAACCCAAATCAACCATCCTAAACCTTAGAAACACATACCACAACACCATTCAAGCACATACAAGCCCGAAAACAAACCCCACTCGCATCACACATAAACACATACACACGGGTTCAACACACACATTTCAAAAACAAGTTTTACTATGTGTTCCAGCCCCAAATCAGTTGAAAACATGTAAAAGATGGGTCCTAGAACTCACACAAACAACCCCGTCGAGTAGAGATTTAATCTAACCCGTTACACCTCAACTTTCACGCTCGAATCCATGAAAACTAAAGCTTGAAACCTCTTTTCTCCTTCTCTTCTCTCTTTGGCCGAATTTTGTGAGTGTGGGGGAGGGTGTGGGCTGCTTTCCCCCTCTTATACTCCCACTCATTCAAGTTTTTCCCGTTTGGCAAGTTCGGTCCCTCGACTTTGGGCTTTATTTCGTTTCTTTCTCTTTTTCTTCTTTTTTTAGCTTCAAAGGAAATAACCGGGTGCTACATTTACATTTCATTCATCATCCATATTCTTAGAAACTACACTAAAATCATTACATTTCTCTTATTTTCAAATAACTAATATTTTAGTGTTATTACATTTTCTCTCAACTACACTCACAATCAATTTCAAAAATTATTAAAGAAATCAGTAAGGAAGAAAAGTAGTTTTCTTATCTTTACCCCTGTAATTACATTAAAAATTATTTTTTTTCTCTCTCTTTTTCAATAAAATAATACTTTGTTATTTTCTATCATTACTTTTTCTCTATTATCCACTCACGACCACTTTTAAAATTCTTAAAATATTTATAAGAGTTGAATAGTGTTTTCTTATATTTACAAATGAACAATAATATTTTCTTTTTAACTCACTCACAACCACTAACAACCATTTCATATAATATAAAATTTTCACTCATAAAATTTTAAAATTCTACTGTAAATTTTTTTAGTGGTAAACTGAAAACATGTTTTTTGTAAAAATCTAATTATGTCATACGAAATATTATTTAATGGTTAGTTTCAAGCATGTTTGTTTAAAAGTCTATGTCAAAAGAAATAAATAATATTGTCACTAGTTTTATAGTTTGATTATGGGTCTGATTTCAACAATTGGTATTAGAGCTTGAAGGGGTTGGAGAGTCGTTTTTCAAGAAGGGATCAACCTTCCCCGATTGCAAGGCTGAGCACAAAAGTAATAAAAGTAGCAACCATGTGTGACCTGAAAAAGCTAAAAAAGAAGGTGTCAGGAAACCAGTTTAGTATAGAATAGAGTAGTGTTAAAAAAGAAACAAAAAAACAAGCTTGTTTATCAACAACAACAATATTGGATCAATAGCAAATCTCAACCTACCAAGGAATTAACAACAAAAGCAAGAGAAAAAGTTAGGTTTATATTCTTGAATTCATGTAAAAGAAAAATAAAATAGGAAAGAAGATAGATTTAAGGGTTTAGATCCATATGAAAGAGCAAGATAACAAGAGAAGAAAAGTATAAGAAAGAAAGTAAGAAAAAAATTAAGGAAAAAAGTAAGTAACTAAGTAAGAAAGAAAGAGAACGAAGAAATAAAGAACGAAAAAAGAAAGAAAGAAAGAACGGAAATTAGAAAGCAAGTCAAAGAAAGTAAGTGCAGGATTCAGTGGTTCACAACAGTTTCACAGTTGGAGATTATCAACTAAACACACTTACTACATCAAATAGGATACCAGGTAAGAAAACAATGAATAAAAGGTAAGGAACACTCAAGAACACAAAGATTAGTTTTCAAAGATTATGTATATTGTTGTCAAGTGTTTCACAAGTGTTACCAATCTTAGTCCTAATACTAATACATGAGACATTTTACACTATATTCTACAGTCGGCTATACTTTAAAAGCCAAATGAACATTATATCTGGACAACAAGATCAATATAAAGTTAAAAGACAAATTGCCTTTTGACATGTGAGTATGACATGTCATAACTCACATCTTATTGTATTACAATAAGTGTAAAAATACTAAAGTAGTAAGTTATAGATAAAAGACCAAGATGTACAGTTGACAAAAGTAAAAAGGTAATCACCAACTTATATAAGTTGGTGAGTATTAAGAGCTGATAGCGAAAAGGTCATGCTTTTGTCTTTAATATTCGGAAGAATTCACTTTTGGCTTTGGAAGATTTCTGTCTTTGGTTTTGGAAGATTTGACAGTTAGTTAAATTTCTTTGTACTTTGTCAAATCTTTAGAATTACTTCATTGTACTTCAGTGCATTTTGAGAGATCTTTGGTTAGCATCAACCTCTAAGATAATCATCTTGATCTTATGGAAATAAATAAAGAAAGCAAGTAAGAAAGAAAGCAAGAAAGAGAGCAATAAGCACGGACAAGATAAAAACAAGAACGATGGAAAGAAAACAAGAGAAGAATTATCTAATTAGGATTAAGGAAGAATGAAAGAAGTTAATCCTAGTTAGTTCAAATGTGAAAATTAAGAAAGTTTTGAAGTGCTAAATTAAAAGTTGATGCTGGAGGAGTTTTAGGAAGTATTTTAGTTTGAATGGAGTCGTTTAATTAATTAGTATTTAACAATAGTTTTAAATGTTTAGAGTTATCAGCTTAGTGTTTAATTGTTTTGCAAGTTTATCTAATTATTTGAATGTCTAGAAAGTAAGGATTTTAGTTTGAGTAGGATAATATTTTATATATAATAATTAGGGATTAAGGTTAATGTATTCATGATTGATAATTAATAAATAGTCGTTGTTCAAAAGATTGTAATGGAAAAAGCCATAATTGTGAGCCTGGTTTCAACGGAAAACCCATTGCATCGCATGTGGTAAATTACTAATTATATAATATAACTAATTTTTAACTGATTATGCTTTATAAGTCGTACATCATGTTTTATATGTTATATAGGTTGTATTTTTTTTTGTTAGCCCTAATAGTTTTCATATTTTACATTTAACCCTAACATTTTCTTCACTTTCAACATTGGTCTCATATACTTTACATCTCTTATAAATTTTTCGTTTTACGTTTTGGTTTAAAATTTTCAAGTTAATATGCGTGTGTGTTTCAACGCTTTTATCTTTATTTTTTTGTTTAACGGCCTTATTGTGTTTTACTTTTCGGTCTAATGTTTGCACATTAACACGTCGCAACGAATGTGTATGGTTCAACGTTTAGATCTACTTTTTCGTTTGGTTTTATTTATTTTGTTTTACGAGTTTTCCGGTGTTGGTAGTCGGTAGCGACGATGTGACATTGATGTTATTTCACACGGTTTTAAGCCCCCGCCGCAACGCTAGGGGCTTAATACTAGTTATTTTACAAACCGAAAACTCATGAGCAGATTGAAAGGACATGTACCTAAATTGCTGATTTAGCACAAAGATAGAATTAAAAAAAGGTTATGAGTCGCATAACAATTATATATTGGTTGATCAAATCTACGATTAGCTGCATACCCACCTATATAATGTTTTATTGCCTTGTGACGATATTTTAGTTATTCATTGTCCCTTTTATTATCGCGAGTCTACTTAGTTTGAATATAAGAAATCAGAAAGTCGATACCATATAAGTTTTATTCGAACAAAATTAAGAACCATTGTTTATTAAAAATTAAGTGCGAACCACCACGTACGAATCATTCATATAAATTTTTTTTATTTCAATGATAACTCCAATTATCTAATGCAATCATACAACATAAGTTATATTTAAATGTTAGTCATAGGAATATATTGTAGTTGCTTATGATTTTATATTTGGGATGATTACAAATCCAACTTAAATACGAATGTATCTTAACTAATATTTTTTTATTCTTATAAAACGACATCATATCACATTATATAAAGTAGTAAAAGACTAAAAGGTTTTAATTTATTGTGACGTTACATCATAATCTTTCATATTTAGAGTGTGACACCTCGTAAATATTTCTTAATAATATTTTGTCTGGCGTTTCTTTAACGATGATATATATTGTGATTAGTTTAGGTACACGTGGACTTTGATCAAGTGATACATACAAAAGGGCATTAAATAAGACATTTTAGATTAAGTCATACCTTAACATTATTAAAACTTCAAAGTTTAAGATAAACTTCACAAATCATATGTAATATTAAGGAGATAAATTAATTTGTTTATGGTTGGCACGTCAAATCTGATTTTATATATATGTGGTTGTTCATATAATTATTCATGCACCTTACAAACAAAGTTATATTTATCTAAACCTATGTTCGTGGATTATGGAGGTGAGACTCACCTACCTTCATCCTTGTCCATACTTGTGGAAAGACGATTGCATGAAAAAAAATTCCATATGGAATAGTTGTTTACACATATATGTTCAACTGGTTTTGATAAAAATCTAAGTATGACTATCAAGTGTTTTAAAAAAACAACCAGCTGACTTAGATGGTTGGTCGTACGTACCCGTAGATTACTAAGATTTTAATTTACGGTTTAACAGTTTAAACAGATTTGTACGTGGTTTTCTTATAATCTCTAGTTTGTATTAACATGTATAAAATAATAAAGAGAGTTAACAGAATTCATATCACAACTTTCAATCGGGTTTATACTATTGGTTCCAACTTTCAATCGATGTCGGACCATTAAATCGTCAAATAGCCAGAGCCAACCAGTGAACCTAAATGGTGCATACCCCCAACTGGCTTTGATATGAACAACTTTCAAGCATGTGAACTTTGCTTTGATATGAACATCGCCAACTTTTAAGAGCTTATGAACACCCCCAATTGGCTAACAATAAAAAATTGTTTTAGGATGTCTGAGTGACGTCACATTCATCTTTTAACATTGATTGACAGCCCTCTATGATATTAAGTAATTTATTAAATACTAGTGGAAATGCTATTGCGTTACGACATTATAGCTGTTGCACGATTTTTTAGGAATTCGATTTTAATTGGTATTGTTTCGGTGCATTATGACGTAAAGAAAAAATCAAAATATATTTATTGAAAAAATTGAATAAAAGAAAACAATTATATATATCACAAAAGTCTTTAGGACAACTGTATTATTCCAACAAGATTAGTAAAAACATTGGTGGTATTTATGATCGGAAATCACTTATTACTTGGATTTTAGGAGAGTTTCGTTTTATAAATATAGGTTAGTGTTTTATGATCATCGAATGCAGCTTTTGATGGTAGTTTGCATAAACTAGAGAAAATTAATGAAGAAATTGTCATCATATATTTCCATCTTAATTGTTATTAAAACGGGCAAGGAAAAAGGGAAGACAGCTTAGTGCTCAATCGCAATGAATGAACGGTATTGAAAGTAAATGACGATTTTGTTTGACCATATTTATATGCTTTAAAATTTGTATGATAAGCATCATATGTTATACTTTATTGTAAGGACACAAATGAAATAAAATATTTAATTTTTGAAATTTAAATATGATTTTTCATATGGATGACTTTATCCATATGTAAAATTATCATTCTATCATTCTTTCATTTTATTATAAAAGATATAGATAAATATTAAAATGATTAAACTCACAATATGCCCCTCAGCAAAACATTAATATTATAGTTATTATAAATACTTAAATATTTAAATAAACTAATAGTTAATTTAAATAGTATTAATTATAAAAATATAATTAGTAAATATAAATTTTAATGTCAATTTATAGTATCATAAATAAAATAAATTTAATAAAAGGAACTAATATATCATACTAGCTTTAGTAAACCGTGTATTACACTGGTTGAATAAATAAAATATTGATATAATAAATTTATTAAGTATAAAATAATATTTTAAGTTATGATATGACTAAAATTACGTATCAGAAATGACTATAAATAATAAAACATTGATATTAACTTTTTAAAATTTTTTAAAAAATAAACATTTTATTCTAAAACAAACCGTATAAAAATATTATTTTTATAAACTTTTCTTATTACAACTCCTAATTTGATTATTTTTTGTTTTGAAAAAATTGACTTATTAAAAATATTAATTTATTTAGAATAACCTTAATAAATAAATTTCTTTATTAATTTATTATATATTAAAATATAATAAAATAATTTTATTAGTAATTAAGGTAATTATTTAATAGGAGAGAGATGCGAGAAAAAAATGATGAGAATAATTATGGTGTTGACACGTGACACCTCCATTTACCCTTTTATTAAGTAGTAAGAAGTAAGATAAGATTATTAAATAATATATTATTAATATTTATTAAATACACGAAAAAGATAATGGCAAAAATATCAAGGTGTACAAAATTTAATGGATAAATTTACCATATTGTCCTTAAAGTTTGTGTTAGCATCTTAATCAATTATTTATTCTACTTCTCTTAAATGCATTGCACTCATTTGTTGTATATTTTGCTTCAAAACTTGTATGATTTATAAAATTACATTTCTATACAAAAAGATATATTATATAGTAGTATAGATATAAGTATTTAAATAAATAGTACTTAATATAAATAGTTTTTAGTTATAAAAATATGATTAGTTACTATAAATTTAAATGTCGATTTATATTATTATAAATATAATAACATTTAATGAAGTGAATTAAATAATATCATATTATAAAAGTATTAATAATATGCATTAAATAAGACAATAATTAGAAGAAATTAAATTGAATGTGGGCAAAAATATAACTATTACATAAAACACTTGTATCATATGCTTAAAATTGTAAGGCCCCGTTCCCGGGACGCTTACAGCTGGGTTCTCATCGCACATAAAACATATAATTACATTTGTATTTAATAAATCGCAGCGGAAAACTAAAACAAACTTTCATTTCCATGTAAAAGTTTTTGAAAGTTAATACGACATTCATTACAAAATAGCTTGTTCGCATTACAATGCAAAAACATTAATCAAAAGAATGCCATCCCCAAAAGAGCTGAGTAGTCGTCCGTGCCATCCTCAGCAACCATTACCTGCCAACTGGAAACACATCAAAGTCAGCGTTGCTGAGTGAGTTCTAGTTTTATAAATAAAACATACTTTACTTTCATATAAAACCGTTCGTTACTTATACATGATCACACATCGTACGTACACATAGATAATATCATTATTATCTTCTTCATTCGTTCATTTGTTCTTTCATTACCTTACTTGCGCATCGGACATCATCCATACCAATACCATGTGCTACACCCCGGTTAGTCGTAGCTATCGGGCCGAAGTCAACAAATGAACAGCTAAACGTATGCCACGGTACTAGAAGTAACCATCAGTCTTAGCTACTGGGCCGAAGTCAACAAATGAACAGCTAAACGTATGCCACAGTACTAGGGGTGAGCGGTAGAGGTTCTACATTCAGGGTCAATCACCAAGAAGGACCCGTTATCCGATGTGTGCAAGACGTTTCATTCGTTCATTAATACATGCATTCATTCATCATGTTCCTCTTTCTTTATCTTTCACTTTACGTTACATAATACTTCGTTCATTCATCATAACAGGTAAAGCCATAGGAAAGATATTATACATCACACTAAGGAACATAAACATGCATCGACATCATATATACAGGGCAACATCATACATACACAACATGCAACATCATCACCCTCATCATGCCCACATGCTTTCTAAGACCTCGATCGTCATCTTAAAAACTCTTATGGGAACCTTTACATCAAAACTTACATCTGCCCTTCCCCCGAAAGGCAGAAGTCATTCTACACCTTCTCGGGTTCAACAGCCTATTCGGGCGTATGGACACCCTTCAGTCGCATGGCCTCCATGCGACTGAACATCATGCGATTGAACTAATACGGATGAACATTTAGGCGAATGAACATCCAGTCGTGCGACTGGACAATGCGGATGAACACCTATGCGACTGGACCTTCAGTCGTGCGAATGGACTTTAGTCGCATGACCCCCATGCGACTGGCCCTTCAATCGTGCGAATGAACCCCAATCGTGCGAATGGACCCCAATCGCACCCTAATCGGCCGTATGGCCTCCATTCGGCTCCAGTCGGTCGCCTAGCCCTAACGATGCAGAATGCAGTTCATCCCGACTGCAGCCGAGGGTTTTCGGCCTCCAAACTCATCTAACCCATTTTAAGCCTAATCGACCATCCTAAACCTTAGGGATGCATACCATAACATTATTCAAGCACAACCAAGCAAGAAATCAAGCCCCAAACGGGTCCTACACATACATACACGCATACATACGAGTTTTCACCCAAAAACGCGGAAAAAGGGTTTTCAGATGTGTTCCAGCCCCAAAATCATTCAAAACATGTAAAAGAGGGGTCCTAGAACTCACCTAAACGATCACAACGACAAGAGCTTTGATTTGGCTTGCTTCACGACAATTTTGGCGACCCGAACCGGCACTTTTCCTCTTTTCCTCTTCTTCTCTCTTCTTCTCTTTATAAGCTGAAATGTGAGTGTGGGGAGAGTGGGCTGCCCTCTCCCTACATATATCACCACATTTCCCAACTTTTCTTCGTTGGCGAGTTTGGTCCCTCGACTTTTGGACTTTATTTTCTTTTCTTTCTTCACCGGCTTCAAAATAATAAATATTCGGGTGTTACAAGTCCACCCCCCTTAAATAGGTTTCGTCCCCGAAACCTGTTATTCGTCGAACAAACGTGGATAATGCTGTCTCTTTCTCTCAGTCTCCCACGTTGACTCGGATCCCTTCCTGTGCTTCCACTGTACATGCACAAGAGGACCACTTTATTCCTTAGCCTCTTTTCTTTACGATCGATGATTGCCACTGGTTGCCCCACATAATTGAGCCTTCATCTATTTCAATGTCCTCCAGTGGAACAATCATGTCTTCATCAGCCATACACTTTCTCAGATGGGATACATGGAATGTCGGGTGAATCCCACTTAACTCATCTGGCAACTCCAATCTATAGGCCACCTCCCCTACTCGAGCAATGATTCGGAAAGGGCCTATATATCTTGGGCTCAACTTGCCCCGCTTTCTGAATCTGATAATACCCTTCCAAGGTGAGACCTTCAACATAACCCGGTCACCCACCTGGAACTCAATGGCCTACGTCGCTTATCGACATACGACTTCTGTCTATCTTTGGCTGCCTTCATGAAGGCTTTAATCTTTTCAAGCTTCTCTGTCGTAGCCTCGATTACCTCGACGCTCCCCAATTCCTTCTGACCAATATCACCCCAACAAACGGGTGTTCTGCATCTCCTACCGTATAGCATCTCATATGGTGGCATACCAATACTGGCATGATAGCTGTTGTTGTATGAGAATTCGGCTAACGGTAAGTGGTCATCCCAACTTCCACCAAAATCGATCACACACGCCCGGAGCATGTCTTCCAGTGTCTGAATGGTCCTTTCTGACTGACCATCAGTCTGGGGATGATAAGCCGTGCTAATATGTAACCTCGTCCCCATAGCGTCGTGGAATTTCTTCCAAAATTTAGATGTAAACCGAGTGTCACGATCAGACACAATAGACACCGGCACACCATGACGAGCTACAATTTCCTTGATGAACAGATCAGCCAACCTCTCAGATGAATATGTCTCGCGGATCGGTAGAAAATGAGCGCTCTTCGTCAAACGATCAACTATCACCCATATGGCATCATACCCTTTCCGGGTACGCGGCAGCTTCGTAATGAAGTCCATGGTGATGTGCTCTCATTTCCATTCAGGTATATCCAAAGGTTGTATCTTCCCATACGGCTTTTGATGCTCTGCCTTCACTGTAAGCAAGTAAGGCACTTACTCACATACTCCACCACGTCGCGCTTCACACCCGCCACCAATAATCTTTCTTCAGGTCATGGTACATTTTCGTGGCACCAGGATGAATGGAGTATCGAGTCTTGTGAGCTTCATCCACTATCTTCACCCGTAGATCCCCAAAACGAGGAATCCACACACGGCCGAATCGAGTTCTAACACCGAGTGTGTTTTCACCCAATTCCCCAACCGGACCTCTCATTCTTTCCGAGTTAAGATGATCTTCTTTCAATGCCTCATCTTGAAACTCCTTGATTTGCTTCATCACATCAGAGGTCATGATTAGTTGATAAGCTTTCACCCGAATCGGTTCGGGCCTTCCTTTCGACTAAGGGCATCCGCCACCACATTAGCTTTGCCTGGATGGTAATGGATCTCGCAATCATAATCCTTTATAAGTTCCAACCATCTCCTCTGCCTCATGTTCAGATCCTTTTGCTCGAAGAAGTACTTCAAGCTCTTATGATCGGTGAATATGGTGCACTTCGTCCATAGAGATAGTGCCTCCAAATCTTTAGTGCAAAGACCACAACTGCTAGCTCCAAGTCATGAGTGGGATAATTAACCTCATGGACTTTCAATTGTCGGGATGCATAGGCTATAACCTTCCTTCTCTGCATTAACACACACCCCAACCCTGAGTAGGAAGCATCCGAATAAACCACCAGATCTTCGCTTCCATCGGGTAATGACAGAACAGGAGCTTGAGTCAGTCTTGCCTTCAGCTCTTCGAACGCCTTCTCTTGAGCTTGACCCCATACAAACTTCACATCCTTTCGGGTCAACTTAGTTAGTGGAGAAGCAATCTTAGAGAAGTCTTGGATGAATCTTCTATAGTAGCCCGCCAAGCCCAAGAAACTACGGATCTCGGATGGCGTCTTTAGTGACCTCCATTGCATAACCGCCTCCACCTTCGCCGGGTCCACCATAATCCCATCAGGATTCACCACATGACCCAAAAACTGAACTTCGCGCAACCAAAACGCGCACTTGGAGAATTTAGCATACAATTTCTCCCTTCTCAACGTCTCCAGAACCTCTCGAATGTGACCGACATGCTCAATCTTGCTCTTCGAATAAATCAGGATATCATCAATAACAAATCACCGATTTATCCAACATAGGCCGACACACACGGTTCATCAGATCCATAAAAGCAGCTGGCGCGTTGGTCAAAAAAGGACATGACAAGAAACTCGTAATGGCCATAACGCGTACGGAAAGCTGTTTTAGGGATATCTTGCTCCTTCACCTTCAACTGATGATAACCAGATCGAAGATCTATCCTCGAGAACCAACTAGCACCCTGAAGCTGGTCGAACAAATCATCTATCTCGGTAAGGGGTAGCGGTTCTTCACTGTCAACTTGTTCAGTTCGCGGTAGTCAATGCACATCCTCATACTACCATCCTTCTTCTTTACAAATAGGACCGGAGCACCCCAAGGAGAGATACTCGGTCTAATGAACCCCTTATCAAGCAGCTCTCGCAACTGCTCCATCAACTCTTTCATCTCGGTTGGAGCCAACCGATATGGTGCCTTGGCAACAGGTTGGGCACCCGTATCAGATCAATCTGAAATTCAATCTCTCTGTCAGGTGGCACTCCTGATAAGTCTTCTGGGAACACGTCTGGAAAGTCACACACAACCGGTACATCGGCTAGTTGTGGTGTTGGTGTATCCACATCTTTTACATAGGCCAAGTAAGCACTACATCCACGCCTCATACACTTTCCCGCCACCGCCATTGAGATCACCTTCGGAATCGTAGTAACCCGATCACCATAAACCGTTACCAACTACTGTCAGGCGCTGTCAACCGAATCATCTTCTTGCGACACACAATGTTCGCCTCGAAGTCTGCCAACCAATCCATCCCAAGAACCAAATCGAAACCACTCGAGGTCATCACAAACGGTCTAACAGGAAACTTATGACCCTCAAGTTCCACATCACAATTCTCTATCATCTCAGAAATCCTGGTAGACTTACCTATGGCAGTTTTTACATCAAAGGGCGCATCAACACGTTTGCTACTAATAGACAGCTTAGCATAGAAAGCAGCAGAAACAAAACTCCTACTAGCACCCGAATCAAATAACACAGAAGCTAAAGTCTGGCTCACTAGAAACGTACCGGACACAACGTCAGGGTCCGTCCTAGCCTCCTCCTGTGTCATGGTGAACGCCCTGGCGCTCGCCCTCGGTCCATCACTTCCCGTCTTCTTCACCCCTGAACCCTCAGTCCTCGACTTCTTACAATCTCTGCTCATATGACCAGTTTCCCCACAGTTAAAACATTTGCCCGACATGCAATCCTTCGCCATATGCCCTGTCTTCCCACACTTGAAGCACAAGTTTGACCCAAACCTACATTCCCCGCTGTGCTCCCTTCCACACTTGCCACACCTTTTCGACCCCGCACTTGATGTGACCACACGGCGTTCATCCACCCGTGCCTTTTTGTTACCCATCGGGGCATCACCCCGACCAACCGTTTCCCGTTCCAGTTCGATCACCACCACCCTTCCTACTCGCCTCAGTCATCACCACCTCCGCTCGTCATACAGCCTCCCTGCCAAATCAACTGCCGACCTAAACGTGCTTGGTCGGGCGGCGATCATATGCCGGCGAACATCCACCGTAAACCCTGAATATACCTCTTGATTTTCCGAGACAGAGGCGTCACCTGATCAGGCACAAGCCGTGCCATTTCATTAAACTTGGTGGTATACTGCTGGTGTGTCATGGTTCCAGCCTCCAACTGTAAAAACTCCCTTTCCAACTTATCCATTTCCCGATGAGGACAAAATTCCTCAATCACCAACCTTCTCAGCTCAGGCCATTTCATTTCCCAATGGCCCTACTACCCTCAGCTTGGACAATGTTGTCCCACCAGCACAGAGCTGAATCCACAAAAGAGTGGGTAGCAAACTTCACCTTTTGGTCCTCTCGGCACTCGCTGATATCGAAAACAGCCTCCATTTCCCTCACCCAACGGTGAGCAGCTGCAGCGGTGCCGTTTCCATCAAAAGTAGGGGGCTTGCATCTCATAAAAGTCCCATAATTACATCCTCGTGCCGTTTCATGCATAGGCTCTTCCTCCTCCTCATCATCATCGAATAGAACCGTTTCCGGCTCTGGTTGTTCCCGTTCTCCAGAGGATCTGTTTCATTCTTTCCTTTCCCCTTCTCGTACAGCCTTAATAACTTCGGTCACCACAGACGGTAAGATCGTCTGCATGACCTGATGTACTTCTTCTACAACAGCCTCTTTTACTGAGGCTCTCAGACTGGCGCTTTCGTCGCCACCCTCCGGATGAGGGGTCTGTGGTTCTTCATGAACCACCCTCTCAACTCTGGTTCTCCCTTTCTTGGGTCGCGGTTCAACACCGTGACCTCCACCCCTAGAAGCTTTCGAAGATCTACCTCCGGCCATCACACGCACACTGAAAGATTCAAACACCAACACAGTCATTCAAGGAAACAACTCAGTTTATGTCAAGTATAGTAAGTCCCTAATTACAGTGGCCAGTTGTGATTAGCCACTTACTTTACTCTTCATACCCCAAGTATTACCTGTCCTGACTACATCAGTATTTAAATCTACATATAACACATAACACATACCATGCGCACATAAAACCGGTTAACTTTACGAAAATACCTGATGGCACGCAGCTACTCAGTTTGGCATCCCATTCCCATTCCGTCCCATTCTCAGTTTAAGATTAGGTTTATTTTGAAAATTTACCCATTTCACTTAACTTTGGCTCTGATACCAACTTGTAAGGCCCCGTTCCCGGGACGCTTACAGCTGGGTTCTCATCGCACATAAAACATATAATTACATTTGTATTTAATAAATCGCAACGGAAAACTAAAACAAACTTTCATTTCCATGTAAAAGTTTTTGCAAGTTAATACGACATTCATTACAAAATAGCTTGTTCGCATTACAATGCAAAAACATTATTCAAAAGAATGCCATCCCCAAAAGAGCTGAGTAGTCGTCCGTGCCATCCTCAGCAACCATTACCTGCCAACTGGAAACACATCAAAGTCAGCGTTGCTGAGTGAGTTCTAGTTTTATAAATAAAACATACTTTACTTTCATATAAAACCGTTCGTTACTTATACATGATCACACATCGTACGTACACATAGATATATCATTATTATCTTCTTCATTCGTTCATTCGTTCTTTCATTACCTTACTTGCGCATCGGACATCATCCATACCAATACCATGTGCTACACCCCGGTTAGTCGTAGCTACCGGGCCGAAGTCAACAAATGAACAGCTAAACGTATGCCACGGTACTAGGAGTAACCATCAGTCTTAGCTACTGGGCCGAAGTCAACAAATGAACAGCTAAACGTATGCCACAGTACTAGGGGTGAGCGGTAGAGGTTCTACATTCAGGGTCAATCACCAAGAAGGACCCGTTATCCGATGTGTGCAAGACGTTTCATTCGTTCATTAATACATGCATTCATTCATCATGTTCCTCTTCTTTATCTTTCACTTTACGTTACATAATACTTCGTTCATTCATCATAACAGGTAAAGCCATAGGAAAGATATTATACATCACACTAAGGAACATAAACATGCATCGACATCATATTATACAGGGCAACATCATACATACACAACATGCAACATCATCACCCTCATCATGCCCAACATGCTTTCTAAGACCTCGATCGTCATCTTAAAAACTCTTATGGGAACCTTTACATCAAAACTTACATCTGCCCCTTCCCCCGAAAGGCAGAAGTCATTCTACACCTTCCTCGGGTTCAACAGCCCTATTCGGGCGTATGGACACCCTTCAGTCGCATGGCCTCCATGCGACTGAACATCATGTGATTGAACTAATACGGATGAACATTTAGGCGAATGAACATCCAGTCGTGCGACTGGACAATGCGGATGAACACCTATGCGACTGGACCTTCAGTCGTGCGAATGGACCTTTAGTCGCATGACCCCCATGCGACTGGCCCTTCAATCGTGCGAATGAACCCCAATCGTGCGAATGGACCCCAATCGCACCCTAATCGGCCGTATGGCCTCCATTCGGCCTCCAGTCGGTCGCCTAGCCCTAACTGATGCAGAATGCAGTTCATCCCGACTGCAGCCGAGGGTTTTCGGCCTCCAAACTCATCTAAACCCATTTTAAGCCTAAGTCGACCATCCTAAACCTTAGGGATGCATACCATAACATTATTCAAGCACAACCAAGCAAGAAATCAAGCCCCAAACGGGTCCTACACATACATACACGCATACATACGGGTTTTCACCCAAAAACCGAAAAAGGATTTTCAGATGTGTTCCAGCCCCAAAATCATTCAAAAACATGTAAAAGAGGGGTCCTAGAACTCACCTAAACGATCACAACGACAAGAGCTTGATTTGGCTTGCTTCACGACAACTTTTGGCGACCCGAACCGGCACTTTTCCTCTTTTTCTCTTCTTCTTTCTCTCTTCTTCTCTTTATAAGCTGAAATGTGAGTGTGGGGAGAGTGGCTGCCCTCTCCCTACATATATCACCACATTTCCCAACTTTTCTTCGTTGGCGAGTTGGTCCCTCGATTTTTGGACTTTATTTTCTTTTCTTTCTTCACCGGCTTCAAAATAATAATTTCGGGTGTTACAAAAATATTAAGCGGAATAGACCCGCGCTTCGCCGTGGGACGGTTTTAATGTACACGAGAATGTCATAATAATAGTTTTTGAGGTTATAAAAGTTGAAAGATGTAATCTGATAATTTATACGTTAGTCCTAACTACCCGAAAAATATTGCGTACGACAAACTGATAAAAATGTGTAATAGAAAAATAAACTATAAAAAATAAATAACTCCAAACAGATAAAAAATATACGAATACATAAATTGTTGTGGCTTTATTATAATTAACAAACTTTAGTATATATCGGTTAAAATAATTTTAACAAAACTCGGATACTTATATATAAAACTTAAAAAAAGTTCAAGTGATTAAATGTAAATTTAATATACTCGAATTGTTAAGTATTAATTTTTTAAAAAAAATAGGTGAATAAATGTAAATTTTACCTAACTCGAAGGCTTATGTCTAAATTTTTTTAAAAAAAATTGGGTTATTAAATGTAAATTTGAGACAACTTGATGACTTAAGTAAAAAAATTTTAATGAAATAAAATGAGTAGTATAAATTTAAAAAAAAGTGTTGTGTTTAATTTCAAAAATCCTCAAAGGTTTAAAAGTAAAATTATAAAAAATAACAAAATAGTTTTTTATTAGTTTTGAGAAAAAAAATTATTGTGATGATAGTGAAAAAATATTACCTTCACTACTTATAATCTTTTCTTTTTGTTATATATAGTGATATGTCGTGTGTTATCGAGACTTTTTTTCAACCTGCGTTAGACACAGATATATTTGGGTATTATTATTATTATTGGTGTTGCTATTGTTATTGTTGTTGCTCTGTTGCCGTTGTCATTGCCATTGCACCGCCGCCGCCGCCGCCGCCACCGCCACCACCACCATCAACACCGCTATCAACGCATTTTGGGCGTATTTGTTGTGGATGATAGGAGAACTTCACAGTTAAGCGTGCTCAAATAGCAGCAATCCAGGGATGGGTGACCTCCTTGGGAAGTTTTCATCCCGGGCAACCGAAAGCAAATCCGTGAGCTCCTTGTGAGAAAAGCGGACAATATTGGTGGTATGAGAGGCCAGG
The DNA here is from genome assembly GCA_025506515.1 of Flaveria trinervia. Lineage (NCBI taxonomy): Eukaryota > Viridiplantae > Streptophyta > Magnoliopsida > Asterales > Asteraceae > Flaveria > Flaveria trinervia. The sequence goes on along the minus strand of CM046450.1, from coordinate 18,098,827 downwards.
TGTTATAGTATTTAACATAATTAGGAATAAACTAAGTAATTACAGAGAACATCATCGTAAGATTTCCAACGGTATTTGATGTGTTGGTGTTAGGTATGAGTTTTATATGTTTAAAACATTGTTTCTAACCTAATGTTGATATCCATATAATCACTTTGTTACATGTTTGAATATAGATTAAAATGAAGCTTAACGAACATTATTTGAGAAGAATACAAAGGATAACAAGACTATGGCTTGAAAGGTGGTGAAAACAAAGAAAATGTGAAAAACTACAAGGAGGCCATAAGCAACGACCTGAGGCCCTAACTTATGGCCTTGTGTTGAGTTCATCTGTGAACCCCGTAAGATAGAAGGTTTGGCCGTTTGGTTGAATGTAGGTCGTAACTTACGGTCTATAGGTCGTAAGTTACTGCCTAACGTGATATTTGAAGGATTAGTTCAGATTTTAAATCCCATTTAACTCCAATCATTAGGGTTTCGAAAGAGACTTCTCCCATGTGAATTTTGGACATTTTCAAGGCGCTTTGGGAGTTCTTTTCACTACGGTTTCACCCAAATCAAGTATTAACAACATCCAATCAAGTATTGAAGATCCAATCATGCCAATGAGCGGCTAATTCGTTCGTAATCACTTTCGGGTGGAGAGTTCTTGTAAGTGAAGCACTAGGTTTAGTTTGAATTGATGTTTTGAGTTATGTTCTCTTGACATAAGAATATAATTGTACGTTTGTTTAAAGTTAAAAACTTATTTATGCTTAAGTATTTGTGTGCTTTCATTCGCACTCGGTTTTCTTGCATCGTGAGCAGTTTGTCATGTATGTGAATTCTTTGCATATATAAGTTGGTAATTGTGTGAGCGAGCGAGTCTTACAAGTTTGTTTCTTAATTATCACTTTAATCAAACGATTTTGCAAAATCATGTCTATGTGATTCCCAATCAATTTCAATGAAACCAAATGTGAATCTTTGAACTTGAATCTTGAAAGTAGTTGCCTTTTTCTTAAAAATTTCAAAAACCGTTATCAAGTTTGTTACTTTCTTAATTATTTTCATTCAATTTATCTTTCGCTTAAATAAAAACTCAAAAATATTTATTTTTTAGTATTTTTGTTTCTTGTTTTAAGTTCCTAGGTATAAAGCTTTGCACTTTTCAATAATTCCCTATGAAAACAATGTTACTTGCCCATACAAGTTATAGGTAGTTATGTCTTTAATATAAACTTGTTTTTATCCAATCACAACATCATTATCAGTATCCATCATAATATTAACAGGACAAGTGATAAATCATTTATGGAAAAGCTTGTTTGAGAAAATTGTAGTTTTTATCCTTACCGAACAATTGATGGGAAATCAAACTTGAAAAAGGTTGTGCGACGGTAATTATTTGTCTCATATCACCGACAAATCACCAAAACATTGTTAGAGTGTTGTTAATTCTAACGAGACGCTCACAGTTTCTTAAATATATAATAAACATTATTAATATGATTTTTTACGAGATTCATCACTATACCTTTAATAGTTTTTTGACAGGTTTGTCTGTCAAAAGTTTTGATTGGTGATACCCAATTTTCTAGTAGTGCAATTTAAACATGGCAAATCAAATTACAGAACATGCATATGTACGTGTAACGTGTTAGTGAGCGTAACCCTAAAGTGTTTTCATGTAGGAAACAGTTGTTGTCCTACACACTAGACATGTGTAACGGTCAAGTGAGTGTGGTGGGTTGATTGGACTCTTTTTAACTTTTCAATATATTTTATTAGTTACTTTTAAACATAAAAAGATTTGATTGAGGTTGAAATAAAATGGTTTGAGATTGGTATTGACGGATACGAGTGAGGAGGGTCATAATGAACGATGGTCTTGTAGCCTAAATAAGTGTGGGCTCGATTTCTACAAGAGCGCACATTGATTAGGTATTACTTACTAGTAAAAATTGTTGTTCAAAGAAAACATTGGGTCACGGTGAAGGTCCCATGCGCTCAGCCTCACGACAACATTTTTGCGTTCCTCCGTGGCCTAAGTCAATGAGTTTACACAAAACAGAGATAAAAGAAAAGGTTTTTAGTCAGGTAGTAATTATATACTTTTTGACCATATCAACGATAAGCTACATACCCACCTAATTGATGTTTTATTGCCTTTTGACGATGTTTTAGTCTACACCAGTTTTTCTTTTCTTTTCAAAATGAGAATTATTAATTTTTCACTTCGTTCAGATGCAAGTAAATTCTGACGTGGATAATACTTGCAAAAGACGAAATTTACTCCTTTTGAATATATAAAAAATCATAAACTTAAATTATATATGTTTTGTTCGGAGCAAATAATAAGTTTCTATCTTTTTTCTAAAAAAAGGAACTAAAGACCACCACCTACTAATAATTGCATATAAGAATTATATCTATTTGAATACCAACTCCAATTATTTAATGTAATCATACAACACATCTTATATTTGTTTATTGTTTTTGAGAGAATAATTTAATTACTTACGATTTATTATTTGGAGTAATTATAATACCATGACGTATCTCTTTGACTTATATTTTTTATTGTTATAGAATGACATCATTTGATATAAAATGTATCTTGGTAAAATTATATTTGCGTTAATTTAGAGTATGACTCGTGTCTAAAGTGTTTTTAATAATATTTTGTATTGTTTTTCTTTTGGGATGTTCTTATATTTTTCGAATATTGTAGGATAAAAGTGAAGGTGATGATGACTTTGCAAGACAAAAAGAGAATAAATAGAAGTTTAGGTTAAGTAATACCTTAAATGTTATTTAAAAAATTTTGATTAATTAAATCATACTTTAACTATAAAAAACAAACACATGCGATATATATTTAATTAAACCAAATATTGTATGTGTAAAAACAAAAACAAATTGGTATTCTATGAATAATATTAAACATAAATACAAGAGATTATTAGTGTTAAATCGGCAATTACTACCGTGCAACAATAAATAAACTGTATAGTTAATCTCTTACTCCAATCTCAATATATAATAAATGAAAGGAGGTTTGACCACATGGCAAGATTTTAGTCAATGCACTGCCACATGGTGTTTTCACATCATAAAATTGCCACATGGTGTTTTATTAGCAATATGGTTTTTAAAGGAAATGTTTAAATGGTATTTGATTTCTAATAAACAAAATTCTAAAATTAGATTTTAAAGGTTAATCACTAAAACATAAATTTAAAAACTATAAATTAAAAATTCAATCTACAATTAAATTCGGATTTTTTTCCTAAAAATAACTAACTAAATTAGTTAAAATTTGAATTTAAAAATAACATATTGAATACTCAAATGGAGCATATGCAATTCACAAATATTAAATTATAATTGTAATAATCAATTCGAGTATTTTGGGTTGATAATTTTGAATTTTGAAAATCATTTATATTTTAATAATATAGTATGATATTTGCTTGCATTATGTAACATAATACCATTATTTTATTATACATATAATAATTTTTTCTGTTTGTTATTCTTCCATTATCAAAGATATCTCTATATATAATAAAAGATCACATGACAAAATTTCAGCAACTACATTGCCACTTGGCACATTCTTAAGAAACTATTGCCACGTGTTGTTTTATTAGCTTTATTTAAATTATTTAAATTGGAAATAGAATCACACTTTAAAACTAATTCATAATTTTATATTGATTTTAAAATTAAAATACGTATGGGAAGTTTTTTTTAAAATGAAAACATAATTAATAAATTAAATCAACTATTAAAACACACATTTTATGCATACTTTGATTGAAAATCAATTCTCAAAAATTATTATACAATTAAAATATTAAAATCTTTAATTAATATATTTAACATTGATTTATACAAATAATAATGACCTTTCATAATTTATTATTACTATACATTTATTTTTATAAATTATACAAATTAATATGCATGTACATATTTTTAACAAATTTATGGTTTTGTTTTGAGTTTGTACAAACGTATATGATATCTAAGTAAATAAATTACTAAATTATCAAATTTGTAATTCAAATTATTTACTTTATTCAATATTTCTAAATATATTAAGTGAACGGCTAAACTATTAATTTACATCAATTTGTTTTTAGTATAAACTAATGTATATAATATGTAAACACAAATATTTTTACCTGATACAATATATAATTTAAAAATAATCAAGTATTAAATCTTTATATTTCTCATAACTTATTTAAATATATTAATATGAATTTATCTTTCATGTAATATTAACATTTTATCCGACTATAATATTGTATCTTGAAATTAATTATGTTGAAATCCTTTTATTTCTTATACGTTGTTGCAAAATAATAATTATAGAGTTTCCTTTAATGTTATTACACTACTTTTTTTAAAAGTACCATACGAAATTGTAGCCATGATCTTTTTTTATTTGTTAGGCCTATAACATTTTGAAATTCTAAAATCACATCCCTTAGATTTTAAAAAATAGTTTAATTCTTATGCAACTGTTTTGGCTCTTATAACTAGGAAATTTTAAACTAAAAAATCTAATTATTATAGTTTTAATTATATATGCTTCCAAAAATCAATTAATATTAATAAACAGCTAAACAACTAATTATTACTTTCCATTTATACTATAATAACTATAATTTGCCATTAGTTTAATCAATATCATCTTAAAATATCATTATCTCAAAATTAGAATGTATGCCTATTAATTATCAATTAAACTAAAATATACATTCCCTCAAAATATAATTATCTCAAAAGTTAATCAATACCATCAATTTAATCAATACCTTCCTAAAATATCATTATCTTAAAATTAGAATGTATGACTACATTCTTTTGTTATCAATTAACCTAAAATATACATTCCTTCAAATATCATATTTTAGAAGGATTAGAATTTTACGCAACTCAAAAATATTATACTTCCTATATAATTTCCCTAATTAATCGTCCTACATTATTGGTAGTATATATACCATTTTGTTATATATCTATTGAGATTACATTCTTATTGAAATACATCAACAATCATTTTTTTTTGTTTTATATTATCATTTATGCTTTAACAATACTTCATTATGGTGCGTAACTTAGTGAAAAGTTTCAGGCATTTTTTATAATTTATCATGTTTTTTCTATGTTATACACTTACATGATACAGGACATATTTGAAAAATCTAATTGAAGATCATTTCTAACCATCCTGCTACGTTTATAGTTTTGTTTCTAATCTTATATTTTAGTGTTTATCTTTTTCTATATTATCAAGAGTTTGTTTGTTTTTAAACAACCAAGTTTTAGATAAGAACAACTATATGTCGTATTGTCAAAAGTTACAAGGCGAGATGGATTAAAACCATTTATATATTGGACGAGACAGTGAAATCTCAAGTACAACCTCAAATGTCGTATCCAAAAAAGTTTTAAAGATTTATAAATGTTTTGTGTTTTTTTTCTATGTATTTGAACTTGTTATGTAATTTTATTCTATACATATTTTTTTAATTCTCACGATTTTATACATTACAGACTTATATTATCATGAGTAATACATTTTAAATTTATCTGATAAAAATTTTATTTTTTTCAACCCATGTAACACATGGATCGTTAGGCTAGTTACATATATATATACTCTTATAACTTAACTAATTACATACATAAGCAACTTAAAGTTATAATTTTTTTAATAATTTTTTACATAACGGCACATATGCCCTTTTCAAAAATAAAAAGGGCTCTTCCAAATTATCTTACGAATCTTCACAGTCTTTTCTTCCTTGGCTTTCCATCGCCACAAACAATTGCTATTTGATTTCAGCAATGTTCTTTAGCAATTGGTTGATTGTTCTTCCATATCGGCCATTTTTCTCTTTTATAATCGACTGTTTTTCAAGTTCCATTGTTATTCACTTTCGAGCTTTTTTGGTATGATTATGTTTCATTGTGATTGTTCTGTAAGTTATCACTGTAAGGCTATAAATACAAGGAAGGATTATGAATACAGATTCGATTGTAGTTATCAACGGTCACAATTTGATTTCAGATTATTCACTATTTTTCTCCATTACTATAAGATTGTTTGGGTTCCATTTAAGTATGTTGTATTGTGAATATCAAGGGTAGGATTAATACTAGGCTTGATGGTTCCATTCGTATTGTTCTCTACTAGTCTTGAACTCTTGATTGGGCTATACTAGTATTTTTTTGAAGAGTGATTACTCATAATTTTTATGATCGTTATGCCAAATGAAAATTTAAAGACTTTAGTATTGACATACATAAAAGTGAAACCAAAAAAATTTTAATAAGTAGCGAACGTTAGTATCATATCGGAAAGTAACAGTTCATCAAACCTAAAAGTTAATAAAAAGGAGTGAATTACTATTGTGGCCCCTATATTTAGGGTCACTTAGCCCTATCAGCCCAAAAAAAAATCTATTGACATATCAACCCGTAACGTTTTATTTCTTAACAATTTTAACCCATGACACTAAGGTGGTGTTTGTTTTTTGAAAAAACCTTTTCCCCACCTTTTCATCTGCGCGCACGTAGACGCGAGAAGAGGTTTTGAGTGCGTAGACTATTTGTTTTTTGGAAGACGTTTCATTAAAAACGTCTTCCTGACGTCTGCATGGAGAAGATGTGGTGTTACCACTTCTCAGGTCTTCTCAACCTCTTCTCCTCTTTACCCCCAACCCAGACTTTTCTTCTCATTGTTCAAGCCTTCAACCCACCACCCTTCTCCTCGTCGATTTTCAACAGCAGCGACGTCGATTTGTCGAGCAATTTCTCCATCACCAGCAGCTCCTCCGGCGAGATTCTCGTCGCGGCGGTGGTGCCACTAAGGCTATCGGCGGAGCACTGCGGCCACGATGGTGGCGGAGCGAGGAGGCTGAAGAAGTGTGTCGGGAGGACGAGAGGTGTGGCGTGGGGGTTTAAGTCGGTGATCGGAGGACGGAAGGAGATGGAGGATGCGGTGGTGGTGGTTCCGAATTTCATGTCGATAACGTGTGATCACGTCGGAGGATGCACCACTCCGGGCTCCAGAACGTCGCTTGAGATCTCACCGATTCATTTCTTCGGTGTTTATGACGGTCATGGCGGATCGCAGGTACGTACGCTCTCTTTGTTATTTGATCTACATTGATTTTTCAGTTTCGATTTTGACCTAATTGCGTGAACAACACAAATGAATCACAAACACACGGTTAATTGATTAAAATTTTTTTATTGAATTGAGTTGATTATCTATTGAGCTATTGGATTTGTAATATTTGGGTTACAGACTGCAGATGTTAAAAACAAACGATCTTTTTCTTGCAGACCGCGGACATTTGGTCCACCTCTTCTGCTGCAGATGTCTGCAGATGTGATCCGCAAACTGCAGATGTGGTCCGCAAACTGCAGAGTTTTCCTACAAAAAAAAACAAACAGCACCTAACTCTGTTAGCTTTTTTATGTTAAATATAAAGGTATTATGGTCATTTTACATCTTAAGGACTGTTTATGTCAATTTTAAATCTTTAGAATTATTTATATACATAAAGAAAATAATCAATGCAACCACCATACCACCACCTAATACAACCACCACCCACCACTTGAAACAACCAACACATCAACACCTAACAGATCTACATCATTTATTAGTTAAGGTATGTGGCACCGCCACACATCTAATACCCCCACTTCCACCTGCAACAACACCAAATTTTCCATCGTTGGATGACATCTCCTTTGTCCCTTTTAGATGTACCACGTAACTTTTTCTAAAACAACCACCACACTACCACCTAACAGATCTACTAGTCACTAGAGACTCCCACCGTTGGCAACCCCTTCGTGACCCAAATAGGTGTTCGATTGGGTCACCAAAACCAGCAAAAATCACGCGCGACGACATCCATGACCAAAGGAGTACATCATCCATCCAAACAAATCTACGCTCGAGTTAGACACCGACGTCCCGTTGGACGCCATCTCTGATTTTTCCACTGTTGGATGCCATCTCCTCCGCCCCTTTCAGATCTACCACACCATATTTTATAAAACAACCACCACACCCCCCACCTAACAGATCTACTAGTCACCGGCAACTCCCACCGCCAGCAACCCCATGACCCCAAAAGCTGTTCGATTAGTGTAAGGCTCTGTTCCCAGGCACCTCACAGTTGGTCAATCACAACAGTTAAAAACACTACACATTATAACTATACAAATTTAAGCAGCGAAAATAATTATCAAAAACCATTCATTTCATTTAGAACACTGTTGTTAAGCAATACATCATCATTTTACTGTATACAAAAGAGTTGTTTTACTGCATTACAAAACAACAGCACATAGAATATGAATGGATGTCAGTCTTTTCCTACCGAGTAGCTTCACCCTCGTGCCATCCTCAACAATAATTACCTACCAACTGAAAATGTATAAAAGTCAGCGTTACTGAGCGAGTTCTAGTTTTATAAGTAATAAAATACTTTCTATATGTTGTATATGAAAATACTCTTTTCTGTAAAATACAACTCTATACTGTATATGCGAGCACACATTAACTATATGAACAAATAATGTTCGTTCTCTATACTGTTCTGTAAACGTTTATCTTTATCTTTCACTTTCTGTATGGACCAATGAGCAATACCCCAACTATATGCGCGATGGAAAACGGGTGATGGGCCATCTATATCCCTCGAAAGGGTCAAATGTATCTCTCGAAAGGGTCAACTGTATCCCTCGAAAGGGTCAACTGTATCCCTCGAAAGGGTCAACTGTATCCCTCGAAAACTGTATCCCTCGAAAGGGTCAACTGTATCCCTCGAAAGGGTCAACTGTATCCCTCGAAAGGGTTAACTGTATCCCTCGAAAGGGTCAACTGTATCTCTCGAAAGGGTCAACTGTATCCCTCGAAAGGGTCAACTGTATCCTCGAAAGGGTCAACTGTATCCCTCGTAAGGGTCAACTGTATCCCTCGAAAGGGTCAACTGTATCCTCGAAAGGGTCAAATGTATCTCTCGAAAGGGTCAACTGTATCCCTCGAAAGGGTCAACTATATCCCTCGAAAGGGTCAACTGTATCCCTCGAAAGGGTTTTGTGTACTGTGTACAAGGCCGACCCAATCACCCAGGGCATGCTGCAAAGGTCCTACCAATCTCAATTGATTGGCCTTGTGTGCATAATAGGGTAGCTAACCCGCAGCACAGTTGAGCTAACGACAACATGGTCGTGTACCTCCTGTAAGTTTACAAGACTTGTTAACATTTTCATTAATGTTCCTCTTCTTTTCTTTATTGCTCTTTCTCTTTATTATTACGATATATTTTATGTTACGATAATAAACATACCACGTAAAGTCACATACTATAAGTAATAATAATAATAGCAATAATAATAAGGAACAATCATAACCATGCGTGAAACATCATCATAAATAAGCCCTAGTCAACCCTCGGTCAAAACCCTAAAAGCATAGACTCCTAGAAAATTCTGTAAAAAATTTCTAAGTGCTTAGGCGTTTTGGCACTATTTGGGCGCATGAGCCCTATTTGGGCGTTTCATCACCATGTAGGCGCATCAGCCAACACTTAATCATTTTATCACTTAGGCGCATGAACTATTCAGGCGCATGAACTATTCAGGAGCATGGGCACTATTCGTGCGTATGAACACTTAGGCGCATGAGTTATTCGGACGCATGGACACTTAGACGCATGAGCCACTCGGGCGCATGGGCACTATTGGGGCGCATGGTCCTACACTTAGTCGTCCGACTAATATTTATAGGCACATGGACCACTGTTCAGGCGCATGGGCTATATTTAAACATTTCTAAGGAAATCTTAGGCGCATGGGCTACTGTTTAGGCGCATGGATTACACTTAAATCTTTCTAAGGCATTTCCAGGCGCATGAGCCTTATCTAGACGCATGGACCCTCTGTGTAACATGTTTCTAGTATGTTTTCAAACCCAATCATCAAACCCATCTGGTCTAAGTTTAATGGGGCTATTCTAAACATGAATAACCTATAAGCATTCAAGAATCAACATCCAACATGCACAATACATACGGGTAAACATACATAAGCTTTGAAAATCGTTTTAATACATTTTCATCCCCAAAGATAGTTTAAAACAAGTAAAAACCAGGGTCTAGAACTCACCTGATGCAACTTGGGTGTTTCTTCCTTTCTAACCCGCCTGCAATGAGTTCAAACGCCTAAAAACAACACCAAACACACACACACCCGAGCACATACACAAACACATAAGCACATAAGCATATAATCGGGATAAAACCCATCATAAACATTTAAAAACCACGAATTCTTACCTTGAATTCAATTTCACATCTTCTTCTTTTTCTTCAGCCAAGAGTTCCTCTGCTCTCTCTCTCTAAAACCGAAGAAAATGGTGATGTGAAGTGAGGGTGGGCGGCCATGCCCCCCTTTACACCATCTTTTCAAAGATTTGTCATTTTTGGACACTTTTAATCCTTCCACTTGGACTTTATTGCTTTTCTTTCATTTATTCTTCATGTCTTGTCTTTTTAAAATAACTGGGTGTTACAATTAGGTCACCAAAACAGAAATTGTGCACGGAGACATCCACGACCAAAAGAGTACATCATCCACCCAAATTTTCCATCACTGGATGACATCTCCTTGCCCCTTCTAGATGTACCATACAACTTTTTCTAAAATAACCACCACACTACCACCTAACAGATCTACTAGTCACTAGAGACTCCCACCGCTGGCAACCCCTTCGTGACCTAAAGAGTCATTCGATTGGGTCACCAAAAGCAGCAAAAATCACGCACGATTACATCCATGACCAAAGGAGTACATCATCCATCCAAACAAATCTACGTTCGAGTAGGACACAGACGACACGTTGGATGCCATCTCCGATTTTTCCACTGTTGGATGCCATCTCCCTCGCGCCTTTCAGATCTACCATACCATTTTTTATAAAACAACCACCACACCCCCACTTAACAGATCTACTAGTCACTGGCAACTCCCACTGCTAGCAACCTCATGACCAAGAGTTGTTCGATTAGGTCACCAAGATAGGAATTGTGCACGGAGACATCCACGACCAAAGGAGTACATCATCTACTCAAACAGATCTACATCCGACTTAGACACGGACGGCCATCAGCGGCCACCACAGCCGGTGTCCCATTCGTAACCCCAATAGATCTACATCTAGGGTATCAAAAGGGGTGGGTGATGGTGTGTGGTGGTTGTATTTGTAAATATAAAAGTATGCATAAATAACCCTAGAGCTTTAAATTTTACAAGTCCTTAAGGTGAAAATAACCTTACAATTAACTGGAAAAAGTTAACAAAGTTAATGTTAGTAGCCAAAACAGTTAAGGAACGAAACATTAAGGGCTAATATGTCATAAGATTACTTTTTGGGTTGATAAGTTTAAATGATCCAACCCAAGGGGCCAAAATAGTAATTTACTCTAAAAAATAGCATAACTAGTTATGATATGGATTAATATGTAGTTATATAGTTTTAGTAAAATTAAGGGTAAAATAGTAATTTTATAAGTATATATTTATTAAATAGGTAAATATGTAATATTTATGTTTAAGGAAGTGAATATATGTAGCGAAAAGTTTTGATTGAATATATATATATAACTAGGTTAGAGCCCATGTATGTCATTAGTGGAATAAATAAAACATATCAAAACAATTAGTTTTATAAATATTTTATTTTTAAGATGTTACTAGCTATTGGTGAAATAAAAATATAATGAATATTTAAAAGTTATAACACATAATTAAAATTAAAAATTATTACTCTATATTAAAATATAAAATATGTTTGAAATCATATAATTTAGTATATATAAATAAATTATTAAAGTAAAAATATCTATATTTTAGATATTTAATCTATAGTATCTAATAAAAGAATGTTTTTTGCCACTTAACATTCTCTTAACCCACTTTTTACCACTTCTTTTTCTAGACATCTAAATATTAATTTGCCCTCTAATAGGGTATTATAATAATTTATACACTCATATAAATTTCTCTCTCATATTAAAAATATATTTTAATAATTGCTATATTTCTCTCTTATCTATATATTTTTTAAATCAAGCTATCTTTTTTAAAAATAAATTATACTAAGAAAATTAAAAATCACATCTTTTGATTAAAACCGAAATAGTATAACAAAAGAAGATTTATATAATCTGAAATTTTCTAAAAGACTAAATCCTTTTCAAACAAAATATATTAAACTATTTTGTTTTAAAAATTATATAAAGGTAATTTTTTAAAAACAATCTTATCAAAACAACCACAATAATTACAAACCAAAGTTTTTAAAAATAGAATTTATAAAAAATATTTTTATAACAAATCTTAAAAGTAATGTTTAAAAATACACTATTTAGATAAAAGGGTTCAAAATAGTATAATTGTTTTACTTTTTTCACCTATTACGTATATATAATTTTAATTATATTTTATATTAAAATATTATATTGTAACTATTCGTGCTTATTACTAACTATAACCCGTTACTAAATGGGTTTTTAGCCTATTGATCATTTATCTTAATCTAAAAAACTAAAATAAACGTGACACGATTGTAAGACTCACCATACTAATTTTCTTATTTTTCTATATTATTAATAATAACATTGAATACTAATAATACTGCTTATACCATTTTCAAATTAAAAAATATATAACTTAATAAATTAAAATCCTATATTTTTATTAAAACACACTTTCTAAAAACAATAATTATATAAAATACAGAATATAACAAACTTTAGTTTTTAAATTCATTTTTCTTAATATAAATTATTTATAAATCATAGTTATTTTATAAAACAAAAGTTTAAAAAAATACATTATTATTTGTTACTTAAACTAGCTATTTTAATATATTTTAGTTAAAAAGAAAAATCAAATTGATTGTTTTTATAATTTTCGTATTTATTATGAGAGAGATGGCGGGAAAATGATTTTTTGATATGCTAAAATAATGATACGTGCTCTTTGATATGTTAGAATGATAACACATGTTTTAAAAACTTTTTTATTATATGTTATTATAGATTAATCAAGTTTCTAGGGATATATTTGTACGTAATTGCCCCTTCCTAAAAGTGGATGAGCAATTTTGACATGTAAGCAAACTGAACGAACATGAACACCATAATGTTCGGGTTTATTCATTTAACTTTAACTGAACACGGATACGAACACATGATCAAACATAATTTTGTTCATGTGCGTTCATTAAAAACTAAAATGTATGAGTTCATTTATTTTGTTCGTTGAAAAGCTAATGAATAGTTCACGACGTAAACGAACACAAACAAACATATATAAACATTAATGACGACAAACAAACTAGTCTAATATATTATAAACTATCCACAAATGCATGTAAATAAATGAACATATATGAATGCTAATAAGCGAACATATATGCCAACATAAACGAACCTTTATGAGCATACATGAACAAACAAAACATATGTTTATATTTGTTTCTTTAGTTAAATAAATAAACATGTGTGTTAATTTGTTTATTAAAGAAACAAACATTTATGAACTTCCCATCAAACTGTTCATGAATTTCTCATAAACGTTCGATTAATTTACAAATCTAGAAAAATTAGATTATGCATTAATTCGTGATAAGCGGTGCGAATTGCACATACGGTCAAAACTATTCTAATTTCTAGATACTAAGGAACCACAGTAGTTTGACAACCCTAGTCTAAAAGGGTTCCAAGTAGCAACACCCTATGGCAGGGTTTAACGGAGCAAGCTAATGACGAAAGGAATTGATAAATCTACCAAGTATCGATAGAAACTATGATTACCTTGACTCTTGATAGCAACTGATGCATTAGTTACCACTGAGCATGAGTAGCAACTTTAACCATCGATTATGACTAGTATCGTCGACAAAAACTGAGATCAATAATAACCATGAGCTTTAGTAGGACCTTTGTTACTATTAATAATATTTCTAGTACCTAGATCTTTGTATGTATGGGTCTCTTTGATGTTTGTTGTGTAGTTATGAGAGCTACGCACGTCAATTGTTATGCATTTTATGAAGCGTGGTAATAGTTTGACCCCTATATAAAGATTAACACATCCTTAATTCAATGTTATACGAAATCACAAAAACACAACATTTATTTATCTATTAAGTTTTATGTCAAACACAAAGGTCTTAAAATCCAGATGTTTTCATATGATTAGAATAACGTTGATGTAATTTCAACTAGAGGACTGCAACGTTACCTTTATCATTTATTGCTTATTTTACTAAATTTTACATTTATACATTTTTTGTTAATCACCTCAATTATATAAAGACACCTCATCATATAAATTTAACAAAGAGTTAATTACATAATGGTCAATGTGGTTTATTTAAAATAACAGGTTTAGATATTAAGACTTTTTTTATTTTGTAACAAGTTAAGGTACTAACACTAATAGACGTTAGTTTTTCTGCTATACTTAAGTAAAATGATTAAAAACCCTTTGAGGGACTACTTTTGTAACATCACCAACGTCATCATTATCCCCACCTCAACCATCATACCATCGTCATCATCATCCCCATCTCAACCATCGCATCATCATCATTATCTCATCAAATCCCCCTTTTCTTTCCCCTGTTAACCGTTAAATTTAAAAAAACTCTAAAATGAGGGTGTTTGGAGGTTGTGAGGCAGCTAGGTTTATATCTTAATCAAGGTATTGAGCGGTACATGGTGGTATAAGCTGGTGCTGGGTGGTCGATTTGGGTTCAGGGTTTTATAGGGGAAAAGGAAGGGGTTTGGTGATGATGATGGGGATACTCAGGAAGAGAGCAGTGGTGTAAGGCCCTGTTCCCGGGCACCTCACAGTTGGTCAATCACAGCAGTTAAAACACTCAACATTATAATTATACAAACTTAAGTAGCGAAAATGATTTATCAAGAACCATTCATTTCATTTTAAACACTGTTGTTAAGCAATATATCATCATTTACTATTTACAAAAGAATTGTTTTAATGCATTACAAAACAACAGCAACATAGAATACGTATGGGTGTTAGTCTTTCCCTGCCGAGTAGCTTCACCCTTGTGCCATCCTCAGCAACAATTACCTGCCAACTGAAAATGTATAAAAGTTAGCGTTGCTGAGTGAGCTCTAGTTTTATAAGTAATAAAATACTTTCTATATGTTGTATATAAAAATACTCTTTTTTGTAAAATACAACTCTGTACTGTATATGCGAGCACGCATTAACTATATAAACAAATATTGTTCGTTCTCTTTACTGTATGCCTTTTCTGTAAACTTTTATCTTTATCTTTCACTTTCTGTATGGACCAATGAGCAATACCTCAACTGTATGCGCAATGGAAAACGGGTGATGGGCCATCTATATCCCTCGAAAGGTCAACTATATCCCTCGAAAGGGTCAACTATATCCCTCGAAAGGGTCAACTGTATCCCTCGAAAGGGTCAACTATATCCCTTGAAAGGGTCAACTGTATCCCTCGAAAGGGTTTTATGTACTGTGTACAAGGCCAATCCAATCACCCAGGACACGCTACAAAGGTCCTGCCAATCTCAATTGATTGGCCCTGTGTGCATAATAGGGTAGCTAACCCGCAGCACAGTTGAGCTAATGACAACATGGTCGTGTACCTCCGGTAAGCTTGCAAGACTTGTTAACATTTTATTAATGTTCCTCTTCTTTTCTTTATTGCTCTTTCTCTTTATTATTATGATATACTTTACGTTACGATAATAACATACGACGTAAAGTCACATACTATAAGTAATAATAATAATAGCAATAACAATAATAAGGAACAATCATAACCATGCATGAAACATCATCATAAATAAGCCCTAGTCAACCTCGGTCAAAACCCTAAAAGCACAGACTCCCAGAGAATTCTGTAAAAATTTCTAAGTGCTTAGGCGCTTTGGCATTATTTGGGCGCATGAGCCCTGTTTGGGCGTTCCATCACTATATAGGCGCATCAGCCAACCTTAATCATTTTATCACTTAGGCGCATGAACTATTCAGGCGCATGGGCACTATTCGGGCGTATGAACACTTAGGCGCATGGGCACTATTGGGGCGCATGGCCCTACACTTAGTCGCCCGGCTAACATTTCCACACGCATGGACCACTGTTCAGCGCATGGGCTATACTTAAACATTTCTAAGGTAATATTAGGCGCATGGGCTACTGTTTAGGTGCAAAGATTACACTTAAATCTTTCTAAGGCATTTTCAGGCGCATGAGCCTTATCTAGTGTCACACCCTCAAAATCCACTTGCGGAGTTTTACCGCGAGGCGTGTGAACAAACCAGGATCACAGTCAATAGTTACTCAAAACGACTCTATATGCCATAATTTAAATAAAATCAACCAAAGTACAAACTTTAAACTGTGCGGAAGCGTTTTAAAAAAACAACCCAAAGAAATAAAAGTGTATACTATGTGTCAGGATCAGTGATCACAAGTTTGATGTAATAGAGCGTAACGCAGCGGAATAAGAACAAGAATTAGACAAATTGTAGCAAGAATATGATACTCGTATGCATTAAGAACAAATACGGTTATAACGAGAGAATATATTTCTGTAACAAGGAATGTTTCTATGATATCGAATATTTCTGATCAAATCATTCTTAATTACAATAGGTTGACACTCCTTATATAGAGTGCAATCGCTGCTGTTATCACGGGAAAGTGATAACTGGCAGATCTATTACAAAAATACTAACTCTTAACAAACTACTGATATGTTCACAACTACTGAGAACATATCAGAGTGTTAAGTACAAAATATGAAACTACTGATAAAAACTACTGAAACTACAACGACTGAAGAACAAGCTCTTCAGTCGTTTTACAAAACTACTGAAAAACATAAAACTACTGATGAGCACAACAACTGAAGAAGTATTCTTCAGCTGTTGTGTCAAACTACTGAACAGATAAACATAAAACTACTAAAAGGTAAACCGTCACAACTACTGAAGAAGACCTCTTCAGCTGTTGTGACAACGTCTGATACTTTGGTCTTCACCACTTGTGTCTTCAGACTTTGTCTTCAGCACTTGTGTCTTCAGACTTTGTCTTCAACACTTGTCTTCAGACTTTGTCTTCAGCACTAGTCTTCAGACTTTGTCTTCAGCACTTGTCTTCAGACTTTGTCTTCAGCACTTGTCTTCAGACTTTGTCTTCAGCACTTGTCTTCAGACTTTGTCTTCAGCACTTGTCTTCAGACTTTGTCTTCAGCACTTGTCTTCAGACTTTGTAATCAGCTGTTGTCTTCAGCTGTTGTGGTCTTCAGTAGTTGTTGTGACGTCTGTGGGACTTAAAGGTTTTTCTG
The DNA here is from genome assembly GCA_025506515.1 of Flaveria trinervia. Lineage (NCBI taxonomy): Eukaryota > Viridiplantae > Streptophyta > Magnoliopsida > Asterales > Asteraceae > Flaveria > Flaveria trinervia. Next base: position 18,081,377 of record CM046450.1, on the reverse strand, counting down.
ATCCGGCTCATTGGTTCTTTTGGTCCAACACTATGGCAAAACATGTGCCAACCCAAAAAAGTAAACATTAATCATTAAAATGCTAAAAATGTCTTGAAGACCGAGTCTTAGAATACAAGTGAACCATGTAGTGCTCCTATGGCAAGCAAGCTAATGACCTAAGAATAGCATACTAAAATGTCAACACAATGGTTGGTGAGTTCAAGAGATATTCAAACATAAACAATTTAATAATAGAGATATACAAGTAGTGCATTGTAACAGATAGCTAGTCCATTAACAATAATATTATTTCATAGTGATTTCACAATTGAAGCTGATTGTGTTACGTTGTTGCCTCCTGTCACGACTTAACAGTCGTGACAATGTTCAATAGGACAAATTGCACCCGGTTGACCTCGAGTCACACAGGTGGGGCTCGTCAGACCCAGCAGTACTACCCAAATTTCCCCGCTATTCAATATTAAAATTCGAAAGTGTGAGGACTTTTCCATGATATCAACACTATATAATATTATACACAACTTGAATATATAAGCGTTTTTGATTTACCAGTATGCTATCTTCCCCAAAAGAGATTAATAAAGAGTGGGGCATGAACTCACCTAATACGCGTAATAGACACTTAGAGTTTACCTTGACAAACAGAATGGACAGACAACCTTCAGTGGTTACCTAGATCATATAAGTACGTGATACGTGTAAATAGGGAACATGTGAAACCTTAAGTACACTACAACCAAGGACTCAAGATTTCAGACAAAACAGACATGTTTGACCCAGTTGACCCGTTTGACCCGGTGACTTTATGTGTTGTAAACCATTCAAGTAATCATACACATATATCATACATAGTTAACATTCACATAGATCATATGTATGCTATATTAACCAGGTGTATCACTTAGATCATCATACAACCAAGTATCATACAAGTCATGCGAATCTAGAATATTAACATGTCCACTAGTTATAACACAACTAACATGTCACACAAGGATCAATGTTAGGACCTGGTATTTGAACGAAATACCTAGTGATTAGCGTGTAAACCAGATCAAATAGTGCGGAATCCTATTTGATTGGTGATCCAATCAGTGAGAACACACGAAGAATCAATAAAGAATTGAAAACTAACGTTAGAAATCGATTGGGAATCGATCTAATGTGTTCTATGAACTTGGAGAACGAATTGGGAGGCTTCTGGACGGCTAGGGTACGTCTGGAGTCGTAATAGAATGAATTCTCTTGTTTTTCACGAATTGGATTGTATTTATAGTTTAGTATTGTTCATTCGGGCGACTGGACCATAAGTATGGTTCAGTCGTGCAATTGAACCATGCGGTTGATCCATCCGCATGACTGAGTGTTCAATCGTGCGACTGAGCCAATCTTATGTGTCAATCATACGACTGATCCAGTCTCCTGGTTCAGTCGTGCGACTGAGTCAATCGTATGAAGTTATTCATGCGTGTGGTTCATTCGCATGGGCCATTCGCATGAGAACTTCATTAAGTTAAGTTTGAATGTATTAATTAATACACATTATGTGTAACCATTCAAACAATCACTAACCTAATTAACCAATTCAATATCGACTCATTAATGAAATATTAGACATTACAAATCACAACAATCAATATCATTTCATTAATCATATCAAATTACATCCGAATCAGATAAACAAGATCTATTACATTTCATATCATGATCTAGGGACATACATGTATCAACAAACTCCCCCTTGGACCTAGATCTCTCTAATGTCTTGTTTTCTGCATCACCTCCTCATACTTCTTGTACTTATCCTCTTTTGTGACTCCTGCATGAATCTCAAATGCAAAACAGAGTCTTATGACATTTTGGAACTGGAGGGCTTGTACAATATCTTGCGTATCATAGAACAGTGGCCACTTGTATAGCGTGTAGACATCATTTGCTGACAAGTTGGTAAGCCACATTGGTCGAATACCCTGATCGTATCCATTTGGCCCTCTTTGTTTAGGACTATGACTGCTTCAGCTGTTCTCCAACGTAGTACCACCACTTAAGTGTGGAGTGAAGTCCGTGGCATTTCCCTGAGTGGGATTCTTGACATTGTGCGCGGAGGACTCCACTTCAACACTATCTTCGGCTTTCCAGTAATGGCATCAACCTCAGACCTTCTGATATACCTTGTAGGCTGTTGGGGTCTGAAGTTAACCCACCTGGTGTGGTACTCCTTCTTTAGGGCAGCCTCGAACCAGCCTGACATCTTCCTCGGTCAGCATACAAAAGCTTTAGTTTGGCCAGTTGGTTGAGCTCAAAACCTGGTAGAGTCTTCAGATCATGTGGGAATCTGAAGTACTCTATGCCCTTTTCCCTCTTAACTGCATATACGTTAAGATCCTCAAATACGCCCATGCTATGATCCTGCCAGTCCCCTTATGATGTTTCTTGACTCTGTAGAGTTTGGTGTAGGCATCCTGTTTCGGTGCAGCGCGTTGGGCTCTAACTTCTTCAAAACACGCAGCCCACTCAGCCTTTCGGATATCGACATCATCATTTAGGCATGGGCCGTTTCCTCTACTTTCTCCGACTCTTGCTCCATCTTGTCTAACACCTTAAAAGTATCACTGACGAGGGATTCACCCAGATTGGGGACCACATTTCCCTCATTGTCAGCGTACTGAGGGTAGTGCTCAGCAGTGACATCTTCAATCTCGATTTCATTAACATCGTTGAGCTCTTCGTCACTAGTCGAGTCGCATGTCGGAGCATCCTTCACTATCTCAACTGGATTGAGCTTGAAGATCTCTGCGAGTTGCTCGTTTGATAGGTCGTGAATTATTTCCCCTTCTTTAGGGGTATAACTCACCGACCTCCTTACGATCCCTTGCAGATCAAGAATCATTGTTAGCTGAGTCTTGACCTACTGAAGGGGAGCAACATCAAACTCATCCCTTTGGTAATTTGGATCTGTTTGATTTACACATTCAACATATCAACCATTAGTAATTAATCAAAACAGAAATGCATTAAACTTAATTTAAACATTGAATACATAGGTTTCAATACATGATTCAAATACAAAAGTAATTAAATACATAAACATCTATTCTTTACTTTTGTCCTGTATCATCGTCTCGTCACTTGGTGGAGCAGAGGAAGAAGCTGGTTGGTCTTGTCTATTCTTGGACATCCTCTCTTGACCTAAGCAGAGGCCGATGCAGCTGCATCTCCTCCTGCTGTATCATCATCATCATCCTTCTCCTCTGTCCTTTCTTCTTCTGTCCCCTCATCCTCCTCTGTCTCATCTCATCATCCTCATCATCATCTTCATCATCTCCGTCTCCCTCTTTGATCTTCAAGGGCTCCTCTTTAGATCCCTTTAGCTTTACATGATCGTCTTCTTCGCCTCCTCCAACTCCTCTATCTTCTTGTTTGATGTGACACTATGTGCTTAGAGTTGGGCTATCTCATGGCTCTAAGCAGCCATCTGTTGGGCCTGCTCCTCTATCACTCGAGCCTGCTCTTCTATCTAGTGAGACTGAGCAGCCAGTAAGATCAGCAAGCTGGCGGATCTGAGCCGCCTTCTCCTTATCTGCAGCTAATAGGCCATCACCATCCTGTTGAGCGCAGACAGCTGTTCCTTACCCCAATTGGAGGTAGAGGTGATCCATAAGTATGAGATGGATGGGCTGAGAATCCAGCTTGGAGGTAGTGGTGGTGGTGGTGGCTGTAGTGAAGATGGGTCTGTGAAATAGTGGAGGTGATTGGGAGTGAAAGATATGGTGGTAGATGGAATCTGTACAGTGGTGGGAGGTGTGGTTGTGGTAGTAGTAGTTGTGGTGGCTGTGGTGGTGGATGTGTGGCTGTGGAAGTGGTAGTGGTGGTGGCAGATGTGGTGGCTGTGATGGTAACGAAGGTGAGTCGTCTTTTCTTCTTCTTCCGACCATGGGGCTGAGCCATCCTTTTCCTCTCGTTCCCGTGAGGTGGATGCTCCCCCTACAACCCTGCTAGCTGACTCCGGTGCATAACTCGGATCAGTGGCTGTCTCTCCTGATCTCTTGGGCATTCACCAACCGCCCTTAGCCCATGTTCTGTGGGAACAACCTTGCTTCCCACAGTACGTGTCAAGGCTCCTCGTCCGACTCCTCTTCCTCCTCACCAGGAACAAAATCCTGATGGAAACCAGCAGACTCGGCTATGTCTCCAGCTGGGGCGGACACTGGAGTATAACATCAGAAACTGAGCCTCTCGGTGGAGTAGGCATATCATCCCCAGCATCCCCACTATCGTCATTATCAGTCATGCTCTGGGAGCAGTAGCCTCTCATCATCAGAATCACTGTCATCATGACGCCATTTGCGTCTCCCCCGCGCCACATATCTCTCATTGGCCAAATGGCCAATCAACCTCTTCACCTAGGACTTCACTTGCTTGCCCTTATACACCCATCCGACCCAAGGTCGTGTCATCCATAATCTCCAAAGCAACTGCATCATGACTCTCCTTGGGAAGAAGTGGTAGCTTCTCGTTGAAGATCAGCTGTAGAAACCTGGGGTACATACAAAATCCTTCCTTCCCCTTTGCCTCCAGGTTCTCCACCAAATAAGAGAAGATCATACTCGAAAAGCTGAAAGGGTGGTTCAGCACCAGTGCCACGTAGGCATTCTGAATCTGTCTGATAGATCATCGAACCCACCCCTCCTCGAAGCAATGCACTTTAGGATCACATGCGCCAAGTAGTTGTACTGGGGGCACAGGCTGCTCTTGTTGAGCACACCCGAGTTTATGTCCCCAGCGTACTTGATCCTGAGGAAGCAGCCTTTCACAGTCAGTGGATGTAATCTGGTGGGGTGATTCGTATCGTCCCCAAACTCAAGAACTCTCTGGATATCAGCAACAGTAACCTCGATATCATGACCCAGAATGGAGCTCCGTATACTGTACGGCTCACGAGAGCGATCAACTGAGGCATTCTCCCAGAATGCCTGGTGTAATGACCTGTAGGGCGTGCAAGGTGTAGAATAGCCTTATGTATCGGGAACGTCTAAGGAAGCTATAATCTCTGTGAACTCGGCCCCGTTCCGAGTAGTATGATCCAAGTGAGCACATATGTTGTGCTTTGGATTAATGGACCATCTATCAGCCATTTTCCTGAAACACAAGACACAGAACCATTAGTACATAATACATCAAAATTCAGTTCTAAGTGTAATGTTTAAATTCATTCTGATTCATTCGTGCGAATGAATCATGCGACTGAAGTCAGTCGGTTGTTCTTTCATGCGACTGAGCTTCGTTCGGGTGAATGAGACATGCGACTGAGTTCAATTGCTGACTGAGTCTGCGATTGGTTCAGTCGGCCGACTGAGCTCATTCGCATGGTTCATTCGGCCGATTGATCCAATCGCAAGTTTCAATCGTGTGATTAGAGTTCATCGGACGACCAGTCGCCTGTCCCACTGTTCATCGCCTGCTGTTCGAATCTTGACCAAAACAAGTGATTTAACATGGGTTATCGGTTCAATAGACTCGTCATTTAGTCACTAATAACCTATTAACTAATTTTAACATTTTGCATAGTTTAGGTTGGTATTAGGTCATTTATAGTCCATTTCTTGTTTCATTCGAATATCACCAAATTAGTGTTCCATTCCTTTTGTTTTCGGTGTGATATCAATGCCATCTACCTGGTATAAGTCAACGCAAGTCAGAATATCAATAAAGAATGTGGAAACAAGGTCTAAAGCAATTTTGGCGGAAGAGTAACGGTACAATGTGTGATTTAGGAGCGATTGAGGGTGATGAGTGGAATGCGATCGACTATGGCCATTTAAATACTGAAGCTGAGTTCAATCGGCCGACTGGCCTCATTAGCTCAGTTCATTCGGGCGACTGAGTCTCAATCGTGCGATTGGCCCTGTCAGTCGCATGCAGTTGACCGATTGAGGTTCAGTCGGTTGACTGACTCAATCGTGCCCTTTCATTCGCACCTTCAGTTAACTGACTGAGTCTCAGTCGGTCGACTGACTCATTGGCACCCTTTCATTTGATCGAATGGAACATTCTGATAAGCCATTCGGATGAATGGCTCAATCTCACGTCCAGTCGTGCGAATGGGTCACACTTAGTAAATTTTCTGCCATTCTGAACATTTTACTTTTAAGACCCTTTTAACTTTTGAAATTAACATTATGAGCTTTTGATCATCTCAGACATGATCATTTTAACTTCAATTTTTTTAATCACCTCAGACGTGATCCTTTTAAACAATTTAGTCACCTCAGACGTGACTCTTTTAAATACTTTGTCACCTCAGACGTGACTGTTTTAACTTTGAAAACACATGTGGTCATCTCAGACATGACCCTTTTAGTGAGTTGATCCCTTACCGATTTTCATGATGTAGTCCGGCAAACAAACAAAACTAAAAGACTAAGTGAATCAGAAAAAAACTAAACTAATATACAAAAATAAAACTTGTTTTTGGCTTTTTGTGAGAGATAATCCTAAGATGGAAATCTACGGGATTTGTTCCGGAATAGGCAGCTTCAACTTAGATTGACCACAACCTGGACCAATTCAATTTTGAAATTATACAGACAAGCCAAATCATTTGGGATTAGTTATCGAAACCTTTTGATGCTCACTTCTTGGTTTTCATCCAGAGTCTGTAGCAATTTTAGGAAATCACACTGGTACTATTAGATTCCCACATTGATTTGAACTTTCAAGAATTGCAGCCACAATGATTGTCAATATATTTGTCCTCTTAAATTCATACACAGTCTTTAGACACAAACTGGCGATAGTTTTGGTTTAATATTTCAACTAACATTTGTGGATCCCACACTTATATGGTAATCAACATTCCTCAGAGCTTTGAGCGGTCTACGGGTATTTTTACAAGAAGAGACTATTTATTCTTAGAGCTTTCACAGAGAAGCTAATCCTCAGGTCAGTGTCATCGCATAGCAGAGAGGCGGCAAACAACAATGAAGTCTAGAATCTAGGTTATGCTTATCCTCAGTCAGTGCCATGGCACAGCAGAGAGGCACACAACCTATCTTCTTGTTAAGGTGCAGCTAAATTTTCTTTTGTACAAGAATGCACCAACAACATATGTCATTAGCTTGATTGCATTTGTCTTTCATTTTTTCGTGCTTTGCTCTATTTATGGTCATCCGCACACATTTGTGGCGTTTACATGCTCATTACCCCTTATTGGAATATTGTTGATTGTGTTAACCAGTGATAAGATGGAAGCCCACAGTCAGTTGAACAACTTAGTTTGATCTTGAGATCACCAGTCAGGTCTAATAATCTATTGTGTTGAATCTACTGACATATCAATTGTGGTCTAGCAACCTCTAGGTCTACTCTCGTTGTGTTACCTTAGGATTTACCAGTTTTTTCTATCATCTTCCCTTTTATATTGCTTAGACTACATAGACTTATACTTTGAATTTTTGCATCTTTTCTAAATAAATTTTTAAAGTCCCTCTTGATTTTTTCCTGTGTACTATCATATTCCAAAGGGTTTGAATTGGTATCACAGATACGATCTCCCTTATATCATCTTTTCACTCCTTCTCCCTCGTTTTTTTAATGTTACTTGCTGACTTATTCTCCCCCTAAAATACTAAAATCATAACTGGTTTAATTATTTTAGGATTTTAATAACAACAAAATAACATGAGTTTAATTTAAACACATAAAATAATAAATAAAATAAAATAAAAAAGAAAAATTAACTAAACTACATTGGACTACACATGATCATCATCAAGAATAACATCACTTTTCTTTTTAATGTCGTTGTCCTCTAGCAAATATTGAAAACGTGGTTTATCAAAGGCTTTAGTATAAAGGTCAGCGCGTTGAAAATCAGTATTAATTTTTACCACATCAATTAAGTTCTTTTCAAGACAATCTCTTATGAAGTGGAATTTAATACCGATATGTTTGGTCTTTGGATGTTGGACCGGATTTTTAGTTACTGCAACTGCAGCAGAGTTATCAACAAAAATAGGAGTAGAAGAAAACTTTAAATCGTAATCCCGCATTTGCTGTTGAATCCAGATGATTTGTGAACAGCAACTTGCAGCAGCAACGTATTCGGCTTCACAGGTTGATAATGCAACCGATGTCTGCTTCTTACACTGCCAGGTAACTAATCTTCTCCCAAAGAATTGACACCCTGCTGATGTAGACTTGTAATTCATCTTGCAGCCCCCGTAATCTGAGTCACTATATGTCGTGAGCTCAAAGTCATCATCATAAGGATACCACAACCCAAGTGTGGGTGTACCCTTCAGATAACGAAATATCCTCTTGACCCTGATCAGATGGTTGACATTAGGCTTAGCCTGATATCTAGAACATAAACATGTAGCATACATGATATCAGGTATTGAGGCAGTGAGATACATGAGGGATCCAATCATTCCTCGGTACATTGTGGCATCTACAAGATCTCCATTTTCATCAGGTGCTATATCGTGATTCGTAGCAGTGGAGTCCCAGCAGCAGAAGCATTCTCCATGTCAAAACGACTGAGAATGTCTCCTACATACTTGGTCTGATGTAGAAATATCCCATTTGGAGTCTGATCCACCTATAACCCGAGAAAGAACTTCATCTCCCCCATAGCACTCATCTCAAATTCTTTCTTCATAACTGCTTCAAACTCTTTGCATAACTCTTCGTTCTTTGAACCGAAGATTATGTCATCAACATAGATCTGTACGAGCAGTAGGTCGCCATCTTTTTCTTTGATGAACAACGTGCAGTCAATGACTCCCCTGCGAAAGCCATGTTTCACAAGATGAGTCGAGAGTTTCTCATACCAGGCTCTTGGAGCTTGATGAAGCCCGTATAAGGCCTTGTCAAGTTTGTAAACTCTGTCCCGATGATAAGATCTTTAAATCCCTCAGGTTGACTGACATACACTGTCTCTCGAATTTCCCCATGAAGGAATGCACTCTTCACATCTAATTGATAGACTTTAATCTTCATATACGATGCATAGGCAAGGAAGATACGGATGGCTTCCATCCTTGCCACTAGTGCAAACACTTCATTGTAGTCAATCCCCTCGACTTGGCGAATCCCTGAACAACCACAGTCGACCCTTGTTCCTGATAATGACCCCTTGGTCATCCTTCTTGCATTTCAAGACCCATTGGTGCCATGACTTTCGCACCTTTAGGTCTATCTACCAGAGTCCATACTCCTAACTTCTTGAATTGAAGAAGTTCTTCTTGCATGGCACTCACCCATGCCTCATCGTTTAATGCACCACTTACGTATTTTGGCTCAAACTGCGAGACAAAACACCGATAAGCACCATCATGAATGTACCCTTTTCCATAACAGAGGCATAATCAGCTGAGTACAACTGATTTCGGGTTTGTACTCCTGATCTGACATCCCCAATGACATGTCCAGGGATGAAAGACGTTTAGAATGATCCTGGAGTAGTAGGAACAACTACCTCAGAGCCAAGATTATGAACATTTGGTTCTGCATCTGAGGTAGAAGGAGTTTGAGGTTCCGAAGTCGAAGGTGCATCACCGTTAGATGCTTGTGGACTTTCAGGAACTGAAACCTGTTGCTCCTAACTATTCTGGTCATCTTTTTCACAGCCTCATCTTCAAGGAGGAGTCACTGTCGTCGACTACTTCCCCTGACTAAGTAGATGATTCTCCCTGTGAAGTCGATGATGTTGAATCAAGAGTTGGTGTATTCAATATATCATCCATCATCCGAGTAGCCAACTTATCATCAGAAGGAGAGATAGGGATGTTGAAGGACTTAAAGAATCCATCATAGTCGAAAAAGTAGGCAGGTCCTTTGCCAGTAGGTGGTGTGGTATATCTCTGAACATCAACATTACACCACACTTCTACTAGACCTGTTGAGTTATTGTAAACTCTCTTGTTCGGTATGTTGTATCCTAGGAAGATTCCTTCATCAGCTTCTCGCTGAATTTACCTTCTTGAGTCTTCTTCAGGAGTGTACACGGCGCGCCAAATGGTTCGAGATACTCTAGATTCGGTTTACGTCGTTGTAGTATCTCGTACATGTCTTTCCATGGCGCTTGACTATCAGAACTCGATTCAATGTATATCACGCATTAGCCACTGCCTCATTCCAGAATTGGATAGGCAGTTTTGAGTCTGCCAGCATTATCCGTGCAGTCTCTATCAAGCTTTTGTTCTTTCTCTCAGCAACACCATTCATTTGAGGCATGTAGCAGAAGTGAATTGATTTACAATTCCCTTTTCCTTGCAGTAATCCGCCATCCACTGATTCTTGAATTCAGTTCCGTTGTCTGAGCGTACTTGTCTCACCTTTAGCTTGTAGAGAGATTCCAGTGTGCTCACTAACTCCTTGAATGACTCAAATGTTTCTGATTTGGACTTTAGAAACATTACCCAAGAGAATCTTGAGTAGTCATCAGTAACCACAAATATTACAAGTCGCCTGCAATGCTCTTTGTACTGACTAGGCCAAACAGATCCATGTGAAGAAGGTCAAGAGGAAGTTCTATTGAATGAACTTTCTTTTCCTTATGAGACTTATTTGTCTGGTTTCCTTTCTTGCAAGCTACGCAAAAATCAGGAAGTTAAAATTCTTGATGTTAACTCCTCTCACAAGATCCTTCTGGATCAAGTGATTCATCTTCCGTTGATTGATGTGACCCATTCTCTTATGCCAGGAGATAGAGTCCTTCTCAGTGGCTTTTGATAGAAAGCACTGAACTTCATGATCCGTTGTAGAAGCTGTTGAGATCCAAAACATAAAGGTCTTTATATCTTGAAGCTATCATCAGCACTTGGTCCTCCGAATCACGTAATCTTTCTTTAGGACGTAACACTTCTTGTTGTCGAATATGACTCTAAAACCTTTATCACAGATTTGGGAAACAGAAAGTAAGTTGTTTTGAAGTTGCTGGACGTAGTTCACCCTATCAAACTTAACTTTCTGATTTCCAACTTCTCCCTGAGCTGTGATATAGCCTCCCTTGTTTCCCGCAAACGAAACATGCCCTCCTTTTATTTGCTTTACGTTTGATAAAAGAGCCTTGTTTCCTGTCATGTGCCTGGATGCTCCGCTGTCTACAATCCATGTGTTGGTTTCAGCACTGTAGAGAACACCCTGCACATACCACGTAAAACCGTTAGTTTAGGTTAGGAACCCAAGCCTTTACTGGCTTGGGTTTCCCAGAGGCATCACTCATCAGAAATTCAACCCATTGACCCTTAGAAGGTGAGGGTAGCTCAGGTTCCTTCTTGTCATCATTATCAGACACAGAGGTTGACTTCTCTTTCCATAAGCCAGATTTGTGCAATGCCTGTTTGTGATAAACAGTCGACTGGCTAACGGGTTGAACTTTATGTTCACTAGTTCTTCTAGGTGGAGTTAAAGAACTCCTCTTAGAAGACCTAGGTTTTGAGTCCTGAAGTTCAATCTTCTTCCTAGGTGTCTGATAATAAGGACAATAGGAAGTAACGTGTCCACATTCTCCACAGTTGTAGCACGACTTGCTATCAACTTTATGATTAAACTTTCTTTGTGGAGACGTGTGTGACACTCTAGTACACACTCACTTTAGGTTTTGACTCTGGTTCTTTTGATGTTTTCTCTCGTTTAACAAAGTTAACTGTTTTAACATGTTTAACATCTTTTTCCTTTGGTTAACTGGTTTTTGACTTAAAACATGTGAAGGATTAACATTAGATCTTTTTAGGTTTTGATTTGACTCTGTTTGTTTGACCTTGACTTTAAGTTAACCTTTTCAAATTCTTTTTTTTCAATTAACACAAGGCATTTACCCTTTGCCTTTGAAGTGGCCTCCTTTTGTTTGTTTCCAGATTCAATAGATGAACATGAGGAATCTTGGATCATGCAAGAGGATAGCACCACAGATGATCCTTGTTGGTTATTATTTTGTTCTTTATGGTCTCATCTGTCTCAGTGTGGTGTGGAACCACTTTGTAACCCAAACCCTCCCTTTTCCTTTAACTCTGTGTGATGTCTTGTCTCAATGTGCAGTTTCTGTTTCAGTTCTGTTTTAATTTACTTCTACTTAAAGAACTGCCTTTTGCTTCTTAGTGTCTTCTAGGGAGTTTAAATAGTACCTAATGTCATTAGCTTGGTTAAATGCACTACTTCGGTTTCCCTAAGCTGTTTAGTCAAAAAGGTCTCTCTTTTCTTTGTAACTATGCTCATTGTTTTAATACTCTATTAGCCTCAGTGCACAGTTGCAAATCTTTTACTAAGTTATCATTATGATCTAATAACCTAGCAAATTTCTCATCTATGCTATTTCTAAACGTATTACAATCAGAACAAGCATGATTATCAAACATTTGGTCAGTGGTACTTACCTGAGTTGGTTCAGAAGAGTTAGCCATCAACGCAGCATCAGATGTCTCTGGTTCTGTGCTCTGTCTTTTCTGACTTTGCTCTGGTAGTCTCCTCTTTAGGCTGTGTAGCTGACCTCAGATGCAGTTGTCTCTTCAATATTAGACATCTCTATATTAACTGCTAGATCTCCTTCACTTGCAGAATCATCATCAAAGTCTTCTACACTTGCAATGTTTGATTCCCCTGGAGAGACAAACCTAAAGCTCCAGTCCTATCCTTTATCATCATGAGCAGTCAAGGCTTTTGGATCCTTGCTTGATGAAGTAGAACTAGTAGCTTGCTTGTCTTGATGAGTGAAGGACGAGAATGGGTTCCCGTTTCCCGTCTTCTTTGGCTTAACACATTCTCTCTTGAAGTGCCCTTTCTCCCACAGTTAAAGCAGGTCACTTTGCTCTTGTCAAAGCCAAATGTGATATCCTTAGTGGCTACCAAGTTCTGTCCGGTCTTTTCACAAACTTCTTCGCTCCCGGATAGCACTAGCTAAGGCCCACATTATGTCCATTCTCTCAAGCTCCATTTCGTCCATCTGCTCGTAGTCCTCGTCTGCTAGATGACAGTTTCCAATCTTCCCAGCAACAAGTCCATCATAAGAATGAACCACTGCAGCCAAAAGATCCATGTGTTCTCGAGCTACTTCTACCGTCACATTACCGAGGTTCTCGGTATTCAGTCTAGTAGCTTTTGTTTCAGATCCGATATGATGGGTACAAGAAGACCCCGACGTGTCTGATCCTAAAGGAGAAGCATGTGAAGGATCCGATGAGCTAGACACAAATGCAGTCTGGAGAGGTGCTCCAGATGTCTTAGCTTGAGGTGTGGCATTGTACAAAGCTGGATTCTGAGAATACGAAGACTTCTGAGCTCTGTACTTCATTCTAAGTGCTTCTTCTCGCAGCTTTAGAATGAAGTCATTTATATCCAGCTTTGCCAGCATTCCATTTGGTCTCAGGTTAGACACGAATGAAGCCCACTTCTCCGACAATCCGTCTGCAAAGTTAGTAACTTTCTCTTCCATGGTAGTAGCCACCCCATGTGTATGCAGTTCACTCATCAGATGGTAGAATATATCTATAACATCATCCAACTCTCGTTTCCCATCGATGAGAAGTTATCAAATTCCTTCTTTAACTCCTTAGCCTTGATTGCCTTCAACGAAGCATTCCCGTCGTACCTCTTTTCCAGCTCATCCCATAGTTTCTTGGACTGTTTATTCTCTGAGTACTGGTGGAAAATGTCTTTAGGGATAGACTGTGTAATCAATGCATAAACCCTCTTCTCTGCATTATATTTAACTTTCTGCGCGTATGTTATCCCTCCTAAGGTTAGCTTTACTCCATCGGCTCCCACTGGCGTACTATACCCAATCTCTATAGCTTCCCACAGATTCGGATCCACTCCATTGAGGTAGATCTCAAAACATGTGTTTCCAGTGGGGAAACTCATCTAACGTTAAGAGCTTTGGTGGTTTATTATGATTACCCACCTCATTCTCAAGTAACAGTAGGTTCTGGATCCTAGAGTCCTTCCCAGCAGTAAATGCTGACATTTATCTTCCATGGCGAATAACTTTAAGTCTACTAATAACAAACTGTCAACTGGTGTGACTGAAGGATGCGATTGGGCTATCCGTGCGAATGAACTATGCGATTGGTTCAATCGTGTGGCTGAACTAAGTGATCGGTTCAGTCGTGCGAATGAAGCTGATGCGTATGAACACTACGAACGAATGGTTCAATCGTACGAATGGAGATGCGACTAGGTCCAATCGTGCCTCTAAGCAATGCGAATGAGGTCCAGTCGTGCGAATTGCTCACTCGTGCGATTGAAGTTGCTGTTTTGCGAAAATTTCTAGTTACACGTGTTTTAGCCGTAGAGATTCAAAATTTCGCAAGGTCTAATCACCTAAGTCCGTAGAGACCAAACTTTGATGAGCAGGGAACGTCCAAGATCACTTTTGACACAAAAGATTGCGTTTTTAGTGCAAAAACACAAACTTTTTATCAATCTTGATTGAATCACACGTAATCAAGAGCCAAGGCTCTGATACCAATTGTTAGGACCTAGTATTTGAACGAAATGCCTAATGATTAGCGTGTAAACCAGATCAATTAGTGCGGAATCTTATTTGATTGGTGATCCAATCAGTGAGAACACACGAAGAATCAATGAAGAATTGAAAACTAACGTTAGAAATCGGTTGGGAATTGATCTAATGTGTTCTATGAAATTGGAGAACGAATTGGGAGGCTTCTGGACGGCTAGGGTACGTCTGGAGTCGTAATAGAATGAATTCTCTTGTTTTTCACGAATGGATTGTATATATAGGTTAGTATTGTTCATTCGAGCGACTGGACCATAAGTATGGTTCAGTCGTGCGATTGAACCATGCGGTTGATCCATCCGCACGACTGAGTGTTCAGTCGTGCGACTGAGCCAATCTTATGTGTCAATCATACGACTGATCCAGTCTCCTGGTTTAGTCGTGCGACTGAGTCAATCGTATGAAGTTATTCATGCGTGTTGTTCATTCGCATGGGCCATTCGCATGAGAACTTCATTAAGTTAAGTTTGAATGTATTAATTATAAAGATTATGTGTAACCATTCAAACAATCACTAACCTAATTAACCAATTCAATATCAACTCATTAATGAATATAGACATTACAAATCACAAACAATCAATATCATTTCATTAATCATATCAAATTACATCCGAATCTAAACAAGATCTATTACATTTCATATCATGATCTAGGGACATACATGTATCAACAATCAAACCACTCACCACATGCCATGTGAAGTCACTCACGACTTCACATCTTAAACCCTGCCAATCCTACTCAGTAGGGGCCTCAGATTCGCATGCGTGTATGATGATCATAATCATATTCATTAGCCATGTACATTGCATTCAACAACATCACAACAATCAATTTCCAGTCCCAAACATGATGTCCTAACTACTAATCAACATCAACATCATACATGATCATCAAAGTCCAAACATCACCCATGATTATCCAAGCATCCCATACAACTAATTTAACATGTTCTATCACATTAGAATTCATCTGTGAACTTACTAACATGCTCCTAACATCCCAAACATGTTCAAACTATCATCTTTCACATTTTGCATAAATAAAGTTTCCCTTTTGGGAAAGCACATCCCAAAATCTATTAAACCTCCTATGCATTCATGAATTCATCAATAATATACCAATTCAAGTTCATATCATCATCTAAGCATGATCAACACATCCAAACATCATAACTCATCATTTCATATCCTAAAAAGTTACTATCTTTAGTAATGTATGAACTATAACATGTGTTCTTGAATTCCCAATGATCACAACAACAATCTAACATCTAATCATCACCATGAACCCGTCCATAACATCAATTCATCAATAATTCAACATTACATGCAAAATAAAGTTACTATTATTAGTAAGCTATGAACATCAACATCAATTCATCAATTTCTTGCAAAATCAATGTAACCTAGCATTCATACAACCTATTAATCATCAAACATTCATCAAACAATCATCATTCATCCATTATCCTACCAATTTTCGAATTAGGTTTGCTTCCAATCAAAGTCCATGATTAAACCACTAAAAACATACAATTCATACATAATCGACGTTAACTAACATGTATTCAATCCAACTAACATACTAACATCATCAAACAACCTCCAATTCGACCCCATGAAGACCCATTCACGAATTTAGGTTCGGCCACCATGAACAACCCACGAACTTGTAAAAATCTAACCTTTAAACGTGTGTAACTTGCAATTGATGATTCCCACGAGTTGTATGCCTTGAAATCGATCCAAACAATGCTTTCTTGATGATTCTAGGCTGAATTCGAATGGGAGAGGGGAAGAGAGGAGTGTTTGCGGCCGATTTGGGGTGGGCTAGGGTTTGGGATTGTTTTGTTTAATTTTAATTTCCATATTTACCCTTTAAGCCCTTGTAATTTGTATTTTATAAAAACTAGGCTTTAAACTCTTTGTAAAGTGTTTTTAACTTAATAATATAAAGATACAAACTAATGAAAATCATTATATATATTATCTTTATAAAAACACAAGACTTACGAATAAATAGGCACGTTTCCGCGTTACGCGATTAATTTTCTAATTAACATTTTAAAACATGCAACCACATAAACATAATCAATTAGATTCTCATTAATTTAACATTATTCATTATTATTAGGTCACCAAAGTTAAACGACAACTAGTGTGTGTTCACGACACGTGTATGCAAGACTTAACGGAACTAACGGAGTTTGGTAACGGAAATTTACCGGATGTCACATTATCCCCATGTTGAAAGAATTTTCGTCCCGAAAATTGCGTTACATAGTGAGAGTGTTCCATCACTGGTCTACTGCATTGGCACACAAAAATCGAAATCGAGTGAGTTTTGGAAGAGTTGTCACATCATCCCCATGTTGAAAGAAATTTCGTCCCGAAATTTAAATCAATACCTTCGTCTGCTGGCATCATCTTTTCGAATAGTTGAGGGTACTTAAGCTTCATTTGATCTTCTCGTTCCCATGTGAATTCCAGTCCACGTCGTGAATTCCAACGGATTTTGACAATGGGTATCTTGCTTTGCTTAAGTGTTTTCACCTCACTGTAACACCCGAATATTTACTATTTTGAAGCCGGTGGCGAAAGAAAAGAAAATAAAGTCCAAAAGTCGAGGGACCAAACTCGCCAACGAAGAAAAGTTGGGAAATGTGGTGATATATGTAGGGAGAGGGCAGCCCACTCTCCCCACACCCACATTTCAGTTTCATAAAGAGAAGAATAGAGAAAGAAGAGAAAAAGAGGAAAAGTGTCGGTTTGGGTCGGTTCGGGTCGCCAAAATCGTCGTGAAGCAAGCCGAATCGAAGCTCTTGTCATTGTGCTCATTAGGTGAGTTCTAAGACCCCTCTTTTACTTGTTTTCAAACGATTTTGGGGCTGGAACACATCTGAAAACCCTTTTTCGTGATTTTGGGTGAAAACCCGTATGTATGCGTGTATGTATGTGTAGGACCCGTTTGGGGCTCGATTTCTTGCTTGGTTGTGCTTGAATAATGTTATGGTATGCATCCCTAAGGTTTAGGATGATTGATTTAGGCTTAAAATGGGTTTAGATGAGTTTGGAGGCCGAAAACCCTCGGCTGCAGTCGGGTTGAACTGCATTCTGCATCAGTTAGGGCTAGGCGACCGACTAGAGGCCGAATGGAGGCCATACGGCCGATTAGGGTGCGATTGGGGTTCATTCGCACGATTGGAGGGCCAGTCGCATGGGGGTCATGCGACTGAAGGTTCATTCGCACGACTAAAGGTCCAGTCGCATAGGTGTTCATCCGCATTGTCTATTCGCACGACTGGATGTTCATTCGCATAGGTGTTCATCCGCATTGTCTATTCGCACGACTGGATGTTCATTCGCATAGGTGTTCATCCGTATTAGTTCATTCGCATGATGTTCAGTCGCATGAAGGCAGTGCGACTGAAGGGTGTCCATACGCCCGAATAGGGCTGTTGTACCGAGGAAGGTGTAGATTGACTTCTGACTTTCGGGGGAAAGTGCAGATGTAAGTTTTGACGTAAAGGTTCCCATAAGAGTTTTTAAGATGACATCAAGGTCTTAGAAAGCATGTTGGCACGATGAGGGTGATGATGTTGTATGTTATGTATGTATGATGTTGCCCTGTATGATGTGATGTTGATGCATGTAATGTTCCTTTGTGTGATGTATAATATCTTTCTATGGCTTTATCTATTATGCTGAATGAACGAAGTATTATGTAACGTAAAGTGAAAGATAAAGAAAGAGGAACATGATGAATGAATGCATGTATTAATGAACGAATGAAACGTTTTGCACACATCGGATAACGGGTCCTTCTTGGTGATTGACCCTGAATGTAGAACCTCTACCGCTCACCCTAGTACTGTGGCATACGTTTAGCTGTTCATTTGTTGACTTCGGCCAGTAGCTAAGACTGATGGTTACTCCTAGTACCGTGGCATACGTTTAGCTGTTCATTTGTTGACTTCGGCCCGGTAGCTACGACTAACCGGGGTGTAGCACATGGTATTTGTATGGATGATGTCCGATGCGCAAGTAAGGTAATGAAAGAACGAATGAACGAATGAAGAAGATAATAATGATATTATCTATGTGTACGTACGATGTGTGATCATGTAAAAGTAACGAATGGTTTTATATGAAAGTAAAGTATGTTTTATTTATAAAACTAGAACTCACTCAGCAACATTGACTTTGATGTGTTTCTAGTTGGCAGGTAATGTTTGCTGAGGATGGCATGGGCGACTACTCAGCTCTTTTGGGGATGGCATTCTTTGATTAATGTTTTTGCATTGTAATGCGAACAAACTATTTTGTAACGAATGTTGTATTAGTTTGCAAAAGCATTTGCATGGAAATGAAAGTTTGTTTTAGTTTTCCGCTACGATTTATTAAATACAAATGTAATTATATGTTTTATGTGCGATGAGAACCCAGCTGTAAGCGTCCCGGGAACGGGGCCTTACACTCACGGTCCATCACCTCAACTGGTTCTTCAATAAAACGCAATTGTTCATCCACTTGAATTTCTTCTAGTGGTACGACCATTGTTTCATCAGTTATGCACTTCTTCAGGTTTGACACGTGAAACACATCATGGATTCCACTTAGCGAATCAGATAGGGCTAGTCGATAGGCTACTGGACCTATTCTTCCACTATTTCAAATGGTCCAACGTACCTCGGATTTAGTTTCTCTCGTTTACCAAACCGAACTACGCCTTTCCATGGTGAGACTTTCAACAAAACCTTGTCACCAACCTGAAACTCTAAAGGTTTCCGTCTCTTGTCAGCATAACTCTTTTGTCTGTCTCGCGCTGCAGCCATACGGTTTCGTATGTACTATCTTCTCAGTTGTCTCATGAATTAACTCGGGACCGTTAGCTGACTATCACCAATTTCTGCCCAGCAAACTGGTGATCGACATTTTCTCCCATACAGCGCCTCGAAAGGTGCTGCCTGTATGCTAGTATGATAACTGTTGTTATAAGAAAACTCCACCAATGGCAGTGAATTTCCCAGTTATTCCCGAAGTCAATCACACAAGCACGTAGCATATCCTCCAACGCTGTATGGTATGCTCACTCTGGCCATCCGTCTGTGGATGATATGCAGTACTCATATCTAATCGTGTACCCAAAGATTTCTGCAATGATTGCCAGAAATGTGACGTGAAACGAGCGTCGCGATCGGAAATAATTGAGATCGGTAACCGTGTCTCGAAACGATCTCTTTAAGGTACAGCGAGTTAATTTTTCATCTTATCTGTTTCCTTAATTGCAAGAAAATGAGCAGACTTTGTCAATCGATCCACAATAACCCATATCGTGTCACAACCATTACTAGTCCGGGGTAGCTTAGTAATAAAATCCATGGAGATCTGTTCCCATTTCCACATTGGATCTCAGGTTGTTGTAACAGTCCGGATGGTTTTTGATATTCCACCTTTACTTTCGAGCAGGTCAAACACTTGCTCACATATGTGCTACATCCGCTTTCATGTTAGGCCACCAATAGTGCGCCTTTAGGTCATGATACATCTTGTCGGATCCAGGATGTATAGAATACTTAGATTTGTGTGCCTTGCTCATAACTAAATCTCTCAGATTTCCATAAACAGGCACCCAAAGTCTATCCATGAAATACCGAATTCCATCCTCTTTCACCACTAGTTGTTTATCCATTCCCCTTAATGACTCAGAACCAACATTTTCTGCTTTTAAAGCTTCTATCTACACCTCCTTAACTTGTTTGGGCAGTTGAGTACTGATAGTAAGTTGTAAAGCTCGCACCCGTCGGGGTTTAGCTGTTTCTTTCCTACTTAGGGCATCGGCAACTACGTTCGCCTTTCCCGGATGGTACTTAATAGCGCAATCATAATCGTTTAGTAGTTCCACCCAACGTCGCTGCCTCATATTCAACTCTTTTTGCTCGAAGATATGTTGAAGACTCTTTTGATCGGTGTAGATAGTGCACTTGGTACCGTACAAGTAATGTCTCTAGATCTTTAAGGCAAAAACCAATGCACCTAATTCTAAGTCATGGGTGGTATAGTTCTTCTCATGAACCTTTAGTTGTCTCGAGGCGTAAGCTATCACCTTATCTCGTTGCATCAAGACACAACCCAATCCTTGAATGGATGCATCGCAATACACCACAAAGTCATCCATTCCCTCTGGTAATGCTAATATCGGGGCAGCAGTACAAAGCTTTTGTTTTAATACTAAAAAGCTGATTCTTGGCTCTCACTCCATTTGTATGTCGTTCCTTTGTGAGTCAAGGCTGTGAGAGGTTGTGCGATCTTAGAAAATCCTTCTATGAATCGTCGGTAATATCCTGCTAATCCCAGAAATTGTCTTATCTCGCTCGGCATTTTGGGTGTAGTCCAATTCTTTATCGCCTCAATTTTGGCAGATCAACATGTATCCCCTTCTCATTAAAATATGACCTAGGAATTGCACTTATCTTATCCAAAAGTCACACTTTGAGAATTTGGCATATAGCTGCTCATTTTTCAACAGTTCCAAGACCATTCGTAAGTGCTCTTCATGCTCCTCCTTGGTCCTAGAATATATTAGTATATCATCGATGAACACAATTACAAACTGATCAAGATAAGGTTTGCACACGTGGTTCATGAGGTCCATGAACACAGCAGGTGCATTGGTCAACCAAAAGGCATGACCAAGAACTCAAATGACCATAACGAGTACGAAACACAGTCTTGGAATGTATTCTTCTTGAACTCTAAGTTGATGATAACCAGATCTCAAGTCAATCTTCGAATAATAGCTTGATCCTTGAAGCTGATCGAACAAGTCGTCGATACGAGGTAAAGGGTATCGGTTCTTGACTGTTACTTTGTTTAACTCTTTATAATCGATGCACATCCGGAATGTGCCATCCTTCTTCTAAAAAAAAGAACAGAGCTCCCCAAGGTGATGTGCTAGGTCGAATAAAACCCTATCCAAAAAGCTCTTGAAGCTGTGATGACAACTCTTGTAGCTCGTTTTGTGCCAATCGATAAGGTGCCCTAGCAATCGGAGCTGCGCCGGGAGTCAACTCAATCTGGAATTCCACTTGGCGGTGAGGTGGTATACAGGAAGATCCTCTCAAACACCTCCGGAAAATCGCGTACTATGGGAATATCCTCCATTCTCCTTTCTTCTGCCTGCTTATCGGTTACAAGTGCTAGAGTAGCCACACGACCCTTGTGACTAACTTTTGAGCTTCATGTAGAGATGATGCCTATCACAGCACCACTCCTATCACCTCTGACGTAAGAATTTTGTCATCAACAGGGATTCGTATGATCTTCTCATGACATACGACTTCCGCTTGCTTGCTAGAGAGCCAATCCATGCCTATCACAACATTAAAACTCCCCAGCGTAACAGGCATAAGATCTATAGCGAAAGTATGACCAGCAAGTTCTATCTTACAGTCTTTAAGGATATGCGTTACATGGATTTGTTTACCGTCGGCTAATTCCACAGTGTATTTAGATTCTAAAGCAGAGGGTATATCACTTAAAGACTACAAAACTTTAAGGACACAAAACTCCTATCGGCTCCAGTATCAAATAGTACCGTAGAAAAACAACCATTAACAGAGAATCTACCAGTAACAGTTGTGGGATCATTTAGAGCCTCACCTGAGCCATGACGAAGGCTCTCCCCTTGGCTCCATCTTTATTGCCGCCATTACCAGTACCATTTCCACCGTTGTTATTACCGTTGTTGTTGTTGTTACCGTGGTTGTTGGTGTTGTTGTTGTTGTTATTGCCATTACCATTTCTCCTTAGTTGTGGGCAGTTTCGCTTATAATGCCCTTCTTTCCCACATTCAAAACAATCATTGGGAGTTTCTTGAGGTTGTTGTGGCCTCCTTACCAGCTCACCACAACAATCCTTAGCAGCGTGTCCAATTTTTCCACAACGTTGACACTTGAAGCTATCACACCATCCCACATGATGGTAGTTACACCGAGTGCACTTCGGATGTCTACCACCATAACCACTGGGTCCTTGATTATTTGCAGGCGTTTGGTTGAAGTTACGGTTATTGTCGAACCTCCGTTGCTGCTGAACCGGCTGTTGTGAGGACAGTACTTCAACCATGATGGTAGACATCCGAGCCTGCCTCTTGGTGTAAGCCTCGATTTGAACTCTTCCCATGGAAGTCCATTCGCCTCGATGATGCTTTTTTCCACAATGTCTACCACCATGATGATGCTTTGGTGTAAGCCTCGATTCGAAGCCTGCATCTTCATTGCCAGAACTCCATCTCCAACTTCTGCACTTTGTTGCGAAGACAGTACTCCTCAGTCATCATTGCTTTGAACTCTTCCCATGGAAGTCCATCGCCATGGCTTGTCCTAGTATTTGGACTTGCGCGTTCCACCAAGACAGAGCAGCACCCTCCATAGTGCCGGTGGCATACTTCACTTGATCCGCAGGTGGACAGTTACATTTGGAGAAAACAGACTCAGTCTTCTCGAACCATCGTACAAGCCCTACAGCACCCTCTGTACCGCTGTAGGTGTGTGGTTTACAATCCATAAAGGACTTGTAGGTACACACTGGTGGTCCTGTTTTAACACAACACACGTTAATCAGACATCCCATACAGTTATGAAGGATATCAGATTTATCTTTATATCATTGTTTACCTGTTGGCTGACCCACGTGGGTAGCAACCATTGCCACCTGAACATGCTCATTAATTAGAGCAGCTAATTCTGCAGGGATCATGTTAATAGCACCACCACCCTGTTCTCCGGTGCCACGTCCACGTCCGCGTCCCCGACCACGTCCACGTCCACGGGCATCCATTCTTTTCACTTTACATCACAAATACAGTATGAGTAACATCAAACACATTTAACTCATTGAAGCACAGTAAACAGTAAATAAAAGAAATAATGAATCATCGCAACCACAACATTCATAACAAAAATAATAACCCAGTAAATAAATTGTAAATGAGTTAGAATGTATTTATCAATGTCAAAATTTAAGTTTGTCGTTCGTGTGGGGAAACAACCCTTCCCACATAGGTTTCAAAAAGAAAATACTACGTAGTCTAAGTCATATAAAGAAGTCAATCGACAACATCTGACCCATCATAATCATATTCATTAGCTATGTACATTGCATTCAACAACATCACAACAATCAATTTCCAGTCCAAACATGATGTCCTAACTACTAATCAACATCAACATCATACATGATCATCAAAGTCCAACATCACCCATGATTATCCAAGCATCCCATACAACTAATTTAACATGTTCTATCACATTAGAATTCATCCGTGAACTTACTAACATGCTCCTAACATCCCAAACATGTTCAAACTATCATCTTTCACATTTTGCATAAATAAAGTTTCCCTTTTGGGAAAGCACATCCCAAAATCTATTAAACCTCCTATGCATTCATGAATTCATCAATAATATACCAATTCAAGTTCATATCATCATCTAAGCATGATCAACAACATCCAAACATCATAACTCATCAATTCATATCCTAAAAAGTTACTATCTTTAGTAATGTATGAACTATAACATGTGTTCTTGAATTCCCAATGATCACAACAACAATCTAACATCCAATCATCACCATGAACACATCCATAACATCAATTCATCAATAATTCAACATTACATGCAAAATAAAGTTACTATTATTAGTAAGCTATGAACATCAACATCAATTCATCAATTTCTTGCAAAATCAATGTAACCTAGCATTCATACAACTTATTAATCATCAAACATTCATCAAACAATCATCATTCATCCATTATCCTACCAATTTTCGAATTAGGGTTTGCTTCCAATCAAAGTCCATGATTAAACCACTAAAAACATACAATTCATACATAATCGACGTTAACTAACATGTATTCAATCCAACTAACATACTAACATCATCAAACAACCTCAAATTCGACCCCATGAAGACCATTCATGAATTTAGGTTCGGCCACCATGAACAACCCACGAAACTTGTAAAAATCTAGCCTTTAAACGTGTGTTAACTTGCAATTGATGATTCCCACGAGTTGTATGCCTTGAAATCGATCCAAACAATGCTTTCTTGATGATTCTAGGCTGAATTCGAATGGGAGATGGGAAGAGAGGAGTGTTTGCGGCCGATTTGGGGTGGGCTAGGTTTTGGGATTGTTTTGTTTATTTTTAATTTCCATATTTACCCTTTAAGCCCTTGTAATTTGTATTTTATAAAAACTAGGCTTTAAACTCTTTGTAAAGTGTTTTTAACTTAATAATATAAAGATACAAACTAATGAAAATCATTATATATTTTATCTTTATAAAACATATAGACTTACAAATAATAGGCACGTTTCCGCGTTACGCGATTAATTTTCTAATTAACATTTTAAAACATGCAACCACATAAACATAACACAATAATCACATAATCAATTAGATTCTCATTAATTTAACATTATTCATTATTATTAGGTCACCAACGTTAAACGACAACTAGTGTGTGTTCACGACACGTGTATGCAAGACTTAACGGAACTAACGGAGTTTGGTAACGGAAATTTACCGGATGTCACATTATCCTCATGTTGAAAGAATTTTCATCCCGAAAATTACGTTACATAGTGAGAGTGTTCCTTCACTGGTCTACTGCATTGGCACACAGAAATCAAAATCGAGTGAGTTTTGGATGAGTTTTCACATCTAGGCACATGGACCTTCTGTGTGACATGTTTCTAGTATGTTTTCAAACCCAATCATCAAACCCGTATGTTCTAAGCTTAATGTGGCTATTCTAAACATGAAAAACCTATAAGAATTCAAGAACCAACATCCAACATGCACATTACACACGGG
The DNA here is from genome assembly GCA_025506515.1 of Flaveria trinervia. NCBI lineage: Eukaryota > Viridiplantae > Streptophyta > Magnoliopsida > Asterales > Asteraceae > Flaveria > Flaveria trinervia. Next base: position 18,055,962 of record CM046450.1, on the reverse strand, counting down.
TAAAACATACATAAGCTTTGAAAATTGTTTTAATACATTTTTAGCCCCAAAGATATTTAAAACAAGTAAAAACCGGGGTCTAGAACTCACCTGATGCAACTTGGGTGTTTTCTTCCTTTCTAACCCGCTTGCAAATGAGTTCAAACACCTAAAAACAACACCAAACACACACACCCGAGCACATAAGCAAGTAACCAGGATAAAACTGTTAGGACCTGGTATTTGAACGAAATACCTAGTGATTAGCGTGTAAACCAGATCAAATAGAGCGGAATCCTATTTGATTGGCGATCCAATCAATGAGAACACACGAAGAATCAATAAAGAATTGAAACTAACGTTAGAAATCGATTGGAATCAATCTAATGTGTTCTATGAACTTGGAGAACGAATTGGGAGGCTTCAAGATGGCTAGGGTACGTCTGGAATCGTAGGGAATGAATGCTCTCTTGTTTTTCAGGAATAGATTATATTTATAGGTTAGTATTGTTCATTCGGGCGACTGGACCATAAGCATGGTTCAGTCGTGCGATTGAACCATGCGGTTGATCCATCCGCACGACTGAGTGTTCAGTCATGCGACTGAGTCAATCTTATGTGTCAATCATACGACTGATCCAGTCTCCTGGTTCAGTCGTGCGACTGAGTCAATCGTATGAAGATATGTTTTATTTATAAAACTAGAACTCACTCAGCAACATTGACTTTGATGTGTTTCTAGTTGGCAGGTAATGTTTGCTGAGGATGGCATGGGCGACTACTCAGCTCTTTTGGGGATGGCATTCTTTGATTAATGTTTTTGCATTGTAATGCGAACAAACTATTTTTGTAACGAATGTTGTATTAGTTTGCAAAAGCATTTGCATGGAAATGAAAGTTTGTTTTAGTTTTCCGCTACGATTTATTAAATACAAATGTAATTATATGTTTTATGTGCGATGAGAACCCAGCTGTAAGCGTCCCGGGAACGGGGCCTTACACTCACGGTCCATCACCTCAACTGGTTCTTCAATAAAACGCAATTGTTCATCCACTTGAATTTCTTCTAGTGGTACGACCATTGTTTCATCAGTTATGCACTTCTTCAGGTTTGACACGTGAAACACATCATGGATTCCACTTAGCGAATCAGATAGGGCTAGTCGATAGGCTACTGGACCTATTCTTTCCACTATTTCAAATGGTCCAACGTACCTCGGATTTAGTTTCTCTCGTTTACCAAACCGAACTACGCCTTTCCATGGTGAGACTTTCAACAAAACCTTGTCACCAACCTGAAACTCTAAAGGTTTCCGTCTCTTGTCAGCATAACTCTTTTGTCTGTCTCGCGCTGCAGCCATACGGTTTCGTATGTACTATCTTCTCAGTTGTCTCATGAATTAACTCGGGACCCGTTAGCTGACTATCACCAATTTCTGCCCAGCAAACTGGTGATCGACATTTTCTCCCATACAGCGCCTCGAAAGGTGCTTCCTGTATGCTAGTATGATAACTGTTGTTATAAGAAAACTCCACCAATGGCAGGTGAATTTCCCAGTTATTACCGAAGTCAATCACACAAGCACGTAGCATATCCTCCAACGCCTGTATGGTATGCTCACTCTGGCCATCCGTCTGTGGATGATATGCAGTACTCATATCTAATCGTGTACCCAAAGATTTCTGCAATGATTGCCAGAAATGTGACGTGAAACGAGCGTCGCGATCGGAAATAATTGAGATCGGTACACCGTGTCTCGAAACGATCTCTTTAAGGTACAATCGAGTTAATTTTTCCATCTTATCTGTTTCCTTAATTGCAAGAAAATGAGCAGACTTTGTCAATCGATCCACAATAACCCATATCGTGTCACAACCATTACTAGTCCGGGGTAGCTTAGTAATAAAATCCATGGAGATCTGTTCCCATTTCCACATTGGATTCTCAGGTTGTTGTAACAGTCCGGATGGTTTTTGATATTCCACCTTTACTTTCGAGCAGGTCAAACACTTGCTCACCTATGTGCTACATCCGCTTTCATGTTGGCCACCATAGTGCGCCTTTAGGTCATGATACATCTTGTCGGATCCAGGATGTATAGAATACTTAGATTTGTGTGCCTTCTCATAACTAATCTCTCAGGAATCGTAGGGAATGAATGCTCTCTTTTTTTCAGGAATTAGATTTATTTATAGGTTAGTATTGTTCATTCGGGCGACTGGACCATAAGCATGGTTCAGTCGTGCGATTGAACCATGCGGTTGATCCATCCGCACGACTGAGTGTTCAGTCGTGCGACTGAGTCAATCTTATGTGTCAATCATACGACTGATCCAGTCTCCTGGTTCAGTCGTGCGACTGAGTCAATCGTATGAATTTATTCATGCGTGTGGTCCATTCATATGGGCCATTCGCATGAGAACTTCATTATGTTAAGTTTTAATGTATTAATAATAAACATTATGTGTAACCATTCACACAACTACTATCCTAATTACCAATCAATATCTACTCATTAATAAAATATTAGTCATTACAAATCACAACAATCAATATCATTTCATTAATCATCAAATTACATCAAAATCAGATAAACAAGATCTATTACATTTCATATCATGATCTAGGGACATACATGTATCAACAAACTCCCCCTTGGACCTAGATCTCTCTAATCTTGTTTTCTGCATCACCTCCGCATATTTCTTGTACTTGTCCTCTTTTGTGACTCCCGCGTGAATCTCAAACGCGAAGCAGAGTCTTATGACATTTTGGAACTGGAGGGCTTGTACAATATCTTGCGTATCATAGAACAATGGCCACTTGTATAGCGTGTAGACATCTTTTTCTGACAAGTTGGTAAGCCACATTGGGTCGAATACCCTGATCGTATCCATTTGGCCCTCCTTGTTTAGGACTATGACCGCTTCTGCTGTTCTCCAATCATAGTACCACCACCTAAAGTGTGGGTGAAGTCCTGTGGCATTTCCCTGAGTGGGATTCTTGACATTGTGGCGGAGGACTCCACCTCAACACTATCTTCGGCTTCCCAGTAATGGCATCAACCTCAGACCTTCTGATATACCTTGTAGGCTGTTGGGGTCTGAAGTTAACCCACCTGGTGTGGTACTCCTTCTTTAGGGCAGCCTCGAACCAGCCTGACATCTTCCTCGGGTCAGCATACAAAAGCTTTAGTTTGCCAGCTGGTTGAGCTCAAAACCTGGTAGAGTTTCAGATCATGTGGAAATCTAAAGTACTCTATGCCCTTTTCTCTCTTAACTGCATATACGTTAAGATCCTCAAAATACGCCCACGCTATGATCCTGCCAGTCACCTTATGATGTTTCTTGACTCTGTAGAGTTTGGTGTAGGCATCCTGTTTCGGTGCAGTGCGTTGGGCTCTAACTTCTTCAAAACACGCAGCCCACTCAGCCTTTCGAATATCTACATCATCAATTGAGGCTGGGCCGTTTCCTCTACTTTCTCCGACTCTGCTCCATCTTGTCTAACACCTCAAAAGTATTGCTGACGAGGGATTCACCCAGATTGGGGACCACATTTCCCTCATTGTCAGCGTACTGAGGGTAGTGCTCGGCAGTGACATCTTCAATCTCTTTCATCAACATCGTTGAGCTCTTCGTCACTAGTCGAGTCGCATGTCGGAGCATTCTTCACTATCTCATCTGGATTGAGCTTGAAAATTCTGCGAGTTGCTCGTTTGATAGGTCTTGAATTATTTCCCCTTCTTCAGGGTATAACTCACCGACCTCCTTACGATCCCTTGCAGATCAAGAATCATTGTTAGCTGAGTCTTGACCTGCTGAAGGGGAGCAACATCAAACTCATCCCTTTGGTAATTTGGATCTGTTTGATTTACACATTCAACATATCAACCATTAGTAATTCATCAAAACAGAAATGCATTAAACTGAATTTAAACATTAAATACATAGATTTCAATACATGATTCAATACAAAAGTAATTTAGTACATAAACATCTAATCTTTACTTTGTCCTGTATCATCGTCTCGTCACTTGGTGGAGCCGAGGAAGAAGCTGGTTGGTCTTGTATGTTCTTGACCTCCTTTCTTGACCTGAAGCAGAGGCCGATGCAGCTACATCTCCTCTTGATGTATCATCATCATCCTTCTCCTCTGTCCTTTCTTCTTCTGTCCCCTCATCCTCTTCTGTCTCATCATCCTCATCATCACTTTCATCATCATCATCATCATCATCTCTGTCTCCTTCTTTGATCTTCAAGGGCTCTTCCTTAGATCCCTTTAACTTTAACATGATTGTCTTCTTCGCCTTCTCCAACTCCTCTATATTCCTGTTTGATGTGACACTCTGTGCTTGGAGTTGGGCTATCTCAAGGCTCTGAGCAGCCATCTGTTGGCCTGCTCCTTTATCACTCTAGCCTGCTCGTCTATCTGGTGAGACTGAGCAGCAGTAAGATCAGCAAGCTGACGGATCTGAGACGCCTTCTCCTCATCTGCTGCTAATAGGCGCATCACCATCCTGTTGAGCGCAGACAGCTGTTCCTCTACCCTAATTGGAGGTAGAGGTGATACATATGGATGAGATGGATGGGCTGAGGATCCAGCTTGGTGGGTAGCGGTGGTGGTGGTTGTTGTAGTGAAGATGGGTCTGTGAAGTGGTGGAGGTGATGTGGGAGTGAAAGATATGATGGTAGATGGAATCTGTACAGTGGTGGGAGGTGTGGTGGTGGTAGTAGTAGCTGTGGTGGTTGTGGTGGATGTGGTTGTGGAAGTGGTTGTGGTGGTGGCAGATGTGGTGGCTACGGTGGTGGATGGTATGCTTGTGGAAGTGGTAGTGGTGGTGGCAGATGTGGTTGTGGAGGTAACGAAGGTGAGACATCTTTTCTTCTTCTTCTAGCCATGGGGTTGAGCCATCATTTTCCTCCTCATTCCCGTTGAGGTGGATGCTCCCCCTACAACCCTGCTAGCTGGCTCCGGTACATAACTCGGATCCGTGGCTGTCTCTCCTGAGTCTCGTGGGTGTTCACCAACCACCCTTAGCCCATGTTCCATGGGAACAACCTTTCTTCCCACAGTCCGTGTTAAGGCTCCTCTTCCGACTCCTCTTCCCTCTCATCAGGAACAAAATCCTGATGGAAACCAGCAGACTCAGTTCCATCGTGGGTGGATGGTGGAGATGGTAAATCAGTGGTAGTGGCCCTAGATAGAATGGGGCCTGTATCTCCACCATCACCACTATCGTCATCATCGTCGTCATCAACTGGTAGACCTATAGGTTCAGAATCAGAGTCACTGTCATCATGACGCCATTTTCGTCTTCCCGGTGCCACATAGTTCTCGTTTGCCAAATGGCCAATCAACCTCTTCACTAGGGGCTTCACTTGTTTGCCCCTATACACCCTCATTCGAACCAAGGTCGTGTCATCCATAATTTCCAAAGTAACTGCATCATGACTCTCCTTTTGGAGAAATGGCAGCTTGTCGTTGAAGATTAGCTGTAGAAACCTGGGGTACATACAGAATCCTTCCTTCCCTTTTGCTTCCAGGTTCTCTATCAGATAAGAAAAGATCATACTCGAGAAGCTGAAAGGGTGGTTCAACACCAGTGCCACGAAGGCATTTTGAATCTGATCTGATAGATCATCGAACCCACCCCTCCTTGAAGCAATGCACTTCAGAATCACATGTGCCAAGTATTTGTACTGAGGGCACAGGTTGCTCTTATTGAGCACACCCGAGTTTATGTCCCCCGCGTACTTGATTCTGAGGAAGCAGCCCCTCACAGTCAGTGGATGTAATTTGGTGGGGTGATTCGTATCGTCCCCAAATTCAAGAACTTTCTGGAAATCAGCAGCAGTCACCTCGATATCCTGACCCAGAATGGAGCTCCGTATACTGTACGGCTCACGAGAGCGATCAACTGAGGCATTCTCCCAGAATGCCTGGTGTAATGACCTGTAGGGCGTGCAAGGTGTAGATATGGCCTTATGTATCCGGGAGCGTCTAAGGAAGGCTATAATCTCTGTGAACTCGGCCCCGTTTCGAGTAGTATGATCCAAGTGAGCACATATGTTGTGCTTTGAGTTAATGGACCATCTATCAGCCATTTTTCTGAAACACCAGACACAGAATCATTAGTACATAATACATCAAAATTCAGTTCTAGGTGTAATGTTTAAATTCATTCTGTTTCATTCGTGCGAATGAATCATGCGACTGGAGTCAGTCGCTTGTTCTTTCGTGCGATTGCGCTTGTTCGGGTGAATGACATGCGACTGAGTTCAATCTGCTGACTGAGTCTGCGATTGGGTCAGTCGGCCGACTGAACTCATTCGCATGGTTCATTCGGCCGATTGACCCAATCGCAAGATTCAATCGTGCGATTGGAGTTCATCCGGACGACCAGTCGCTTGTCCCACTGTTCAGTCGCTTGCGGTTTGAATCTTGACCAATTCAAGCAATTTAACATGGTTTAATGGTCCATTAGACTCGCCATCATGTCACTAATAACTATTAACCTTAATTTTAACATTTTGCTAAGTTTAAGTAGGTTATTAGGGCATTTTTCAGTCCGGTTCTTGTTTCATTCGAATATCACATATTTGGATTCAAGATCTGCTGATTTCGGTAAGATTTAACTGCAATGTACCTGTATAATCGTCAATCGAGCGTCAGAGAATCAACAGCAATGTGAACACAAGATCTCTAGAAATTTTGGCAGAGTAACGGGAAGAAATGCGATTTGGGTGCGATTGAGAGTGATGAATACAACGCGATCGACTGAGGCCCTTTAAATACTGAACCGAAGTTCAATCGGCCGACTGGCCTCATTCGCTCAGTTCATTCGGGCGACTAAGGTTCATTCGTGCGATTGGCTAAGTCAGTCGCATTCAGTTGGCCGACTGAGTCTCAGTCGGTCGACTGACTCATTCGTGCCCTTTCATTTGCACCCTCAGTTAACCGACTGAGTCTCAGTCGGTCGACTGACTCATTCGCACCCTTTCATTCGGTTGAATGGATCATTCTGATAAGCCATTCGGGTGAATGTCTCAATCTCATGTCCAGTCGTGCGAATGGGATCCATTCGCATGGTTGAACCATACTTATGATCCAGTCGTGCGAATGGGTTATACTTATGAACATTTAGCACTTAAACCCTTTTTACCTGTTGAAATTAACATTATGAGCATTTGATCATCTCAGACATGATCATTTTAACTTGAAAAACTTTTGATCACCTCAGACGTGATCCTTTTAAACTTTGAAAACACATGTGGCCATCTCAGACATGACCCTTTTAGTGAGTTGATCCCTTACCGATTTTCATGATGTAGTTCGGCAAATAAACAAAACTAAAAGACTAAGTGAATTGAAAAAACAACTAAACTAACGTACAAAAATAAAACTTGTTTTTGGCTTTTTGTGAGAGATAAATCCTAAGATGGAAATCTACGGGATTTGGTTCCGGAATAGGCAGCTTAACTTAGATTGACCACACCTGGACCAATTCAATTTTGGAATCATACAGGCAAGTCAAATCATTTGGGACTTGTTATCAAAATCTTTTGATGCTCTATTCTTGGTTTTCATCCAGAGTCGTTAGCAACTTTTAGGAAATCATACTGGAACTATTAGATTACCACATTGATTTGAACTTTCAAGAATTGCAGCCACAATGATTGTCAATATGTTTGTCCTCTTAAATCCATACACAGACTTTTGACACAGACTGGTGATAGATTTATGTTTAATTATTTTAACTAACATTTGTGGATCCCACAATTATATGATAATCAACATTCCTCAGGAGCTTTTGAGCGGTCTACGGGTATTTTTACAAGAAGAGACTATTCTTAGAGCTTTCAAAGAGAAGCCAATCCTCGGGTCAGTGTCATCGCACAGCAGAGAGGCGGCAAACAACAATGAATTCTAGAATATCTAGGTTATGCTTATCCTCAGGTCAGTGCCATCACACAGCAGAGAGGCACACAACCTATCTCCTTGTTAGAGCAGCTTAATTTTATTTTGCACAAAATGCACCAACAACATAAGTCATTAGCTTGATAGAATTTTTCTTTCATTTTTTCATGCTTTGCTCTATCTATGGTCATCTGCACACATTTGTGGTGTTTACATGCTCATTACCCCTTATTGGAATATTGTTGATTGTGTTAACCAGTGATAAGATGGAAGCCCACAGTCAGTTGAACAACTTAGTTTGATCTTGAGATCACCAGTCAGGTCTAATCATCTATTGTGTTGAATCTACCAACATATCAATTGTGGTATAGCAACCTCTAGGTCTCCTCTCGTTGTGTTACCTTCATAGTTACCAGTTTTTCTATCATCTTCCCTTTTTGTATTGCTTAGACTACACAGACTTATACTTTGAATTTTTGCATCTTTCTAAATTAAATTTTTAAAGTCCCTCTTGATTTGTTCCTGTGTACTATCATATTCAAAAGGTTTGAATCGGTATCACAGATACGATCTACCTTATATCAGCTTTCCACTCCTTCTCCCTCGTTTTTTTTATTTTTTTTTTAATGTTACTTGCTGACTTATTCTCCCCCTAAAATACTAAAATCATAACTGGTTTAATTATTTTAGGATTTTAATAAACAGCAAAATAACATGAGTTTAATTTAAACAGATTAAAATAGATAAATAAAATAAAAAAGAAAAAAGAAAAATTAACTAAACTACATCGGACTACACATGACATCATCAGGAATAACATCACTTTTCTTTTTAACGTCGTTGACCTCTAGCAAATATTGAAAATGTGGTTTATCAAAGGCTTTAGTATAGAGGTCAGCGCGTTGAAAATCCATATTAATTTTTACCATATCAATTAAGTTCTTTTCAAAACAATATCTTATGAAATGGTATTTAATACCGATATGCTTGGTCTTTGGATGTTGGACCGGATTTTTAGTTACTACAATTGCAGCAGAGTTATCAACAAAAATAGGAGTAGAAGAAAACTTTAAATCGTAATCCCGCATTTGCTGTTGAATCCAGATGATTTGTGAACAGCAACTTGCAGCAGCAACGTATTCGGCTTCATAGGTTGACAATGCAACCAATGTCTGCTTCTTACACTGCCAGGTAACTAATCTTCTCCAAAAGAATTGACACCCTGCTGATGTAGACTTGTAATTCATCTTACAGCCCCCGTAATCCGAGTCACTATACGCCGTGAGCTCAAAGTCATCATCTTGAGGATACCACAACCCAAGTGTGGGTGTACCCTTCAGATAACGAAATATCCTCTTGACCCCGATCAGATGGTTGACCTTAGGCTTAGCCTGATATCTAGAACATAAACATGTAGCATACATGATATCAGGTCTTGAGGCAGTGAGATACATGAGGGATCCAATCATTCCTCGGTACATTGTGGCATCTACAAGATCTCCATTTTCATCAGGTGTTATATCGTGATTCGTAGCAAGTGGAGTCCCAGTAGCAGAAGCATTCTCCATGTCAAACCGACTGAGAATGTCTCTTACATACTTGGTCTGATGTAGAAATATCCCATTTGGAGTCTGATCCACCTGTAACCCGAGAAAGAACTTCATCTCCCCCATAGCACTCATCTCAAATTCTTTCTTCATAACTGCTTCAAATTCTTTGCATAACTCTTCATTCTGAACCGAAGATTATGTCATCGACATAGATCTGTACGAGCAGTAGGTCGTTATTTTTTTCTTTGGTGAACAGTGTGCAGTCAATGACTCCCCTGCGAAAGCCGTGTTTCTCCAGATGAGTCGAGAGTTTCTCATACCAAGCTCGTGGAGCTTGATGAAGCCCGTATAAAGCCTTGTCGAGTTTGTAAACTCTATCCCGATGATAAGGATCTTCAAATCCCTCGGGTTGACTGACATAGACTGTTTCTCTGATTTCCCCATGAAGGAATGCACTCTTCACATCTAATTGGTAGACTTTAATCTTCATGTAAGATGCATAGGCAAGGAAGATGTGAATGGCTTCCATCCGTGAGACCAGTTATGCTTACCTGGGGATTTCTGGGATGAGTAATAAACTATGGTCAACATACACAAGTTTCTAAGGAAAATGGGTCAATTTACCTTGACGTGTCAACGTTTCCAAATGGCAATGTGTTACCAAATGGAACCATCCGGTTTATATTTAGAATATCGAAAATCTTTGATTCCTTGGACTGGTTTATCATCGAAATTCTAAAATCTTCTCATTCCTATCTTACAGAATGTTCCCGTTAATATTGAACTCGTATTACTCCTCGATTCCTACGTTTAAACAACGTTATATGTTGTGCGCCTTATGTAACTATCTTCACACTTTGACCAACGTGTACCTGGATCTTAATATATCCAAAGATATTGGGAATCTAAACCGAATGGCCTTCAAAAATTTAAATCGTTACTTATGGTTCTCAAGTCTTCTTAAGGATGTGTCCCATAACTAAGAACATGAAATGCTATAGGTGGAATTCCTACATCCTGGGATACTTTGTTCAGGCAAAGTGTAAATGGTGATTTGACTCGATCATTGGATCCATTTACTTGACTCGAAACCCTTGAGATGAGTGATCGCTTATAAGTACGCATGTCTTTAATAAGGTTATGGCTGATCTCATATTTTGAGAAGTCCATGTACTCCCTTCGATTGTGAATCGAATGTTCACATCTCATTAGGATGTTGAATCATTCTTGTCCTTGATTTTGCCTTCCTGATTTAAATTATTCAAGATTTGAACACCATCATAACAAATTCTGCTATCTCGAACTTTGATCTTAAGCTTATAAGCATGATTTTTCCTTTTGTTACATTGATGTAACTTGAAATTTTCCGAATTTTTTTTAATTGATATTATTGTCCTTTCGTCGTTAAGTCAAACTTCGTACCGTCTGCGCCGTGGGAGATGCAAGTGTTTGCAAGCCAACCTATGACTAAGAACACTTGTATCTCTTAAATGATTCTAACTCATCAAAACAGGGGTGATTCCCTTACTTTGATGATTCTCTATTTGTTTCGATAAATGGTTTCCAATTGTGATTTATAAAATTTCATCCTCTGGATCGGGGTGATTTCCTTACCTCGAGGATTGACTTCAATTATTTTCTTTGGAATGGCATTTCACAAATGACATGATCTCACCAAAATAGGATTGAAACCCGTACTTTGGTGACAAATGTCAATCTTCGATTGTTTTCTCGCTATTATAAAATTCAATCATTAAGATAGGCGTGAATTCCATACCTTGATGATAATATCATCCTTATGAATTGTATTTATTCAAATGAGACGACTTCATCAAAGTAGGAGTGAATTCTGGATTTTGATGAAGAAGTCCATCTTGTTATATTTTGTTTTTTTTTGTAAAAATTTACTGTTAAGATAGAAGTGATTTCCCTTACCTTAATGGTGAGTTACCTCGTCTTATTTCTGTGGATTCTCAACAAGGAGTTGGGATCGAATTTTTTTTTGATTGGTAAGTTAGTGGTGATACCTTGAGAATACACCATCAAGTTAGGAGTGAAAACCACACCTTGATGACTATTCTCATTTCTTGATCTCCAACTTACCAAGTTTGTAATCAAGTGACGAGAAACATGTACTAACTTGTAGGGTGAAACAATGTTAGTGTTTCGACCTATCAAGCCAAAGCATGATCTCTGAACTTGAAAGGAGACCCGATCGCTCTAGGTTGATTTTAATTCCAAGCTTGGAGAATTTAAAATCTTAAATTGATTTCTTTTCCTTTATCCTTATGTTTTGATTTGATCTAGCTATATCGAACCATTTATTCCCTACTTATCAACTTTCATTTTGAGATATCATCAACACATGATTGTGTTATGGTAGTCTTCTTAAACAATCTTTCTACTAAATAAAGACATTATCAACTTGTGGTTATGTCTTTCTAGTCATACGAATGTTCTCGACTGTACTTATGGGTTTGATGAACTATGTATGCAATCTATATTTGGAAAGTTGTTACCTTGCAAAACATGGTTACAAATGCATGTCTTATTGTTTGCGTTACTCTTTGAATCACTTTTGAACCCTTAACCTTGGAAATCTTTAAAACTCTATCTTGGTTTTGACTAACGAGACTCGTTATTACTTACATTGTGACGTGGAGGTTCATAAAATTTCGTAATTTGTAGTCATGGATTTGGCATAAAAGAGAAGACATAACTTGGTATGTGTCCAAGTGTCTTACCTTTACATATGACAAAGCCTAACATTCGTGTTCCTAGGAATCTCCTCTTTAACGTTTCATCACTAAGTGCCTCTTATCTTAGATGCCATGATGACAAATGATGCATTATAGACCGATTAACTAATTTTATATTGACTCATGTGGGTTAACGGGTCGAGAAATTGGCTTGTATCTATCTCAAATAGTCATATATCGTGGTATGTCGTTAAACATCGATCATTAATTTGGATGATCAATTCATTTTCTGCTTTTAATAATGTTCCTAACCATCGTCGTGAACTTATCGTATTATTCTTAGACCGATGATTGGTCAAAGGATAGATACATATTCACAAGTTGTGCGTAAAGATCGTTTCATATAGTGACTTGTGGGATACTTAAATCCTGACGGTTAACCTTTCTTACAATTGTGGTCTTTTATTGATTTCAATACATCGCTTTACTACGAAATTATATTCTAGAAATTATGGCTTATAAGTCTAACATACCACGGTAACTCGTCATCGTTTTCCAACGTTTCATCACAAAATGTCTCGCGTTTATTATGTTAAGAATCTGGTAAGATTCCATCGGTAATCAAACGTCTATCACTGGCCGTTGTACATTTACCTTTCATTATAATTCCTTTGTTCATCTAAGTTCATTTTTAATTTCGGGACGAATTCTTTTAAGTTGGGGAGACTGTGACATCTCTTAATTTTGTTAACTTAGAAGTTAACTTTGTTAAAATCTTAAAAGGGCCTGTTATGCCATTTTGAAACTTTGGGGTTTGTTATACTTAATAATTAATTTGGTGATTAACAAATTAATATAAAAATAATAACATTATAAGTGTTATAATGTTTGCTTATTATTATAAAATTAAGTGATAATAAAGCTAAAAATTGTAATAATAATAACAATAATAATAACGATATCAATAATGTTAATAATTTTATGAAAGCTTGGAAACTAACAAATTAGTTAAATAAGTTCGGGGGTATTTATGTTATTTTAGAAACTTAAATTTAAAGTTCTAACATAATATAACAAACTTTAAAATTACAGGGACCAAATATGAAACTTCAATTAACATAACCCAAACCACCGTTGACACCCCCCCTTCGGCCCTCTGTCTCCGGTCACCGCCTCCGGCGACCACCAAAACACCCAAAATGTCGAATAAAGCACAATTAAACCGTTCTAAACCTCTCGCGGCCTGGTTTCGATCAGGTAATCTCTTTTAATTCGCTTAAAACCGACCTTAAAGACTTGACCAAATGAAACCGCAACTCAATTCAACACACAATCGGTTACAGCAAGAACATGTGCGAAATCGATCAGATTCAGCAACACATAACGTTTCTGTAATCATTCAGAGTTTAATCATCGAATCAATTGAGTTATAACGGCTGTAATTCAACATCAAATTAAAACCGTAACCTTCGATTAAACGTGGTACCCGTTTGATGTGAACCGGTAGTAATTGACAACATATAATCGAGGGTAAACAACCTATCTAATCCGTTTCATCCATAAAAGAACTCAATTTGACTTATAGAATGCTATCTCATCGAATTCAAAGCTTATTCTCATCACGATCTGCAACTAGGTCGATCACCTTCCTGTGGCCAATCTCAATGAAAGTTTATCGAGGGCTTTCAACTATCATCATCATCCAAAGCATCGTACGAACTTAATTTGATTATCATCGATGTATGCATCACTAATCTTTATCACATCAGGCGCGACATCTAACAACGTGATCAGGCACCTTTTCGATTCAAATTAGGTAATTAAACCTCATCATATACTCGGTTTTATGTGAACATCAAAAGCCCCATGAATGATTTCGGTAACAACGTTGTTTGGATGGTCAATTGGATCATAATCGAATTAGGGTTCATGAAGATTTGGGGGAAATAAGTAATTAATGTTTAAAAGAATTTAAAGAGGAATTTGACCACACTTGGGCTTTAGCCCGGTTGGTAATGAGCGGTCATCAAAGGCATGAGGTCCGGGTTCGAACCAGGCCTCTGCCAAATTTTTTTTTATTTAATTTTTTGCTATACTTCTAATTAAAAAAATTAATATTATATTAATAAATTAAAATAAAAATTATTTGTTAACAAAATTTCAGAATTTATTTTAAAGGTTTAAAAAAAAACTTATGATTTTAAATTTAACTACTTATTTATGGATAACAAGGATTATAAAAAAAACATTATTAATTATTATAAATCTATTATGTCAAATGTAAATTATTTAAAACATTACAAGTCTACATGTTTTAAATGAATAATTATTGAAATAGTTATTTTAATAGTTATTTAAATAATTAATTATTCATTTATACATTTAACATGTTATATAACTAGTTAATAATGTTATTCTTTAAAATTTTATTTGAGTTCTTTTTAAACTTATAAAACAATATCACTTTCTATATATGCTATTTTAAAGGCTTGATAATAAATCATATAACGGCTTGATATTAAATATTAAACTTTACTTTTATTTTAGACTTTTATAATAAATCATTTAAAAAGTTTAAAACTCTATAAAATGATTTTAAAGAATTTTATATCATTTAATAAGTATGCAATTAATTATCTTTATCAAGTTTTAAATAGTTAATTATTAAATTAATTTCTTTTCACATATTATACTTAATTTTTATTAAATCAATAACTTAAATTGTTGTGACATCTTCTAAATTATTCTTGAACTTAATTGATTTATATCATCTGTATTAAACCAAAAACAATTCATTATTTAAACCCCCAAATTACAATTGAAACCCTAGTTCACGTCTCATGGGTAATTTTATTATCGAACTTAATATTGGAATCTATACATCTAGGTACCTTGTAAAAGAAACCGTTGGAACCTCGTTTAAATTCTTATCGTCACCTTGTATATATCAAGTGAGTATTTCCATACCCCTTTTTGCTTATTTTCACACTTTGGGGTGAAACATGTTAACTTATTATCATTGCACTTGTAAACTCATTTGAGACTTGTAAACTTTATGGCAATTCATCATGTAGAGTTGTGGTTAGTTGAACTTTTGTGGTTACCATGTTATGGCGTTATATGTACAATCATTAACTATTGCTAGCCCAGCGAAGTCATAGATCTATGGGTAAGACAAGCCTGCTTGGTTGATCCAAGTACACTTAGCTGATCGTATATACTTTTAACGTTTGAGACTTGTAAAACTTTTGTCGAGGTTTGATTGTTGCATTGTTCATAACATCCCTAATCACTTTATTCACTAACTTATGACTTGAATTGCCATCTTTTATATGCTTATGTATTGAAAACTATGGAATGCTCACCAACATTTTTATGTTGACCTTTTATTTTTAACATGTTTCAGGAATACCTCAAGTTTGTGTTCTACTATTTGAAGCTTACCACACCTAGGATTGGACCTAGAGATAAAATGGATGATCATGTTATTTGTAGCATTTGTACATGATGTATTCTTGTTGAAACTTTTGCTTGTAATGTCACAATTGAATCTTATGATTAATATATTTGGATTTAATAAATAGCGTTATGTGGCTGTGAACAATCGTAACCCTCACATCTCGACGTTTCCGCCGTCAAGGTAGGGGTGTGACATTCAGAAGTGTGCACGGTGCGTCAAATGGTTCGAGATACTCCAGATTCGGTTTGCGTCTTTGTAGTAGCTCGTAACATGTCTTGTTGTGACGCTTGACAATCAGAACTCGATTCAGTGTATAACATGCATTAGCAACTGCCTCATTCCAAAATTGGATAGGAAATTTCGAGTCTGCCAGCATAGTCCGTGTGGTCTCAATCAAGCTTCTGTTCTTTCGCTCAGCAACACCATTCATCTGAGGCGTGTAGGCAGAAGTGAATTGATGTACAATTCCCTTTTCCTTGCAGTAAGCCTCCATCCACTGGTTCTTGAATTCCGTCCCGTTGTCTGAGCGTACTTGTCTAACCTTCAGCTTGTAGAGAGATTCCAGTGTGGTTACCAACTCCTTGAATGACTCAAATGTTTCTGATTTGAATTTCAGAAACATTACCCAAGAGAACCTTGAGTAGTCATTAGTAACCACAAAACAGTACAAGTCGCCTGCTATGCTCTTGTACTGACTGGACCAAACAGATCCATGTGAAGAAGTTCAAGAGGAAGTTCTATTGAATGAACTTTCTTTTCCTTATGAGACTTCTTCATCTGTTTGCCTTTCTTGCAAGCGACACAAAAATCAGGAAGCTGGAAGTTCTTGACATTAACTCCTCTCACCAGATCCTTCTGAATCAAGTGATTCATCTTCCTTTGACTAATATGTCCCATTCTCTTATGCCAGAAGATAGAATCCTTCTCAGTAGCTTTAGATAGAAAACACTGAACCTCATGATCCATTGTAGCAGTTGTTGACAGATCCAAAACATAAAGGTCTTTATATCTTGAAGCAGTCATCAAAACTTGGTCTTCTGGGATCACGTAATCTTTCTTTAGCACGTAACACTTCTTGTTGTCGAAGATGACTTTAAATCCCTTATCGCAGATTTGGGAAACAGAAAGTAAGTTATTTTGAAGTTGTTGAACGTAGTTCACCTTATCAAACTTAACTTTCTGATTTCCTACTTCTCCCTGAGCTGTGATATATCCTCCCTTGTTTCCAGCAACCGAAACATGCCCTCCTTTTATTTTCTTGACGTTAGATAAAAGAGCCTTGTTTCCTGTCATGTGCCTGGATGCTCTGCTGTCTATAAGCCACGTGTTAGTTTCAACACTGTAGCGAACACCCTGCACATACAATGTAAAGGATTAGTTTAGGTTAGGAACCCAAGCCTTTACTGGCTTGGGTTCCCAGAGGCATCACACATCATAAATTCAACCCATTGACCCTTAGAGGGTGAGGGTAGCCCAGGTTCCTTCTTGTCATCATCATCAGACACAGAGGTTGACTTCTTTTTCCATAAGTCAGATTTGTGCAATGCCTGTTTGTGATACACAGTCGACTGGCTAACAGGTTGAACTTTATGTGCACTAGTTCTTCTAGGTGGAGTTAAAGAACTTCTCTTAGAAGACCTAGGTATTGGGTCCTGAAGTTCAATCTTTTTCCTAGGTGTCTGATAAAGAAAGCAATAGGAAGCAATGTGTCCACATTCTCACAGTTGTAGCATGACCTGCTATCAACTTTATGATTAAACTTTCTTTGTGAGACGTGTGTGACACTCTAGTAACATCACTTACTTTAGGTTTTGACTCTAGTTCTTTTGATGTTTTTCCTTGTTTAATAGAGTTAACTGTTTTAACATGTTTAAAATCTTTTTCCTTTTGGTTAACTGGTTTTTGACTATTTGAAGTCCTGTTAGGTTCTTATTTGACTCTGTTTGACCCTGACTTTAAGTTAACCTTTTCAAACTCTTTTTCCAGATTAGCACAAGGCAATTTACCCTTAACCTTTGATGTGGCCTCCTTTTGTTTGTTTCCAGAGTCAATGGTTGAGCATGAGGAATCTGGATCACTAACAAGAGGAGTAGACACCACATGATCCTTGATGGGATTGTCATTTATAGGTCTACTCTTAGTGTTCATCAAGGTCTCAGGTTGTGGTGGAACCACTTTGTAACCCAAACCCTCCCCATTGTTTCTTTCTCTCACTAAGTGTTGACTATGTGTGATGAACTTGTCCAACTGTGCAGTTTCTATTTTAATGAGTTTACTTCTACTTCTAGAACTGCCTTTTGCTTCTTAGTGTCTTCTAGGGAGTTTAGATAGTACCTAATGTCATTAGCTTGGTTAAATGCAACTACTTCGGTTTCCTTAAGCTGTTTAGTCAAAAGGTCTATCTTTTCTTTGTAACTATGCTCATTTTGTTTTAATACTCGATTCGCCTCAGTGCACAGTTGTAAATCTTTTACCAAGTAATCATTATGATCTAATAACCTAGAAAATTTCTCCTCTATGCTATTTCTAAATGTATTACAATCAGAACAAGCATGATTATTAAACTTTTGGTCAGTGGTACTTACCTGAGTTGGTTCAGAAGCATTAGCCATCAACGCAGCATCAGATGTCTCTGGTTCTGGTGATTCTGTCTTTTCTGACTTTGCTCTGGTAGTCTCCTCTTTAGGCTTGTAGCTGACCTCAGATGCAGTTGTCTCTTCAATATTAGACATCGCTATATCAACTGCTAGATCTCCTTCACTTGTAGAATCATCATCAAAGTCGTCTACACTTGCAATGTTTGATTCCCCTGGAGAGACAAACCTAAAGCTCCAGTCCTGTCCTTCATCATCATGAGCAGTCAAGGCTTTTGGATCCTTGCTTGATGAAGTAGAACTAGTAGCTTGCTTGTCTTGACGAGTGAAGGACGAGAATGGGTTCCTGTTTCCCGTCTTCTTTGGCTTAACACATTCTCTCTTGAAGTGCCCCTTCTCCCCACAGTTAAAGCAGGTCACTTTGCTCTTGTCAAAGCCAAATGTGGTATCCTTAGTGGCTACCAAGTTCTGTCCGGTCTTTTTCACAAACTTCTTCGCTCTCCGGATAGCACTAGCTAAGGCCCACATTATGTCCATTCTCTCAAGCTCTATTTCGTCCATCTGCTCGTAGTCCTCGTCTACCAGATGACAGTTTCCAATCTTCCCAGCAACAAGTCCATCATAAGAATGAACCACTGCAGCCAAAAGATCCATGTGTTCTCGAGCTACTTCTACCGTCACATTACCGAGGTTCTCGGTATTCAGTCTAGTAGCTTTTGTTTCAGATCTGATATGATGGGTACAAGAAGACCCCAACGTGTCTGATCCTGAAGGAGAAGCATGTGAAGGACCCGATGAGCTAGACACAAATGCAGTCTGGAGAGGTGCTCCAGATGTCTTAGCTTGAGGTGTGGCATTGTACAAAGCTGGATTCTGAGAATACGAAGACTTTTGAGCTCTGTACTTCATCCTAAGTGCTTCTTCTCGCAGCTTTAGAATGAAGTCATTTATATCCAGCTTTGCCAGCATTCCATTCTGTCTCAGGTTAGACACGAATGAAGCCCACTTCTTCGGCAATCCGTCTGCAAAGTTAGTAACTTTCTCTTCCATGGTAATAGCCACCCCATGTATGCAGTTCACTCATCAGATGGTAGAATCTATCTATAACATCATCCAAACTCTCGTTTCCCATCGATGAGAAGTTATCAAATTCCTTCTTTAACTCCTTAGCCTTGATTGCCTTCAACGAAGCATTCCCGTCGTACCTCTTTTCCAGCTCATCCCATAGTTTCTTGGACTGCTTATTCTCTGAGTACTGGTGGAAAATGTCTTTAGGGATAGACTATGTAATCAATGCATAAACCCTCTTCTCTGCATTATATTTAACTTTCTGCGCTTCTATCATCCCTCCTAAGGTTAGCTTTACTCCATCGGCTCCCACTGGCGTACTATACCCAATCTCTATAGCTTCCCACAGATTCGGATCCACTCCATTGAGGTAGATCTCAAAACGTTGTTTCCAGTGGGGAAACTCATCTAACGTTAAGAGCTTTGGTGGTTTATTATGATTACCCACCTCATTCTCAAGTAACAGCAGGTTCTGGATCCTAGAGTCCTTCCCAGCAGTAAATTCTGACATTTTATCTTCCATGGCGAATAACTTTAAGTCTACTAATAACAAACTGTCAACTGGTGTGACTGAAGGATGCGATTGGGCTATCCGTGTGAATGAACTATGCGATTGGTTCAATCGTGCGGCTGAACTAAGTGATCGGTTCAGTCGTGCGAATGAAGCTGATGCGTATGAACACTGTGAATGAATGGTTCAATCGTACGAATGGAGATGCGACTAGGTCCAATCGTGCCTCTGAGTAATGCAAATGAGGTCCAGTCGTGCGAATGGCTCACTCGTGCGACTGAAGCTGCTGTTTTGCGAAAATTTCTAGGTTAAACGTGTTTTAGCCGTAAAGATTCGAAATTTCGCAAGGTCTAATCGCCTAAGTCCGTAGAGACCAAACTTTGATGAGCAGGGAACGTCCAAGATCACTTTTGACACAAAAGATTGTGTTTTTAGTGCAAAAACACAAACTTTTTATCAATCTTGATTGAATCACACGTAATCAAGAGCCAAAGCTCTGATACCACTTGTTAGGACCTGGTATTTGAACGAAATACCTAGTGATTAGCGTGTAAACCAGATCAAATAGTGCGGAATCCTATTTGATTGGCGATCCAATCAGTGAGAACACACGAAGAATCAATAAAGAATTGAAACTAACGTTAGAAATCAATTGGAAATCAATCTAATGTGTTCTATGAACTTGGAGAACGAATTGGGAGGCTTCAAGATGGCTAGGGTACGTCTGGAATCGTAGGGAATGAATGCTCTCTTGTTTTTCACGAATTAGATTGTATTTATAGGTTAGTATTGTTCATTCGAGCAACTGGACCATAAGCATGGTTCAGTCGTGCGATTGAACCATGCGGTTGATCCATCCGCACGACTGAGTGTTCAGTCGTGCGACTGAGTCAATCTTATGTGTCAATCATACGACTGATCCAGTCTCCTGGTTCAGTCGTGCGACTGAGTCAATCGTATGAAGTTATTCATGCGTGTGATCCATTCGTATGGGCCATTCGCATGAGAACTTCATTATGTTAAGTTTTAATGTATTAGTTAATAAACATTATGTGTAACCACTCACACAACTACTATCCTAATTAACTAATTCAATATCTACTCATTAATAAAATATTAGTCATTACAAATCACAAACAATCAATATCATTTCATTAATCAGATCAAATTACATCAAAATCAGATAAACAATATCTATTACATTTCATATCATGATCTAGGGACATACATGTATCAACAAAAACCTATCATAAACACTTGAAAACCATGAATTCTTACCTTGAATTCGATTTCTTCTTCTCTTGTTTTCTTCAGCCGAGAGTTCCTCTGCTCTCTCTCTAAAACCGAAAGAAAATGGTGATGTGAAGGGAGGGTGGGCGGCCATGCCCACCTTTACACCAACTTTTTCAAAGATTTGTCCTTTTGGACACTTTTAGTCCCTCCACTTGGACTTCATTGCTTTTCTTTCATTATTCTTCATGTCTTGTCTTTTTAAAATAACCGGGTGTCACAAGTCCACCCTCCTTATATAGGTTTCGTTCCCGAAACCTGTTATTCCTCAAACAGATGAGGATAATGCTGCCTCATCTCCTCCTAAGTCTCCCATGTAGACTCGGATCCCTTCCTGTGCTTCCACTGTACACGCACAAGAGGAACCACTTTATTTCTCAGCCTCTTCTCTTTATGATCGATGATTGCCACTGGTTGCTCCACATAATTGAGCCTTTCGTCTACTTCGATATCCTCCAGTGGAACAATCATGTCTTCATCGGCTAAACACTTTCTCAGATGAGATACATGGAATGTCGGGTGAATCCCACTTAACTCATCCGGTAATTCCAACCTATAGGCCACCTCTCCTACTCGAGCAATGATTCAGAAAGGGCCTATATATCTTGGGCTCAACTTGCCCCGCTTCCTGAATCGGATAATACCCTTCCAAGGTGAGACCTTCAACATAACCCGGTCACCCACCTGGAACTCAATCGGTTTGCATCGTTTATCGGCATACGACTTTTGTCTATCTTTGGCTGCCTTCATGAAGGCTTTAATCTTCTCAAGCTTCTCAGTCATAGCCTCGATTACCTCGACGCTTCCCAATTCCTTTTGACCAATATCACCCCAACATACGGGCGTTCTGCATCTCCTACCGTATAGCATCTCGTATGGTGGCATGCCAATGCTGGCATGATAGCTAGTGTTGTACGAGAATTCAGCTAACGGTAAGTGGTCATCACAACTTCCTCCAAAATCAATCACACATGCCCGAAGCATGTCTTCCAGTATCTGAATGGTCCTTTCTGACTGACCATCAGTTTGGGGATGATAAGTCATGCTAGTATGTTACATGCTTGCTACTTTCTTCGAATGATTCTGTTCTAGTTTACTCTTGTTTGAGTTTAAAGGTGCTAGAATTACGAACGTATATTTTTACTAAGTTCTTATTTTTCAAATGAAGTTTTAAATACATAACCTTTTTTATTGTTTGAAGAAATTTTAAAAGATAGATAATAGTATACTAGTTAAAGGTAAAGAAATTAAAACAAAAAAGAAAAATAATACATTAGTTAAAATTTAAAAATTCAATAAAAGGCACCATTGGTAAATATTTTTTTCAACTACGCATTTAAAAAAAATCACTCCACTTCAGTGTATAGTGGCTAAATATTTGGTTAGAGATGACTGGCTAATTATTACAATAAATATCAAATTGATTCTTGATTATGACATTTGAGCTGCACCTCATTGGTGCATTTTATATGATAACAAAAAGGATCTTTAAAGTTTCTATAACCTGCACGCAGGCCCTTGTATTATATTTTCTCAAGTTTTAAAACATTATACTTTTATTAAAAAGCTTCTACGTAATATGTATCATCCCTTCATAACGCAATTTATAAAAAAAAACAAACAAGGTTGAAATGGCTGTAAACTGAAGTTTATTCTATAAACTGTTATTTATATTTTTTTATATTACTGTTTAACTTTTGTTCGAAACATACATGGTGTAGAATCTTTTAATAAAAATATCAAAATTAGCGAAGAGGTGATGTTTTTTTCTCCTATTGGGTTATTATTTTGTGGTGTAGGATTTCCAAGAGCCGGGAATCAAAATTTATGTGACTGGTAGATTTGGGTCGGATATATTATAAAATACGATGCCATTTTTAAAAAGCATCTTCTTAGAAAACACATAATTTTTTTATGTTTTGTTTTTAGTAACACTTTTTTATTTGATGTGTTCTATATGTTTGAGAAAAAACTCTAACTCGAACGAGTTATTAATAAGTAAACGCTTACAGTTATTTATTCCAAAATATATGAAACAATTACACAAGTCAGTAACGGAACTCATTAAGTGTATTAGAGCAGATAAGTTTTAACTACTTATTGTTAAAATATCTATAAAAAATTGCCATGTAATCACATAAAAAAACACCATACTCACTCATTTGATTCATGTTGTTTCAGGGTCTAGATTCTCGAACTCTTGAATACTTATGGAACAATAAAGATAGCGAACAAAATCTAGTAGAACTTATTAATAATTAAGATACATCTGTCATTATTGTTCAATAGGATTTGCTACCCGTAGGAATTACCATGAGTTTCAACAAGTCGATGCGAACTCTATCTATCATTGACCTTTGTGGTTCATTCATACTCTACTGTCTTTCTTCATGAAGAAATGACGTTGAAACTATTGCATCAAAGCCCCCATAATCTATTATGAGAAAGTAGGAATGTGTTTTCAGCTTCCATCAAAGAAATGCTACAAACGACGTGCAGTTATCAAGGTTTCGATAGGAGCATTGGAATAGATGCTTCACACGACATGTAGTTATCATAGTTTTTTATGTAGAAGAATCGTTTTTCCATAATCAGGATTTTGTTTGACGGTATTCATGCATATCTCACCAAATGATTGAGACATTGAAGGGTTTATGGTTAATTGGGTTCGAATCATCAAGACAAGAGTATAAAGAAGAAATAATGGTAAGACTATATGGTTATAATCGTCCAAAATTGTGTGTAGCAAGAAATAGTGAAACTGTAATTAATATATTATTGAAAAGAATGTGATAGATGTCTTAAATAACGAGTAATATGATACTTATTTATTATTAGCAACTTAATATGTCACGTAAACATTTCATTAGAAGAACGGGGTGGTTAAAGAAAAAGACAACCATGAAGAAAAAAAATATATTATAGAAAAAGGGAAAGATAATCAACCATATATAAAATTTTAATATAATTATCAACACATAAGTTAATTTCACCTTATAAAAATAAAAATACATATATTTTCTTTTAAAAGAATACAGAAAATTGGATGAAGAAGAAAATTATATTCATGGTAAGTGGTGTAATTCACAAATAAAATGCTAACAATGCTTAAATCTTGCAATTGTAGTTTGTGATAAATTTAAACTAAAAAACTTAGGAATTATTGTTTATGAAAAAGTAACATGAACTGACCTTTGGAAAAATGTATCCGAGCAGTAATATCATATTATCTATTTCTATTTTGTTATAATCACACTAACATCATTATATCCTTTCTCTTATTTACATTAAATAATATTTTATATATTTATCTTTATTATATTTCTATTTTACTCTCAATCACTTTCAAAAATATTTAAAGGGTTGAACAATGTTTTACTCGGATATAAAATTTTCTTTTTACTGCACTCACAATCATTTCATATAATATAAAAAATACACTCAAACACAAATTTAACGAATGGAAAGTGAATATTCTTATGAGTAGTAAATACTATTGAAAGTTCTAGATGATGTATTCCGATTTTCAATAAGCAAATCCAAATCTGAAACCTCACACATACGAAATCCTAAAATTTCAAACATACAAAATATAATGTTCGGATTCAAATAACCAAAATTTAAAAATTTCAGATATAAGTTCAAAATTTTCTTAAATTTACTAAATACATTTATGCGTCTCGCAAGTGTTAAATCTTATAATTAGTATTAAACTCCTTTTGTTAAATCTTATAATTAGTATTAAACTCTTTTTAGTTTATTTAATTATTTGTCAAGTTATATTAAGGTTTTGCTTGTGGGGTCGAATGTTACCCGTTGACATAACTGCACTTGTTTTGTCAATGCTTAAGATTCCGGAAAGTACCAAGGCATATTCTTTCTTTGTATGTTAAAATTTTAAATTATTATTTTATTATCGGCATGTGTACATATTTATGATGATATGTAGTGTATTAAATTATATAAATAAATAAAATTTTAATAAGGTCTATCTATTCATTTCTCAGCCGAAATCGTACCCCCTTCACACTCAGTAGGAAACTCATTGCTGTGAAAATTTACTTGCTCAACTCTAAGAATTTACTTCGAGTGAGGCTTGAATCCATAATCTTCCAATATATATATGTTATGAATATCTTATCTTAACCAGTTGAGCTAAAAGGGTCGTGCATTTGCCATTCAATATATATATATATATATATATAGACCAGATACTTTAGTTAACATTGTAGAATTGATTATTTTAATAAGGGGGTCGGAATTGGTCGTGGAGGTTTCATCCCTTGAAAAAGTTATACCAAAACACCAAATATACACACTCGAATAACTGTTAGAAACTTACAATGACATAAACCGTTGCAACCACTCCACCACTGCCTCACCGCCACTCCCTCATCCTCTCATTGTTGTTATTGTCAATGGATGAGCAATTTGTTATGTTTTATGTAGAATGTATAATACGAAAATTCGAACGATCCCAATTCTTTTTTTACGACTGCCATCATTGTTTTTGTGAAAATTTATGAACCCAAATTGAAGAAAAATATGAAATTAAAAGAGCATATGTAAGTTCATATCCATGTCAATCAAAAAACCAAAATTCTCTACTATGATTGATGAGTGGAAATGCAGGCTTTTTCGTCCGGAATTTGTTATAGTAAAATGAAAAAAACAAACAAAGTTTGTTAATTAATACTTATTTAAGAAAACTAGTAAAAAAGATGTATCTGTGACCCAAGACTTTTAATAAACAAAGCAAATAAATTTATTAGTCATGTTTGCGGTGAAAATAGTTTTCACATGACATTTAAAAATATGAACTTAAATATACAATATTAATATACACATGTAGTATTTACCAAAAGGAGTTATTTGGGTTTTCTTTTTTCTTTTTTTTTCGGGGGTGGGGGAGGGGGAGGGGGGTTGGAAGGAGAGAATGATTATTACCATAGATCTTACATAATTAAATTTTGGAATGGTAGATGGTATTTTAGTCTTAGCTATAGTTTTAAGTTTTAATATTTTTTAAACGCTTATAATATTTACGTACAATACTAATTTTAATTAAAATAACATTATAAAACAAGGGTTTTTTATTAAAACACGTATAATATTGATATTTAAAAGACAAAGCTTTTCTTGTTATCTATTTATTATGTAATATTTGTCATATCATTTATTAATGTCAGGTTATTGTATAATACATTTATTTTGTATTATACATTCTACATAAAACATAACAAATTGCTAATGATGATCTCATGTTAATCGTTATGCATCCTATTATGTTCTTTTAAAATAATTTTTTTTAATAACACAATATTGAAAATGAAATTTTTTTATATTTTTTAGTTTATTATGTAATCTTGATCAAGTTATTGTGCAATCCTGGTCAATCAGCTCATTTATTTGATGTTGATCATCGAGTCTGGTGTTGGACATTATGTACAATGTTGACCATTGCATATAATGCTGATCATTGTGTCTAATAATGATCATTATGTATTCTATTACGTTCTTCTAAAATAATAATTTTAAATTACACAATACTAAAAATAAAACTATTTTATGTTTTTCAGTTTATTATGAAATTCTAATCAAGTTATTATGTAATCTTCGTCAAACAGCTCATTTATCTAATGCCGATCATTGAGTCTAGTGTTAGTCATTATATTTAGTGCTGATCATTGTGTCTAATGTTAATAATTACGTCTAATGTTGATCATTACGTCTAATGTATACTATTGTATCATGTGTAGTGTTATTCGAAAATGTATAGTGTTGTTCTATAATGGTGATTTTCGAATAACACAATGCTAAAAAATTGTAAACTTTTTACATGTAAAGTTCATCGTGTAATTCTCATCAAATAATTATGTCATTCTTGTTAATTCAAAAGATTACACAATGAGGTAGAAAGACATGAATTTTTTATATCAACACTATATGTGTTTTAAAGATACAAAATGCTCGTTTTTATTATTTTTTAACAAATAATGCCTTATGTAAAGTACGAGTGTTTAAAAAAAGATGAAATTTGAGAAGAGGGAACATTATTAATTTTGTCCTCAACTTATATTGATAAAAAACAAAAACGTGTAAACATTTTATTCATTCTTACACTTTCTAGTTTTCAAAGACTTTGTATTTAAATATTTCTCATACTTTAATGTCATTGTATTTTATCATGTCTTTTGTTATGACTACTTATTTTACATCGTGACCAAATACGAACTTTGACCAACCTGATAATTATGACACCTGAGTTATTATAATTCAAGAACTAAAAGATACCGAAACTAAAGAAAAAAAATCTTTGGTTCCGCCCCCGTCATTGTTACCTTACCATGATCGACTACATGTGACATTGCTAACATTCAAGATCCTTTGTAGTGGCAAATGTATTCCCATCTAATTGAGGTCTCGTGTTTAGATTATGCTTCTAATAATTTACTGTCATAACGTTTTATTCTATGACCAATAAAGGGCTCTCATAAATATAAAAAAAAAAAGAAGTTACATTGTTGTAGCCACCACTCCACGTCTCCACGACACAACACAACCCCACCTATCTCATACTCCTCTCTTTTTGTAGTTTCTTTTCTTACATGCATTTGATTTTTAGAGAATTTATACTTCCTAAGAAAAGTAAAACAATTGAGGAATCTTTATGTCCTATCACTCTACACTCTCATTTTCCATGCTTTCTCCACCACGTCAGTACACCAGCTTGTTGCCCAAAGTCAAAAAAGTTTATGCAACGGTGGTGTTTAACTTGCAACTCGGTTTTAAAGACTTTAATTTGTTTTTCACGTCTTCGAATTACTATTTACTAAAGGACGAGAAATTTTATTATTATTGTATGAAGTTTATCAAAAACAACTTATACATTAAAGCTAGTAAGGGGTTTTATATATTTATCTAAACTTCTTTATAATAAACTTTGGGTCACAATTATATTTAAACTTTAAACATCTCATACAACTTCTTATACATATAATAAAGACGTTTTATGCACTGGTACTTATTTTGTTATATATTTAATTAACTTATTCTAAACAAATATATTTTAATGTATGTTATTAATACATTATTTAGTTCTAAGAAGTTATTTAATTCAGTACATTAAGTATTTTCTAATTTAATTACTTAAACATATAATTATTAAATATTTTAATAATAATAATAATATTATTATTATTATTATATTATTATTATTATTATTATATTAATCAGTGTTTATGGAATGTCATAAAAAAGTCTCGATGACACAAGTCGTATCATGCAGGCTAACACAATATATATAACAAATAGAGAAGATGATGAATATTGATGTAGGTTTTCATAATGTTATCATAATAGTTTTCTTTTTATTTGATATAATCAAAAACTTAATTTTGTATTTCTATAATTTTATACTTAAACCACTAAAGATTTATTAAAACTAACAACAACATTAACCCATATTGCCATTTTTTAAATTTTACACAAAACACTCGAGTTATGTCAAATTTATACTTAATCTCTTGAACATTAGTAAAGTTTCTTTCTTTTTCTAAGTAATTTACACTACGATATATTAACTCTAATAAAGCTACTATTTACACATTCATTATTTTTCAACTTTGAGGAATTATTATTTATATATTATTTTTTTCATATTACACTTTTATATTAGGTGACTTTTTTAGATAGTTAATATTTATGTATAAATCATCAAAATTAATCCTTTCAAATTTTACCACCCTCACAACATAGAGTGGTCACACATGCTGGTATTTAATTTCTAAAGTAAATGAAGATTTATTTATGTAAAGTTTTTTAATAAGAAGTTGAAAGTGAATTATAAAAGACTCAACCAACATAGTAGTAGTTTTTTAACAACAAAACTAGAAAGAAAAAAAAACTCAATCGGATTAATAATTTTATTTTAAATAACTTAAAACCTCCTAAATGTTTGTTGGGTGCTTAGATGGTGGTATTCAATATGCTGGTTCTTTTGTTATCTAGTGGCCATTAGTTATAATGCGATTCGATTGTTTTCGTTATTTATCGACCTTTCAATTTTCATCAATAATTTGACCATGGATATGTAAAAGCAACTTCAATAGAAATCATTCGGTATTTATAAGTATTTAATTCACAAGATAGAGATATGTTGTCTTACTTTTATGTCTTGATTTTCAAATATGCTTTATAACATTAGGTGAATGTTAACATATAATGTTAAATTTGCATAAATAGTGTAAAATGTTATCATGTAATAAGGATTAACATTTACATGATGATTTCAACTGTGCGTGATAATTTGTCATGCATGAGAATTACATAATATTTTTGTGATAATAACACCTTTACGTGATAATTATCAACCAAATATTGATCAGTTTTATGTGATAATTTCGTTTACACTTTATACATAAAATAGACTTTACGTATAAAAATCTAAACTTACTCTTCAAACCTAATCAGACCATTGACTTAATCCTGGTAACATAAGAAAAGTAGCCATATGTTCTAACTTTCTTAAATAAAACTTCTTATTCTTTTAGCTTTGTCTTTTTTATTTTTTATTGTCTTTTTCTTTATTTTTTATTTTCTTGCTTTTATTATTTTAATTCTAATATGTTTCTACATGTCTCCTATTCTTTTTATGCGGTTTTTATGTTAATTTTTCTATATGTTTTTATTTTCTTTTTAATGTGTTTTACCATATATTTTGATCTTTTAAGTCTTTTATAGCAATAACTCTATTTTCGTTACACTTTTAACATTTGACATTGACCTTTTAACCTTAATCATAACATGAGATAAAACCCATGGCTAATTTACTTGTTCATTGGTACATACCATATTGTAAGCTTCTTAAATTGGTTTTTACATAATATAGTAACTAAGACCTGTAAAAATCATTATAATTGCTAAGCATACTCAATATGTACTGAAGTTACATTCTTTAGTTCTTATGAGTAAAGTAAATAGAAAATATGATAATAGAAAAATACTCATCTAATGTTAAAAAGAGAATAAGTATGTTGAAAACAATATCTCGTAAAATATATTTGATTGTAAAAATCACGCATGGTAGTCATTCCAAGATTCCTAATTTAGTGGCAAGGAGATCTTAGTGTATTCTATCTTCTTCAATCACAAACAACTTTAATCATCGTTATATTTGATTACGAATTCTCCTTATGCTGTTCATCAGCACATTGTATTGTTTTTTTCTTACTTTCATGCCTAATTTTATACTAATAAACATGATCAAGATCTATAAAAACTGTCAGACCCCTCAATCTTCAAGATTATTTTAACATTTGTGACGTCCACAAATTTGTCACCATAAAAGCGACTTCGACCAATTGCTCCATCATTACTTCTTCGATCATCTCTCTCAATGTTTAATAATGTGTGCGACTAAAGAGGGTTTCTGTTAGTATTCTACTTCATTATTGCTTCTCTTCAAAAACAGCAAATCAAAATTTGCGGCCCCAATTTCACTCACAACAGATTTCTTGAAAACCCTCTTTTATCAAGAACTAAAGTTTAATCGAAACGTGGGTTAAAGTGGAGGAATTTGTTCAATTCTGATCGTGATAGCTGTTGACCCACTTGGGTTAGTGTTAAAATTGGGTCTTTTTGACAATCGAAACATCAGGTGAATTGGGGTTTACTTCGATGGTTTTGAGTTCTTGATGCTGTTTTATGAATTGATTGAATCTAGAATAGACAAAGAGGTGTTAGAAAGTGATTGTAGCTTGAAGTTAAGGTATGGTGACTGATATGGATATGGAGATGACTGGAGAAGATGAGTCAAAAGGTGGGATGTGGGCTTTGGAGCAGAAGATTGATCAGCCTATGGATGAAGAAGCTGGTAGGCTCAAAAATATGTATAGAGAAAAGGTAACTTTTTGCTACTTTTATATAAACCTATAGGATTTCATAGATTCTTTGCACTTTTCAAGATTTGTGTTGATGTTTTCTTTTTTGTATCTTTGATTATTTTTTGCTTACTTTTGGACCTATATTGTTCTAGTTTTCATCGAATTTAATCTCTGTATGTGTGTGTTTGTCTTGATTAGGGTCAAACTTGTTTGGAAAGGGTAAATAATTCATCAAATTCAATCTGTAAGTGTGTGTGTTTGTCTTGATTAGGGTCAATGATTTCATCTATGCTAATGTTTTCATTTTTGTTTATTTAATGATTTTTATCTTCTGTTTTTGGACCTGTATTGTTCTAGTATTCATCAAATTCAATCTGTAAGTGTGTGTGTGTTTGTCTTGATTAGGGTAAAACTTGTTTGAAAAAGGTAATTTATTTACCAAATTCAGTCTTCATATGTGTGTGTGTGTGTGTTGGCCTTGATTTGGATTAAAGTTGTCTGAGAAAGGTATTTTGTTCATAAAATTAAACTAAATTAGGTCAAACTTGTTTGAAAAGGGTATTTTCATCATTAAATTCAAGTTGTGTGTGTGTTTGTCTTGATCTGGGTCAAACTTATTTGAAAAAGATAATAATTCATCAAATTCAATCTGTAAGTGTGTGTTTGTCTCGACTGGGATCAAATTTATTTGAAGAAAAAAGTAATCGAATAAGGGTTATCGCTTGGTGGCTTTGAAATTTTTTCATGTTAAAATTATTTGAATCCTGATTGTGGTAATTGTATGTTTGTTGACTCAGTACTGGTATTCTGGTTCACTTAATTGATCAAGAAAATGTTAGACTATGCAAATTTTCTTCTTCCAGGCTTAAGAACCTTTTTTCCCCTAAAAGTTTAGGCTTTGGAACTTTTAGTTTTTATACTTACTTTTAATAAAATTGCTTCATATTTTTCGAATGATTACCCTTTGACAACTTTGCATTAGATGATATATGAGTCTGGCAAAACTTCGGGGTCAACTAATGGTCAGACTAGGTTTAGGGAAAATGGTTTGTTCAAAAAGAAGCCAAAATATGAAGTTATTATTGTTTATGGTGTTTTTTGTTCTGTGTTAATTAAATTTTGTTGGAAATCATTGTTCAATGCAGAAATTCTCTGCACTTTTGCTTCTTCAACTTTCATTTCAAAGTCTTGGAGTTGTCTATGGAGACTTGGGAACTTCTCCGTTGTATGTGTTTTACAATACTTTTCCTGATAAAATCACTGATACAGAAGACATTGTGGGTGCACTTTCCCTGATAATCTACTCTCTCACCCTTGTGCCACTCATCAAATATGTTTTCATTGTTTGTCGTGCAAATGACAATGGTCAAGGTACATATTTTTCTCTATTAATAATTTAAATGATAGTGAATATTTACTTAATATTAAAGTTGAATTCTTGATTTGTGTTTCATATGCAGGTGGAACTTTTGCTCTTTACTCATTATTGTGTCGACATGCAAAAGTTAATACAATTCCAAATCAGCATAAAACTGATGAGGAATTGACAACTTATAGTCGAAGCGTAATTCATGAGAAATCGTTTGCTGCAAAAACAAGGAGATGGTTGGAAGGAGATGCTTTCAAAAGAATGTGCTTCTTTTACTTGTCCTAGTTGGCACTTGCACCGCGATTGGGGATGGAATTCTAACTCCTGCCATCTCAGGTATACTTGAATAGTTAACTTTAAAAACTCATTTTTGGTGTGTTTGGGTGATTGGTGTGCTGCAATTTTAAAAATGATTATGTTATTTTGAGCAATTAGAATAAGATAATAGACTATACATTATGATATATCTAACTGAATATGCTGTTTATGCCAGTTTTATCGGCTTCTGGTGGCATCAAGATAGACCATCCTAGTATGAGTACTGGTATGTCTCCAGTATTGACCCACTAATGCTTGTATTAGGCTATTTGCTTTTGAAAGATTGAATTTTTATTGTCTTTCTTAATTTGCTGTTTGTTGCAGATGTTGTTGTGGTAGTTTCGGTTGTGATTCTAGTAGGTTTGTTTAGCCTACAACGTTATGGTGTAGATAAAGTTGGATGGCTCTTTGCTCCAATTGTGTTGCTTTGGTTTCTTTTAATTGGAGGAATTGGAATTTATAACATTTGGAAACACGATAGTGGGGTGTTACGCGCTTTTTCACCTGTTCATATATTTCTATACTTCAAAAGAAGAGGGAAAGATGGTTGGACATCACTTGGGGGAATCATGCTCAGTATAACAGGTTACTATTGTCGTCATCTTTCTCTATCACCAAATGTAAATGTATATGCATTCATACACAGGTCTTTATTGAAGTTTTCCTTATGATTCCTAACAATGTTGCAGGGACAGAGGCACTTTTTGCTGACCTAGCACATTTTCCGCTATCGGCAATCCAGCTGGCATTTACGGTTGTTGTATTTCCATGTCTTCTTCTAGCTTATTCTGGACAAGCAGCCTATCTCATGTACAATAAGGATCATGTGGCTGATGCATTTTACCGCTCTATCCCAGGTTCGTATTGCCAAAATTATGAATTGTCTGAAAAATAAAAAACTAGTTTTTACATAATTATTGTAGAGGAATCATATATGATGATCAATAACTTGGACGATCTGAGAGTCGCGAAGCGCTTTCAAATTGAAACAATTTGGGGGTCCAATTAAATGTTTAATTAGATAAATTCAGTCTTCAAGATCAAAATATGAATTAGTGTTGAATTTTAAACCAAAGAGAAAATGACCAATTTGGAAGATGAATTTCTATTCCAGGGGTAGGGTCTAAAAGCCTCTAAAACTGCCTTCGGGCAGTTACCTTTTCTAATATAACATTCATTAAATTTGGAGCCAATTTTATTCTGAATTTCACACGTGAACTTCGCAAATTCATTTTTTAATGCATTTTTAATAAAGGAATTTTTATCAAAATATAAAATTTCCAAGCTAACCCCATCCATGAGCACCTGCCAGGGGCGGCAGCCCCTTGGACCCTGCTACTAAAGGTGCTGCCCTGGATGGCCGGACCTTCGTTAAGTGCCCTCTTGGAGCCCCTTTTACTTAGGGGCGAAGCTTCGTCCCTAAGAACCGATGAGGTTCAAATATCCGAATTATAGTGAACTTAAATTAGCGTGCACTCCGCACCTCTAGACTAGTTTAATGAATATTATGATCACATTGGTCACCTAGTCAATCTAATTATACTAAAATATCTAACAATTATGCTCATGAGTGTCTTATTATCTTGCAGATGGTGTATACTGGCCGATGTTTATTATTGCTACACTAGCTGCTATCGTTGCAAGTCAGGCAACAATTTCTGCTACATTTTCCATCATAAAGCAGGCAAACGCGCTTGGTTGTTTTCCAAGAGTGAAGGTCATTCATACATCAAGTAAATTTCTTGGGCAAATATATATTCCGGATATTAATTGGATCCTTTTGGTTCTTTGCATTATTGTCACTGCTGGATTCAGAAATCAAAATCAAATCGGCAATGCTTATGGTGAGTATATGTTTTATTGTATTAATAACTTTCCAATTATTCATTTTTCAATGTCATATAGATTAGAGGTGGCAAGATCACCGTTGGTTAATAACGCTCAGTATGGGTGTTGGTTAATATGGGTCAATATGGGTGAGGTTTTAAATATAATAAAGTTATCATCATTGTATAATCTAGATTTTGTAACAAAAACAAAATAAAAGGTTGTATGCATTAAAAATAGACTTTGGACAGCGTCTTGCTGAAGTTGTAGGCTTGACCTAAACTTGGCAAAACACACAGGTTGGATCAGGCCGGGTAATGGGTCAAACTAGGCTTGGGTCAAAGTATCAATTTGGTTTGGGTCAAACAGGTTCCAACCAAAATAGGCTCTAGTTGAAAACAACCGTTTGTGCTACATTCTTTTATGGCTGCTAGAGTGCTAGTGGCGATAGGTGGAGGTGGGCATCTGTGGCAGCGGCTGTGGAGGTGGGGTGACACTCGTGATGGCGTCATGACCGCGGTGGTGGCTGTGGCATCACAGTTATGAAGTGGCTGAGTCGGTGGAGGCAGCGGTGGCAGCAGGTTGACCAAGTCTCTCTGTATTGACCCATACAAAAGTTACCCTTGACCCATTTCCAGCCCGTTTTCCCACGTGTAGATCATTTTAAACTACTATTGTAGATATGTAACTGCCATTACCCTCATGTATTTTGTGTGTTAACAGGGACAGCAGTGGTTATAGTCATGCTAGCAACAACTTTCCTCATGATATTAATCATGTTATTAGTCTGGCGATGTCACTGGATCCTCGTCTTCATATTCGCCGCCTTGTCTCTCATCATCGAATGTACTTACTTCTCGGCTGTTCTCTTTAAGGTCAATCAAGGCGGTTGGGTCCCACTTGTCATAGCGGTCGTCTTCCTTTTCATCATGTACATTTGGCACTATGGCACGGTAAAAAGATATGAGTTTGAAATGCACAGTAAAATCTCAATGGCATGGATTCTCGGTCTCGGTCCAAGTTTAGGCCTCGTTCGTGTCCCTGGAATCGGGCTCGTGTACACCGAGCTCGCTAGTGGGGTCCCGCACATCTTTTCACACTTCATCACTAATCTGCCCGCCATCCACTCCGTTGTGGTTTTTGTGTGTGTAAAGTACCTCCCCGTGTACACTGTTCCTGAAGAAGAAAGATTTCTTGTGAAACGTATCGGGCCCAAGAACTTTCACATGTTTAGATGCGTCGCGAGGTACGGTTACAAAGATCTACACAAAAAAGACGACGAATTTGAAAAGAAACTGTTTGATAACCTGTTCATGTTTGTAAGACTCGAGTCAATGATGGAAGGCGGGTCTGACTCAGATGATTATAGCTTATCGGGTCAACAAACTCAGCGTTCTAGAGATTTCTTGCTGCCTGATAACAATAATAACACATTTTCGTCAGTCATTGACCTCACGATTTCATCTTGCGACTCTATAGTACCTGCTAAATCGCCATTACATGTTATACATTCAGGGTCGTCGTCTGGGCAGGTAAGTAGTCAAAGAGAGGTTGATGAAATGGAGTTCTTGACAACCTGCAGAGATGCAGGGGTGGTTCATATAATGGGGAACACGATAGTGAGAGCGCGACGCGATTCGCCTTTTTATAAGAAGTTAAGTATCGATTATGTTTACGCGTTTTTGAGGAAGATTTGCAGGGAGCATAGCGTGATCTTTAATGTTCCTCATGAGAGCCTTTTGAACGTCGGGCAAGTGTTTTATGTGTAAATTATATTGTTGATGGTTATAGTACTTTGTTCTTGTAGCAAAGTTGAATGTGACATATTATACGTATTTAAACGTGTATCCGTATGTCGATATCGCCTCTACTCGTATGTTTATATTGATGAATTCTTTTTCTTTAAGCTGTATAAGTAATGGTATCGTTAAAAAGCAAAGTTGAACCCAAACTGGATCGAAAAATATGGATCGTCTCCCGTTGAGGAGATTTAATAATAATAAATTGTTTGAATCACATAAATAGTTATACATATCTTTTGTAAGACTATGGGACATGAATCGGTACTCGGGTATTCCCGACCCGACCCGAGTATCGAAAAAATTTAAAACTGATGACTGAGACCATACCTATGGGACATGAATCGATACTCGGGAATTTTCAAGATTGGGCATCGGGTTATGTAGGTTATATCGATGACCAATAACTTAAGGTTATAATATTTTTGTATTTGAAGTTACAATACTACAATATGACTTGAGTATCCATTGCTTCTTAATCATCTTGTATTGAGTATGATTTTAGTATTGAGATGATGACAATCTTACGTTTTTTGATGCACACAAATTGTTTGATGAAATGTCACGTCAAAATTATTAGGTTGTATTATCAAAATAAAGAGAAATTCAAAGCAACAATCTGAAGAAAAAAAATGTAAAACTAACAAGCTATCAATAACCAACCAAATAACAATTCAAAACAACAATTTGTAATCTAAAAAAAATGTCAAACCAAATACTCCAACATGATCCAAGCAAATAAAAGTTATAGCAACAGTCTTAATAACAAAAACAATAAAATATAAATAAAACCAACAATGTCGGTAATTACCATCATTAAAACAATGTCTTCATTCATATTTCCACATGCATATGTGATCATCGGTTAATCTCAATCAACATTCGTGTTACTAGGTTCTAGGTTATCAGAAATTTCTCCAAACAAAAATTCTAATTTAAAAATATGATCACATATACAAAGAGTGTATAAATTATATGTTAGCTTACGTATTCCAACGTCATCAAATTTTGCCCCATCCTCCTCGTAGTTTATGTCAACACTTGACCTACGAATCCAGTTTTGTGAGCATATTAGTGCTTCGACACCTCTATGTGTTTCCACAACTCTTTCACCCGTACTAAAAGATGAACTGAAAGCTACACTTGAAACTTAAATGACTAATAAATCTGTATAAAATATTAAGGAAAATTTTAAATTAAAAGGCAAAAAGTAAATATTAAGAATATATAATTTGACGTACCTTTAGCCATTTTTGTTAATATTGGGTACTTTAAAGAACTTTTTCACCGTTTTCTGCCTCCTTATCTCAAGATACCTTTGGAGTTCCGTCTTCGTGTTGTACACTGTAAATTCACAATCCGATTTGAAGTCACTTAAAAAATCACTGTCCCCATTATCTCCTTGTGATGATGGTTCAACGTTTTTTTGTGTAATATTTTTTTAACTTCGGGTTTCATTTTCTATTTTATAGAAATCAAATACTATCTCCGGTTCTTTTATGACAGATTTAACCATTGCGTCAACCTTCCTTTTGATGTCATGTTCAGTTTCTAGTATAGTTGTAAAGTATAGAAGCTTATTAAAAAAATTATTCTTCCTCCAATATTTATCATACTTTTCTTGCATAGTGCTACCCATTTGCATATTTACCACGCCATTTGAACCCTTCCACATTCGTAATGCTTATCAATGTGCATCGACTTAGTGAAGAATTGATTAGCAACCACATGTTTGACGAAAGTATTGTGTGAAATACAAATAAAATTTAAATTTAATAATTTAAAAATAAAGTAAAAAATATAAATAAAATACTTATGTCAACGCATAATGCTAGTCTGTAATTATAGGAACATTGACATCCAACTCTTTTGAATAGTTGGAATCTTTAAAATCATAAGATTCAAAAGCCTTTTCAAACTTTTCGGCCATAACCAACATCTCAAATATCGAGTTCCATCGTGTACTCTCATCTAAAGATAACATTGCCTTCCTATTAATATTTAGATCTTTCATACAATTTTTAAATGTATCTATTCTTTTAGCAGAATATCTAATATATCGAATGGCAACTCTGATGCGATCAATTGATGATCCCTAATAATTTAATCCGTCTTTTACAATCCGATTTATAATGTGCGTCATACAACGGATGTAAATATCTCCCGTCACCCATAACATTTGGTAATCTGGATTTCAAAATTGATATGACGTTATCATTAGATGAAGCATTGTCTGTAGTAAGAACATGTTTAATATCTCATTCTTTTAAACACTGCAATATAACCGAGCAATTTCCTCTCCTTATGGCTACTGATTGGTCTAAAAATTTGGTATCCTTTTGTGTAAGACCCAGTTGTCGTCGATAAAGTGTGTTGTGATGCAAATATAGTTAATACATTGGATGGATGTCCACGTGTCTGTGGTTAGACACACCTTACAATTACTTTTTGCAAAAAAAAACGACTTAAGCTTCCCTTTCTCCTTTAAATAGATGTTCGCACAATCTCGTGCAACAGTTTACATGTTTGGAAGCTTAAAATTAGCGCAAATGGTTTCTATAAGCCTTTTAAAACCTTCGTGATTGACGGTTGCAAATGGGAGCTCATCTATTATGGTCATCTCAACTATGGCCCTTCTACTTAGTTTTGCACTGAATTCATAATTTAACTTAATTACTTCCACCCGCTCGATCCTCACTTTTTTTAAAAATAGGTTGCTTTAATCTTTTAACCGAGCAGGATGCTTTGCACATGACTTTACGTGGCGTTTCAATCCTGATGTTCCGTTTTTATATGGGTCCGCATCCAATACATTGAGCAATGCTTACATCTTGCCTTTTAAATCCCCTTCTCGTCTATAAAATTTTCAAAAGCATCCCAAATTGACCTTTCTTAGGACCTCCTGTTGTTTTACTTTTCTTTTGTTTATTTTGTTGCTTCTTTTGATCCACTTGACTTTTTCTTTTCTCACCATGAGAGTCATCGCTTTTCTCAATATTAGATTCATCACTCGATAAGTTTTGAACATCATTTGAATACATCTAAAGCTAATGTATAACACCAAATAAAGAAACATCATGATCAGAATTTTTTGTGTAATGAAGTTCTAAAATTAACCAAACTAATACAAAACTATTATAAACCGTTGAATATAGTATGATGAATATTTTTGAAATAAATATATTTTTCATGAAGATATGATGAACCATAATCTTATTATGATATGATATACTATTGATAATTGAAGTGAAAAAACTAACTTTTGAAGAATAATAACAGGGAAGGATTAGAGAAACGATTGATGAAGCCAACTTACTTGTGAATCGATGTTGCTCAACCCTAGATGTCGAAGCTTGTTAGGTGAATCTTTGTCGTTTTCATTTGAAAGTGGTTGTCGATTGAGGTAATAGTAAACACTGATCGTATTGGGACTTATGAGGCTGCTTTTTTCTGATTTTTGTTAAGTTTTTAAAGATGGTTTTTTTCTAATTCTCAGTCGGGCCTGTAATTGATCGAGTACCTTATCTGTAGTCTCGAGCCCGAGACTGAAACCGAGATTTGTATAATATGATAACCGAAAACCATTGCTATAATATAAAACGAGATCGGGTATCAGGTATTAATAGGTATGAATATCAATATAATTCAGGAATCTCGACTTCATGTTCACCCCTAAGTAACCGTGTGTTACACGAGTCAAATATATTTAAAAACTAATATTGTAAAGTTATGTTATTATTTTTGAAAATATAACATAAAGTAATACACTAAAATAAAAATATAAAATTACAATTAAAACCTTTTGTATAGCTTTAAACACACAGATTGAATATATTTAAAAACTAATAATATAAAGATGTTATTATTTTTTATAGAATAACATAAAGTAATACATTAAAATAAAGTTATAAAACTACAATTAAAACCTGAAAAATCATAGTTGTACAAATACTTCCTTGTAAGCTAGTTTCGTCGTAACATTGAAAGGCTGATTGTCTTGATCTAAGATCAAAAGTTTCGGTATATCTCTATTATTGACCCTCGATAATGTCACATAGTGTGTAAAAACAAGTTGTTTTTAGGTACAAACCAACTCTCAACAAAGATGGTCCTTGACTTTTGATTTTGATTATTGTCATTGAAAACAAACGAATATCGAAACCCGACTTTTTTTAAGATATCAAACTGAGTTTTGGAATGAATGTGCTGCTACTAATGTTGGTTCCCGATATAACCTCTGCCTTTATAAATCGATTGTACGTTGATGTCACTTAAAGTTTGATCATGTAACACAAACCATTTTCAAAGTTTATAAAAATGAGGTTCATGAACAAATTAGCAAATTATGGGTTCCCTAACGATGCATTCAAAGTTGCCTATTGTTTATAAAATTAAGCAATATGAAGTCAGAGGATACATTACATTTCGAAAAACATGTGAACATGATTCAGAAAATTAAATTGAAGAAAAATGAGACGTATCCGACAAAGGGTCAAGAAAACGTATCCTGTTGATCGATTTTGAAAAAGCTTGATTGGTGAACAAATGAATATGATATGGTATGATGTGTTTTATAATAATTTTTTTCAATATGTACTTTAACATTATAATGAAATAGGATGCGTTAATTACGACTTGAAATTAAGAAACCAAGAATGTATGAAATAAGTATTAAGGAATGATTTTATGATTAACAAATCCCTTAAGGATGCATTCACTATATTTAAAATAGAGTAAATTATTATTTGCATCCATGACGTTTGTTCATTTTAACTATTTGCATTCCTGCGGTTTGAAAATTACCATCTCCCACCTGACATTTTATTTTTATTTCCATTTGAGTCCAACACACTAATGATGTTAGATTTTTCAGTTAAATTTAATAAAATGACAAAAATACCCTTATTTAATACCCCTCATCTACTCACACCCCACTCTTTTTATCTTCTCTCTATGTCTCTCTCTCTTCTCCCTCTTTGTGTCCACCACTGCCACCACATCCTTCGTGGTCTCCTTACCACCGCGGTTGTCGCACCGCCACCGTCGTTGTCGCCGCACCACCACCGCACCTCAACGACTAGAAGAACCACAACCACCCCTATCTATTTTCTTCTCTTCTCTTCTTTGTGTATCTGTGCGATCGGTAGACCACAACCACCAAAACGTGAAATTGTTGTTCTAGAGAAGCATATCTAGTGGTGGAAGGGTGAAACACGTTGGGGCCCAAGGGTGTTTTGGCAAAAATCACAGATTTAGTATTGATGATCGGCTATGGAAGTGGAGATAGGGGTTTTGGTGGTGGTGTTGTGATGGAGGATGCAGTGATGATGATGGGTGGCTGCGGTGGTGGTGATGGGTGGTTGCGGTACGTTGTGGTGATGGGTGGTTGTGGTGTGTGGTTGTGGCTGTGGTGATAGGGGCTGCGGTGGTGGTGATGGGGGTTGTGGTGGTGGTGATGGGGGTTGCGGTGGTAGTGATAGGGTTGCGGTGGTGGTGATGGGGCTGCTATGGTGGTGATGATAGGGACTACGGTGGTAGTGATAGGGCTACGATTGGTGGTGATGATAGGGACTACGATGGTGGTGATGGGGACTATGGTGGTGGTGATGGGGTTGCGGTTGTCACACCCTAACCTTGACGGCGGAATCGTTGAGATGTGAGGGTTAAAATTGCTCACAGCCACATAATGCTATATTTAAATGTAAATATTAAAATTATAAGTTTCAAAAGAAAGTACAAACAAAAAAAGTCTCAAACATGAAACAATTCCAAGCATAACATAACAAAACATAATCCTTTTATTCCATTAACTAGGTCCAAATCCTAGATTATTGCAATATTCATTGGATCACTTTAAACTTGGGCATTACCTCAAACATGATAAAAATAAAAGGTCAACTAAAAAGTTGGTGAGTTTCCAAGATTTTCATACATAATATAACAAGGTTACAAGTAACAATTCATGTCATAGGTTATAAGTTAGCAAGGTTATAGAACACATATCGTTACAACCAAACCTCGACTTGATTACAAGTATATATGATTGGCTAAGTGTATTTGGTTCCCATGATGAACAAGCATACGTCATTAGGAGCCGGAAATACATCGGCTTTAGCACCAAATAGGTTTGTCAGGCCCAAAGATCTAAGACGTCGTTAAGCTAGCAATAGTTAATGATTGCAAACAAAATATGTATCTCATATAATCACTTACAACACACAAATAACCATCACAAAATATAAAGATGAACTGCAAGTGCTTTATAAGTTCAAAAGTTTACAAGTGTATGTTGTATATGTATCATGTTTCACCCCAAAATGATGTGAAATATATAAAAAAATGGGTAAGGAAACTCACATGACGTATATGCGTATAAGGTGATATTAAGAATTAAACGATGTTCCAACGAATTCTTTTACAAAATACCTAAACATATACATTACAAAGTTTAAGGTTAATAATAAGATTAACGATTCTAACATGACCTAGGGCATTAGAATTTTGGGGGGTTTTTTATAACTAAAATTAGTGAACTTTTATATATATATTGTTCAACAAAAGAAAAGTACCATTTATGAAATTTTAAAGGAACTAAAATTTTTTGTAAAAAACTTGTGTATCCAATTAAAATACATTTAAATTCTATAATTATCACAACTAAACCCTAATCAAAGATACATAATGTCCAATATTAGTTTAGTAGTTTAAATTATTATATAAACTCATTCTTATAAAAATATTTAGTTATAACCTTTGTAATTAAGTTTTTTTTATAAAATGTTAAAATGTTTTACAAGAATTAATTTACAGAAAATATTTAGATAATTTAAAATATTTGAAGTTCATAAGGTCATTTTTATAGTTATTAAAAAAATTTCATAATTAATTTAAGGCTAAAAAGGCTTTAAAAATTTACATGAGGGTGCCCGGGTTCGAACCCAGGACCTCATGAATATGGGGGCAAGACTTTACAAGTGAACCAAGGGTCGTGGCCTTGGTATCACTTGGTTTCAAATGTTTAAAACATACCCGCACGAAAATCCCCCAAATCTAAGAACCCTAGAATGTGTGTGGATCAAATTGAACACCTGTTTGATGTTCTCAACCAAATTAACCATGGGGCTTTTGTTCTCCATGCATAA
Source organism: Flaveria trinervia (assembly GCA_025506515.1). NCBI lineage: Eukaryota > Viridiplantae > Streptophyta > Magnoliopsida > Asterales > Asteraceae > Flaveria > Flaveria trinervia. The sequence continues at coordinate 18,012,551 of CM046450.1, read as the reverse complement.
TCGAGCAGATTCATATATTTAATTACCCGGTTAAGTTCGAATTGAAGATAACCACAACAATGAACAGGTCGTAGGCGAGAAGATGTGCAATCACGGTGTAAATGTTGATGATAACTCAATTAACTTTGTGGGTAGCTTCATGTGCTGTCTTTGATGCAAAGCCCCTTGTAAATTTCGGATCTTGATGTTCGGAAGACGGTGTTCGAGTAAGTCGCAGGTCGTGATAAGAAAGAGGACCGATTGAGATGTTTATGTTTGTTTCAGGTGAAATTGAAGGTTGTATTCGATTAAAGGTACATAGATGTTCGATCTGGTAGAATTAATTGAGTTATTATTGGTGTTTAAGGCTCGAATGGCTGTGTGGTTGAAGGCGTCGGTTATAGGCTCGATTAAGCTTAGTAACCGTCGTTTAAATTCGATTAAAGGTTACCTTCAGGTTCTAATCATACTCTAGAGGGGCTCGGAACGGTTTTTGGATCAAGAATCAACCAAAAAAATTGGTGGTTATGGGGTGGCTGGAGGGTCGCCGGACCCTCCTTGGCCGGCGGTCGACGGGTGAAAGGGGGAGATGGGTTGGGTTTTCGAATTTGACACTTTTAGTCCCTGTGGTTTTCCTCTTGACATTTTATGTTAAAAACATTCTTTTTTTTAAGTTTGAAAATTAGCAAACAACCCGCTAAACTTAAATTAATCTATAAGTTTCAAACATTTTACAACTTATTATTATTATCATTATTCTTTATTATTTTTATTATTAGTATTAAAGATATAATTATTAGTGTTATTGTAATTTAATTGTTATATTATTAAGATTTATATCAAATATTAAATGACAAATTAACAGGTAAGCACAACTAACCCACAAATTTCATAAAAGACATGAATAGTCCTCGCAAAAATTTAACAAAGTTAACTTTCAATTTAACGAAAATACGAGATGATACGGTACCCAACTTAAAAGAATTTCATCCCAAAATTAAGAATGAAACTATACGAATAAGAACGGATATTTCTTCTTCATGTGCTCCTCACGTTCCCAAGTAAATTCAGCGCCACGCTTATTCTCCTAATGGACCTTGACAATTGGGGTGGTTGTGGTTCTAGTCTTCTTCATGATGCGATCCATGATCTCAACAAGTTTCTGCACAAAATGCAATGACTCGTCGATCTGAATGTCTTCCAGCGGAACATGTAGACTTTCATCGGCCAAGCACTTCCTCAAGTTTGAAACGTGGAACACAGGATGAACTCCACTAAGGTTGGAAGGTAACTCCAGTTGGTAAGCCACCTTTCCAACCCTCTTCGAGATTTTAAAAGGTCCTACAAATCTCGATGCCAGTTTACCCTTCTTTCCAAAGCGAACAACACCTTTCCACGGTGAAACCTTAAGAAGAACCATCTCCCCAACTTGGAATTCGAATGGCTTACGTCGTTTATCATCATAGCTTTTTTGTCGACTTCTTGCCACTTCAAGGTTCTTGCGGATTATAGAAACTTTATCGGTCGTCTCTTGTATAAGTTTAGGACCAGTGATGAAGTTTTCACCAATGTCGGTCCAGCAGATCGGTGATCGACATTTACGACCATAAAGTGCTTCAAATGGTGTCATCTTGATACTCGAGTGATTACTATTGTTATACGAAAATTTCGCAAGTGGTAGATGCGCATCCCAATCACCACCAAAGTCAAGGACACATAGGCATAACAAATCCTCCAAGTTTTGCATGGTTCGCTCGGTTTGACCATCAGTTTGAGGATGGTAAGCCGTGCTTAGATCCAACTGAGTACCCATGAGTTCTTGCATAGACGGCCAAAAGTGTGAAGTGAAACGAGTGTCTCGGTCGGATATGATATGCTGAGGTACCCCATGATGACTTACAATATCATCAACGTATAAACGAGCTAACCTTGATGTCTTGTAAGTGTCATGTATGGGTATAAAATATGCCGATTTGGTCAATCGGTCAACAATTACCCATATGTTATCATGACCACAAGAGGTTCGGGGTAACTTGGTTATGAAGTCCATGGATATGTGTTCCCACTTCCACATAGGAATGTCGGGTTGCTCCATTGATCCACTTGGACGTTGATGTTTGGCTTTAACCTTTGTACACGCAAGGCACTTAGCTACATACGTCGCTATATCTTTCTTCATTCCAGGCCACCAATATTGACCACGCAGGTCCATGTACATCTTATCGGAACCAGGTTGAATAGAATAACAAGTTTGATGAGCCTCATTCATGATAAAGGTACAAAGATGGTCGTGCTTTGGAACCCAAAATTCGATTCGCAAAGTACATCAACCCATTGGGTTCCGTTTCTAGTTGGGTTATAAGATTATGCTCCAGCTCATCCTTCATTCTTCCTTCTTGTTGCACCATTTTTCGAGCCTCCAAGATACTAAACTCAATGTCACTCTCTATTCTCAGTTTTGCAATAGTACAGTAGTCTCGTTGACATCTAGACGAATCTCAGTATCAAACTCACCCAAAGTGTCAATCCATTGTCATCGATCGCGAATTTCTTGGAACGAGATTGTCTTGTTATGACTCTTTCGGCTTAGAGCATCGGCTACAACATTCGCCTTACCAGGATGGTATCGAATGTCACAATCGTAGTCACTAATCAATTCCACCTAACGACATTGTCTCATATTGAGATCTTTTTGGTTAAAGACGTGTTGAAGGCTTTTGTGATCGGTGTAAATAATACATTGCGTACCATACAAGTAGTGTCTCCAAATCTTCAAGGCAAAAACGACAGCTCCAAGCTCGAGATCATGTGTTGTGTAATTCACCTCATGGACCTTCAATTGTCTCGATGCATAAGCTATGACCTTTCCACATTGCATGAGAACACAACCAATGCCTTGTTTTGATGCATAACAATATACGGTGAAATCATTGTTTCCATCGGGTAGGGTCAAGATAGGAGCATTGCACAATTTGTGCTTTAATGCTTCAAAAGATTCTTCTTGCTCGGAACCCTACTCGAATGGTTTATTCTTTGTGTCAAAGAAGTGAGTGGCTTCACGATTCTCGAAAAGTTTGCAATGAATCGCCGATAATAACCAGCAAGACCAAGGAAAGAATGAACTTCGGTAGGAGTTGTGGGAACACACCAATTCTTCACCGCTTCCACCTTTGCAGGGTCAACGTGAATTCCTTGGCTATTCACCACGTGTCCTAGAAATTGAACTTTCTCAAGCCAGAATTCACACTTCGAGAACTTCGCATACAATTGCTCTTACTTCAACAACTAGTCGCAAATGCAGTTCATGATTGGTGTTGGACTTGGAGTAGATAAGTATGTCATCAATGAAGACGATCACAAACTTGTCTAGATAAGGCTTGTATACTCGGTTCATGAGATCCATGAATACAGCAGGTGCATTGGTTAAACCAAAAGGCATAATCATGAACTCATAGTGCCCATAACGAGTACGGAACGCGGTCTTTGGGATATTATCATCATGAACTCGTAATTGATGATATCCAGAACATAGATCAATCTTCGAGAATATAGTAGCTCCTTGAAGTTGATCAAACAAGTCATCGATACGAGGAAGAGGATAACGATTCTTGATGGTAAGCTTGTTAAGTCATGATATTCGATGCACATGCCAAATGATCCATCTTTCTTCTTCATGAAAAGAACAGGTGCACCCCAAGGCGAAGAACTAGGACGAATGAAGCCCTTCTCGGATAGTTCTTGAAGTTGACTAGAGAGTTCTTGCATTTCCGATGGTGCAAGCTGATATGGTGACTTAGCCACGAGGTTGGCTCCTGGAATCAAATCGATTTTAAACTCGACTTCACGCATGGGAGGTAAACCACTAAGGTCATCGAGAAATACTTTAGGAAATTCTCGTACAATCGGGACATCCTTAAGTTCTTTCCCTTTGACTTTCGTGTTGACCACATAAGCCAAGAAGGCCATATACTTCTTGCTTAAGCATTTTCGGGCTTGAGTGCAAGACATGAGTTTAAGCCCTTTGGAAGATTTTTCACCGAACACTTTCAAAGTATCTCCAGAGGGTAACGGTATATGAATGCACTTCTCGAAACAAATGATCTCGGCTTGGTGCTTGGCTAACCAATCCATACCAATGATGACGTCAAAGCTTCCAAGTTTCATAGGAATAAGATCGATAAGAAAATCATGCGTGTCAAGACTTAAGATGCAATCACGTGTAATGATGTTAACGGTGATCGGTTCTCCATCGACCACTTCAACGGTGAGAGGTCTTTCTAGTTTCGTATGTGGCTTAGCAAGTAAGGGTTCAAACTCTAATGAAACAAACTCTTATCGGCTCTAGAGTCAAATAGGACATATGCATAAGTTTTATTAATAAGAAACATACCTGTTCAATTTTAAAGGTATTTAACGAGACAGGTACCGCATGAAAAGAATTAGGTCACAAAAGTTAAGGGTAAGTTAACATACCATTCACCACATCGTTTTTTGTTTGTGCTTTATTTTCATTGGTGTTGAAAGCACATCCTCGGGCTTGTGGGACATTACCCATAAGACGAGGGCATTGTGGGCGGAAATGACCAGGTTCCCCACAGTTGTAGCAAGCACAGTTTGTGACCATCGCGGCATTATTAGGTGCTCGGTGACAAGTCGCCACCAAATGACCATATTTACCGCATAAGGTACAGATGTGGCACGGTTGGTTTCCCGAATGATGGTACCTATAGGTGTTGAACATAGGTTGAGGACCAGCATAGGCCCTAGCCCAGGCACTTGTGCCACAGGTGCAGCCGCAGGTACAAGTTGTCTTTGGGGTTGTTTGGGTGCAGCCACGACATAGTTGTGTGTCGGTGTGAACTTGCGCTTGTTGTTGTTGTTGTTGTTGTGAGACGGTTCAGCTTTAGTCTCCTTAACGGTCTCGGTAGCCGTTTTCTCCACCTTCTTTGCACCCTTCACGGACATGGTGCCCGCTCGTATATGATTCTCGGTGAGTTGAGCGGTGATGGTAATGGCTTCTTCCAAGGTGTGGGTCGGCTACCCACCACAACATCTTGAATTTGGGGTGGTACACCCTTAATGAACTTCTCGATGTTGCAGGGGACAGTGTCGACCATATGAGGCAACAATATACTCAACTCATGATGCCTAGTTGAGTAGGCCAAATGGTCACCACCATCTTGCTTCAAGTTCTAGAATTTCTCCTCCAGTTTTTGTAGTTCACTCCTCGGGCAGAACTTTGCGATGGCGATGTTCTTGAACTCATCCCAAGAGAGTGCCAAAATAGCACCAGCTCCTCGATTTCTCTTCTCGCTATTCCACCAGGTAAGTGCCATTTGTTGGAGCATACTAGTGGCATAACAAACTTTTAGTGCCTCGGACACTCACAGTTGACAAAGGTATTTTCCATGCTCTCGAACCACTCAAGAAGCCTAGTGGCTCCTTCCTTTCCATTATAACTAGTGGGCTTGCAAGAGTTAAATGCTTGAAAGTGCAAGTTTAGTTGTTGCGCCCTTGGTTATCGCTATTTTCTCCTTGACCATTCCCATTGTAGCTAGAGTTGGTCATCAAAGTGCTATTGAGTTCAGCAACCATGGTCGGGATGACGACAACCATTTTCCAAACAATCATGGCGGCTAGCTTACGATCGGAACTTCCACGCTTTCCATGATAACGAGACATGCTGGAATATACAAAATGAGTTAGACACGAGAAAGAGAATAACAAGGAGTATATTTTAAACAAGGATAAGTCAAGAGTTGTAAGGCACATGGAATGGTTCCATTTGGTAATGCATCATCATTTGGAAACGTTGACACGTCAAGGTAAATTGACCCATTCGCCTTAGAAACTTGTGTATGTTGACCATAGTTTTTCACTCATCCCAGAAATCCCCAGGTAAGCATAACTAGTCTCGTAGGATTTATACGATAAGCTTGCCTTAGCCCAAGGGCCTTTTGCCAAGAAAACCAGGATACAGGTGTCTATGAGTCACACAAATTTCTTAGGTTCATGAAATCAAAACCTTGATGAGATTTTCATAGATTAGACATAAGTCTAAAGATCCAAGTCATAAGCATAAGTATACGATTCCACGTGTCGTCAAGAATAAGATTAAGAAGTTTCATTTGTCGGGGAGAGTCAAAGAGTCAAGGATAAGTTTAAGGAGACAAGTAACAAAGTTTTAACAATTACAAGGCAATCCTATGCTAAGGCATCAAGTTGCACATAAGTATGGCATAGCATTATATAGCATGCAAAACAATATACTTTTACAAGAATAATAATATTATTTTATAAGGTTCATACATAAACTATAGTCTAGGTCACCATTTCTAATAACCTAAATCCCTATAGTTATGGGTTCTGATACCAATCTGTCACACCCCAACCTTGACGGTGGAATCGTCGAGATGTGAGGGTTAAGAGTGCTCATAGCCACATAACGCTATATTTAAATGTAAATATTAAAATTATAAGTTCAAAAGAAAGTAAAACAAAAAAAGTCTCAAACATGAAACAATTCCAAGCATAACATAACAAAACATAATACTTTTATTCCATTAACTAGTCCAAATCCTAGATTATTGCAAGCTTCATTGGATCACTTTAAACTTAAGCATTACCTGAAATATGATAAAAATAAAATATCAACTAAAAATTTGGTGAGTTTCCAAGATTTTCATACATAATATAACAAGGTTACAAGTAGCAATTCATGTCATAGGTTATAAGTTAGCAAGGTTATAGAACACATATCGTTACAACCAAACCTCGACTTGATTACAAGTATATATGATTGGCTAAGTGTATTTGGTTCCCATGATGAACAAGCATACGTCATTAGGAGCCGGCAATACATCGGCTTTAGCACCAAATAGGCTTGTTAGGCCCAAAGATCTAAAACGTCGCCAGGCTAGCAATAGTTAATGATTGCAAACAAAATATGTATCTCATATAATCACTTACAACACACAAATAACCATGACAAAATATAAAGATGAATTGCAAGTGATTTATAAGTTCAAAAGTTTACAAGTGTATGTTGTATATGTATCATGTTTCATCCCAAAATGGTGTGAAATATATAAAAAAAGGGGCAAGGAAACTCACATAGTGTATATGCGTATAAGGTGACATTAAGAATTAAACGATGTTCCAACGAATTCTTTTACAAGATACCTAAATGTATACATTACAAGGTTTAAGGTTAATAATAAGATTAACGATTCTAACATGACCTAGGGCATTAGAATTTTGGGGGGGAGGGGGGTTTTATAACTAAAATTAATGAACTTTTATATATATTTTGTTCAACAAAAAAAAAGTACCATTTATGAAATTTTAAAGGAACTAAAGTTTTTGTAAATAACTTGTGTATCCAACTAAAATACATTTAAATTCTATATTTATCACGATTAAATCCGAATAAAAGATAACATAATATCCAATATTAGTTTAGTAGTTTAAATTATTATATAAACCCATTCTTATGAAAATATTTAGTTATAACCTTTGTAATTAACTTTTTTTATAAAATGTTAAAATGTTTTACAAGAATTATTTACAAAAAATATTTAGATGATTTAAAAATATATGAAGTTTATAAAAGTCATTTTTATAGTTATTACAAATTTTTCATAATTAATTTAAGGCTAAAAAGACTTTAAAAAATTTACATGAGGGTGCCTGGGTTCAAACCCGGGACCTCATGAATGTGGGGGCAAGACTTTACAAGTGAACCAAGGGTCGTGGCCTTGGTATCACTTGGTTTCAAATGTTTAAAACATACCCGCAAAATCCCCCAAATCTAAGAACCTCAGAATGTTTGTGGATCAAATTGAACACTCGTTCGATGTTCTTAACCAAATTAACCATGGGGCTTTTGTTCTCCGTGCTTAATCGAGCAGATTCATATATTAATTACCCGGTTACATTCGAATTGAAGATAACCACAACAATGAACAGGTCGCGGCCAAGAAGATGTGCAATCACGGTGTAAATGTTGATGATAACTCAATTAACTTTGTGGGTAGCTTCGTGTGATGTCTTTAATGCAAATCCCCTTGTAAATTTCGGATCTTGATGTTCGGAAGATAGTGTTCGAGTAAGTCGTAGGTCGTGATAAGCAAAGAGGATCAATTGAGATGTTTATGTTTGTTTCAGGTGAAATTGGAGGTTGTATTTGATTAAAGGTAAATAGACGTTCTATCTAGTAGAATTAATTGAGTTATTATTGGTGTTTAAGGCTCGAACGGCTGTGTGGTTGAAGGCGTCGGTTATAGGCTCGATTAAGCTTAGTAACCGCCGTTTAAATTCGATTAAATGTTACCTTCAGGTTCGAATCATACTCTAGAGGGGCTCGGAACGTTTTTTGGATCAAGAATCGACCAAAACAGTTGGTGGTTATGGGGTGGCTGGAGGGTCGCCGGACCCTCCTTGGCCGGCGATCGACGGGTGAAAGGGGGAGATGGGTTGGGTTTTCAAATTTGACACTTTTAGTCCTTGTAGTTTTCCTCTTGACATTTTATGTTAAAAACATTCTTTTTTTAGTTTTAAAATTAGCAAACAACCCCCTAAACTTAAATTAATCTATAAGTTTTAAACATTTTACAACTTATTATTATTATCATTATTCTTTACTATTTTTATTATTAGTATTAAAATATAATTATTAGTGTTATTGTAATTTAATAGTTATATTATTAAGATTTATATCAAATATTAAATGACAAGTTAACAGGTAAGCACAACTAACCTACAATTTCATAAAAGACATGAATAATCCTCGCAAGAATTTAACAAAGTTAACTTTCAATTTGACGAAAATACGAGATGTTACAGCGGTAGTGGTGATGGGGCTGCGATTGGTGGTGATAGGGTTGTGATGCTGGTGATGGGACTGTGGTGGTGTGATGGGGCTGCAGTGGTGGTGATGGGGCTGCGATTGGTGGTGATGGGGTTGCGATGCCGGTGATGGGGCTGCGATGGTGGTGATGGGGCTGCGGTGGTGGTGATGGGGCTGCGGTGGTGGTGATGGGGCTGCGATGCTAGTGATGGGCTACGGTGGTGGTGATGGGGTTGCGGTGGTGGTGATGGGGCTGCGGTGGTGGTGATGGGGTTGTGGAGGTGGTGATGGGGTTGTGGAGGTGGTGATGATGGTTGTGAAAATGGTGATGGTTAGTTGTCATGGTAGTGATAAAGGTAGTTTAGTCTTTTTAACAATAATTTTAATAGGAAAACTAACGGTGTTAGTATTCTGTACTCAAATGAAAATAAAAATAAAACAATATAGACTCAAATAAAGATAACATGAAACGTCAGGGGTTAGATGGCAATTTTCAAGCCACAGGGATGCAAATGGTTAAAATGAATAAACGTTAGGGATGCAAATGGTAATTCACTCTTTAAAATAAGATACAGTTTCGTAATGAATTAAGGAAGGTTTGAATAAATTAATGTATCATGTATTCATGTTTATTAACTAAGAAAGAGTAAATTACCTTATTCATCCTTTATGTATGCTAGTAGTTATGGTTTAGGTCCTTTAACTTTACTAATTACAAAAAAACATCCTTTAGTTTAATGGTTTGTAACGATCTTGTCCTTTGAGTTAACTACAGTTAATTCAAGAAGTTAAATGAAATCCATATGCAAATCACATGAGAGTATAATAGTACATTCACATTCACCCCTCCTAACTTTTAAGAATAAATCTTCCTTTATAGACTAGATTATCCTTTTGTTTTGTTTCTTAATTTTGGGTGTGATTTAAAATATACATGGAGAACAAGTATAATGTTTTTATGGTTTTGGTTATGAAAATATGAACAATCTAAATTGTTAGAATTATTATCGTATGGTTTTTGAAACTATTTTGTTGTTTTTGCTTTTCAAACTATTACATACTATTTACATTAATCTATTTATTAAGCTAGTTTATACTGCATGTTCTTTCGAAAAAACACCCTATGATCATTAAAGTTCAACCTAGTAACTATATACGTTAAATACAAACGTTAATAAACAGTGCAATTCTTAAATTAAAAAAAGATCACTGCTAAATGTATTTTTGTTTTAGAACTATATAGAAAAACAATATATGATAAAAAAATATTCTTTCAAATAGTCTTGGGCAAACATCATTGTACATTTTAATATGGAACTTCAAGTAACATACTTTATTTTTTATTTATTGTTTATTTTATGTTTATATATATTTTCTTTTTCATATTTTGTATCTATCATTATTTTTTAGAAGTTAGTAGAGGGGAAATTTACTATGGTGCCCTCATGTGATGTAAGGGCTCGTTCCCGGGACGCTCACAGCTAGTCAATCATTACTCATAAAACCTATAATTACATTTAACTTTCATAAAATATTGCAGTGAAATCATCAAAATAGTCATCTCATTTCGTTATAAAAGCTTTTGCAAAACAATACATCGTTATCAAGTTACAAAATACATGTTGCATTACATCACAAATGCATTATAATAATGAATGTCATCCAAAAGAGCTGAGTAGCCGGCCCATGCCATCCTCAGCAACATCACTGCCAACTGGAAATACATAAAAGTCAGCGTTGCTGAGTGAATTCTAGTTTTATAATAAAACATACTTTCTTTTCATTAAAACCGTTCTTTACTTTTACACATGATCATACATCATACGTACACATAGATAATATCATCATTATTTTCATCATTCGTTCATTAAGTTCCGTTCATTCGTCATTAATCTTTACTTTCATTCGGACCAATGCCATGTGCTTCACCCCACTGTCATGCATAAAGCCGGTACTGAGCCTGAGGTCTTTTATAGACCCGAACATTATGCACGAAGCTGACTCCAGTACCTGGGGTAAACGGCAAGGGTCCCATACATATGGTCAATCACAAATATTGGACCCCTGTATGCATCCTTCTGGGGTAATCAACCCGCACACAGTTGAGCTAACACCCTTCATTGGGTGTGAACCTCCATACATACACTTAATCACACAGATTAAGCCCCAGTGTGCATCCTTCTGGGGTAGCTAACCCGCACATGGTTGAGCTAACACCATTCATTGGGTGTGAACCTCCATACATTTGCTTGCAAGACTTTCATAAGTTCGTTCGTTCATTCATTAATGCATGCATTCTTTCATTTCGTTTCTCTTTTCATTATCTTTCACTTTGCGTTACATAATACTTCCAATTCATTCGTTAACATACAAAGCAAACCGCGAGAAGACAATCATATAAAGCAAGGAACATAATAAACATACAACATCATCTTACGAGGCATAAATCATACATACGTAACAACATGCATAAGAAACAATCTTACATCAACGTACATTCCCCACATGTCATCTATAACCTCAAAAGTCAACTTACAGAAACCCCGGGAACCTCCCAAGTCAAAGCTTACATCTACATATCCCGAAATTTAGAAAGTCAAACTGTGTTTCTTGCGGGCTTACGGGCCCTATTTGGGCGTATGGACACCCCTCAGTCGCATGGCCTCCCAGGAGACTAAACACTTAGGTGAATGGACATCAGGCGAATGAACCCTATGCGAATGGACACTAATGCGGATGGACACCATGGGCGACTGAACCCAATGCGGATGAGTACCCAGGCGTATGGACCCTCAGTCACACGACTCACATGTGAATGAACCTAATGCGGATGAATCCCATGCGAATGGACCTAATGCGGATGAATCCCATGCGAATGGACCTAATGCGGATGAATTTCGTCGTATGGACCTCAATCGCATAACTTCCATGCGAATGAACCTCAGTCGCACGACTTGCATGCAAAAGAACCTCAGTCGCATGCCATTCGGTCGCCTAGCCCTAGCTGATGTAGAATGCAGTTCATCCCGAACCCAATTTGCGATTTTCGGCCTCCAAGCCCTCCCAAACTCGTTCTAAGCCTAAACCAACCATTCTAAACCCTAGAAACACATACCACAACACCATTCAAGCACACACAATCCCGAAAACAAACTCCACTCGCATCATACACAAACACGTACATACGGGTTCAACACACACACTTAAAAAACGGGTTTTACTATGTGTTCCAGCCCCAAATCAGTTAAAAACGTGTAAAAGAGGGTTCCTAGAACTCACACAAACAACACGGTCGAGTAGAGTTTCAATCCAACCCGCTACACTTCAACTTTTGTGCTCGAATTCAAGAAAACCAAAGTTTTTTCCCCTTTTTCTCCCCTTCTTCTCTCTATAGCTGAATTTTGTGAGTGTGGAGGAGGAGAGTGAGCTACCCTCCCCTCTTAATCCCCCACTCTTCCAATCTTTCTCCCTTTTTGACAAGTTTGGTCCCTCGACTGTGGACTTTATTTCTTTTTTTTCTTTCGTCGGCTTTAAAGAAAATATCTGGGTGTTACATGTGAGTTGCACATGGGTTTAGTTGACCTCTCTAATTAAAGATGGTTAACCTAAAGGACGAAATCATTACAAAATATTAAAATAAATGATATTTTCTGTAATTAGTAAAGATAAATGATTTAATCCATAATTACTAGTATACATAAAGAATGAATTATGTAATTTACTCATTAAGAAATAACTTTTTTTTAATTTTAAAAGCAAAATATGTTTGACTGTTTTGAAATAGAAAAAAACCGTTGGTAATTAACAATTAAATAAATTATATACTAACTAGAATTTTTGAAAGTTTAAATTAGAGTAAATTACACGAATTGCAATTGAATATCGCACATATTGCAACTTTAGTTCATATTTTCAATAAATTATAGATGTGGGTCTGTACTTTACATGGTATGCACACTAGTAGTCCCTAAAACTAATAAAGGTTAAATTTCTCAGTTAAGTCAATCTAAAATTACCAAATACCCTTAAATAAAATATAAAAAAAACCCATAAATTAAACAAAACCAACCCACCCTACCACACCCCACTTCATCATCAGTATCATCATCTTCTTCTTTATCAGTTACCCATCTCAACCACCATCATCCATCTCCCCCAAGTTATCTCCCAATCTAACCATGCCCTAACCACCCTAATTGCCACCTCCGACCAATGGTTCCAATGGCCACCTTCTTTTCCGACGACACTTCCGATAGCCACCATCTTTTCAACGGTCTTCTTTTGCAGCCACCTACTCTCGGTGACCCGAGTCACCCATCTACGTCGAGTCGTCAACCCCTCACCTTGCTCACGGGCAAGCCCGACACCACCATCAACCGTGTAAAGTTTGGGAGATCGAAGTCGGAAGTAAAGATCTTCTATTGAAATAACACATCGCAATCCAGATCAAGATGTCATACGATAGTGAGCGACACTGAAGAACCACTAAGATGGAAGATCGATGGCTGGTGACGACGATTTCAAACCAGATCAACATGGATGTGGCGTTTTCGAATCATATCTTGTTTTAGGTTGGTGGTGGAAGATGGATGATGATGAAGATGATGTAGGGTGATTCAATTTCTGATGAGCTGGAAGATCGATGATTAAGAAGATGATGCCGGGTGATTTGATTTTCGCTAGTAAAAGGCTTAGGGTTTGATGGTATTTGAAAGTTAGGTTGGAGGAGAGTCGGGTGAGGGGGGATTAGATTTTTAATGTGTCCCACTTAATTAAGCTATTGTTTATTTTTTAATGTGTAGGAGGTATATTTGTTATTTTCGAAAACTTAAGAAAGAAACTTAACCTATGTTAGTGGCATGGACTATTAATATGCACTTCTTGCATAGTATAGGCCCACATGTGTAATTTTTTAAAAGTAGGGACTAAAATCACAATACATGCAAACTACAGGGATTGTCCTTGTAATTTACTCTTTAAATTATTTATATCGAATAAGAAAACGAATAACTTAAAAAGGAATAATATGATATTTGGAATGTATATATCTAGAAAAGGTCCATATCTATAAAGAAAAGTATTATTATTTAAAGATCCGTGTGTCGTAAATCGTGATTGTAAATCGTAAATATTGTATGAGACAAGTATAATTATTTAAACATCCGCGTGTCGTAATCGTAAAATATTGTATATTCGAATGAACAAGAATACTTAGAATTGAGGTCTTAGAATTTTGCCAAATGACAGACCAATGGTTTAATGATTTGTCATGTGACAACCTCAATTATTCGTTTACTAAAGTAAGAGGATAGTTATGATCCAGTGTAATTGTGATACACAAGATAATTACATATAAATAAAAGAGTAAATTGTCTTTTTCTTAATGTGAATTGGTTATATTTGTTATTTTTCATCCAAAAATATTTTTTATTGCATTTGACTCTCCAATGTTTGAAAAAATTTAATATTTTTATCCAAAAATAATAGTTTTATTGTTTTAAAATGTTAAATATTCATCGTTAAAAGGCTAGTTATGTAAATTTCGTATAAAACGAAATCTTAATTTATGTTTATGCGTTGCTAATAAAAATTTATTTCACAAAATTTATGTTTTTAAATGAAAATGACAATTATTAAACTTTGAGAAATCAAATGTCAGAAAAATATTAGTAAATAAAAATGAAAATGGAAAATATGATCAGAGAAAAAAAGACAACTCACTATAGATAAAATTTATATGTTTTCTCTCTTTTATGGCAAACACATAAGCGACTTTCATAAGATATGGAAAGTAAAATAACATAACATGGGAATGGCATGTTTGATTTGATATCATAATATAATGTTTTTAGCTTCCAATATATTACTTCGCCATTATCGGTCCAATGTAAACCACGTGTGTTTTATTTTATTTTTTATAATTTTTTTATGTAAAATCTGCTATTTTAATAAAAAGTTAAATGGGTATGCCACGTGTTACTATCAAATTCATTCTTGTCAAACTTTTCTCGTTTTTCTTCTCTATTAAATAACCACATTAATTACTAATAATATTATCTAATTATTTTTACATTATAATTATAAGTAGTTCTTTAATAGATTAAGAAAACGAATTTTTATTAATATTATTCTATAGAGATAGTTTTTTTATAAAAAGAATTTTTCTTAAAATATACAACTATTTTTATGTAATATTTTAAAATTGGTTTTTCAAAGTAATTTTTTATAAACAAAAAAAATTAAGAGTTATAGTAAGAAAATTTTTAAAAATGATAAAATTTTAATACGTTATTTTAAAACAAAATGTTTAATTTATCTTTGAAACAGAATTAAAAATTTCATATTATTGTTTTATTACTTATATATAGTTGCAATAATATCATGTATTCGTCTATTGTTTTATAATTAATAATTATTATTTTATTTAATATTTTATTTATTTAACCCGTGTAATACACGACTTCAGCGTAATACACGACTTCACTAAAACTAGTTAAAGATATATTGATTTCATTTAGTTGGACACCGATTTACTCTTAACCATATCTAGTTTAGTATTGAAACCATCTCACTATGCATACACGATATGCATCAATAGATAATGTAATTCCACATGTTGCTAATGAATCTTTTATTATTATAAAACGATTTATACAAGGCAATAAAAAGTAATTCCAATAAAAAATATTATAATTTAACTTATTTTTATTTTAAGGAACTTATGATACGTAGTTTCCAAATGGTAACAACGAGGAAGAGAAATCTATCTTTATAGGTGAACTAGGTTAGAGTTCATGTATTAAATAAGTTATCTTTATAGGTAAACTAGGTTAGAGACCATGTATTAAATGGGTGGAATACAGAAAACATATTTAAATCATTAGTTTTATAAATATTTTATTTTTTAAATGTTATTATCCATTGATGAAATAAAAATATAATGAATATTTAAAAGTTATAACACATAATGAATTAAAATTATTACTTTATTTTTAATATGTATTAATAAATTATTAAAATAACTACATTTATATTTTATGATTTAATAGTTTAGTTTACTTATTTACAATAATATCATTTAATATGAGAGAGAAAAGAACACAAATTGTTTTTTAAACATATTTTAGTTAAAAAGGAAAGTCAAATTAATTATTTTTTATAATTTTTGTATTTATTATGAGATAGGCGGAAAAAAGATTTTTTTGATATGCTAAAATGATGACACGTGTCATTTGATATGCTAAAATGATAACACGTGTCTTAGGTTAGGTTATAGATTAGACCGTATAGTCTCAAAATCAATTAAAAGTTCAAATTGTAGACACAGTCAAAATGATAACACGTGTCTTAGGTTAGGTTATAGATTAGACCGTATAGTCTCAAAATCAATTAAAAGTTCAAATTGTAGACACAGTCCATCAAAATCACAAACAAGAGGAGTGATGGGTTTTTTTTTTGTCTTTTTTGGGTTAGTTACCATTTAGATGGGTACATGCTTAGAAATATGCAACCCGATTTTAGGTTACTTTTGAATAAACAACTAAGCTCGTGAACTTGATGTTAAACATCCATTTTGGGACCTTGGTTTATGATGTGTACTCGAGAGTTTAGGATAGAAAGTTCTATATACTTTGGGTTATGAAATTGTTTATAATGGAACTATAGGGTGATAAAGAAGCATAAGTAGTGAAATTTGATTGTTAACCCGATAAGTAGTAAAAGAGAACATGTATAGTTTCATTGAAATTAGAAGATTAGTGTGTTTATGTAACACCCGGTTATTTTAATAAGACAAGAAATGAAGAATAAAAGAAAGAAATGTAACAAAATCCAAGTGGATGGACTAAAAGTGTCCAAAAGGACAAAACTTTGATAAAGTTGGTGTAAAGGTGGGCATGGCCACCCACCCTCACTTCACATCACCACTACTTTCGATTTTAGAGAGAGACAAGGGAAGAAGAGTAGAACTTCGGGTTTTGAAGAAGAAGTGAACGAATTCAAGGTAAGAATTCGTGGTTTTTATATGTTTATGACGGGTTTTTATCCCGGTTATGTGTTTATGTGCTTATGTGTTGTGTATGTGCTCGGGTGCGTGTGTGTGGTGTTGTTTTTAGGTGTTTGAACTCATTGCGAGCGGGTTAGAAAGGAAGAAACACCCAAGTTGCATCAGGTGAGTTCTAGACCCTGGTTTTTACATGTTTTAAACTATCTTTGGGGCTGAAAATGTATTAAATGATTTTACAAAGTTTATGTATGTTTACCCATATGTATGGTGCATGTTGAATGTTGATTCTTGAATGCTCATAGGTTGTTCATGTTTAGAATAGCCACATTAAGCTTAGAACAGATGGGTTCGATGAGTGGGTTTGAAAACATACTAGAAACATGTTACACAGAGGGTCCATGCGCCTAGATAAGGCTCATGCGCCTGAAAATGCCTTAGAAAGATTTAAGTGTAATCCATGCGCCTGAACAGTAGCCCATGCGCCTAAGATTACCTTAGAAATATTTAAGTATAGCCCATGTGCCTGAACAGTGGTCCATGCATCTAGAAATATTAGTCGAACGACTAAGTGTAGGGCCATGCACCCCATAGTGCCCATGCGCCCAAGTGGCTCATGCGCCTAAGTGTTCATGCGTCCGAATAATCCATACGCCTAAGTGTTCATACGCACCAATAGTGCCCATGCGCCTGAATAGTTCATGCGCCTAAAGTGATAAAATGATTAAGTGTTGGCTGATGCGCCTACATAGTGATGAAACGCCCAAACAGGGCTCATGCGCCCAAACAGTGACCAAGCGCCTAAGCACTTAGAAATTTTTCCAGAATTATCTGGGAGTCTGTGCTTTAGGGTTTTTGACCGAGGTTGACTAGGGCTTATTTATGATGATGTTTCATGCATAGTTATGATTGTTTCTTATTATTGTTATTGCTATTATTATTATTACTTATAGTATGTGACTTTACGTGGTATGTTATTATCGTAACGTAAAGTATACCGTAATAATAAAATAAAAGAGCAATAAAGAAAAAAAGAGGAACATTAATGAAAATGCTAACAAGTCTTGCAAGCTTATAGGAGGTGCACGACCATGTTGTCGTTAGCTCAATTGTGTTGCGGGTTAGCTACCCTATTATGCACACAGGGCCAATCAATTGAGATTGACAGGACCTTTGCAGCGTGTCCTGGGTGATTGGGTCGGCCTTGTACACAGTACACAGTACACAAAACCCTTTCGAGGGATACAGTTGACCCTTTCGAGGGATACAGTTGACCCTTTCGAGGGATATAGTTGATCCTTTCGAGGGATACAGTTGACCCTTTCGAGGGATACAGTTGACCCTTTCGAGGGATACAGTTGACCCTTTCAAGGGATACAGTTGACCCTTTCGAGGGATACAGTTGACCCTTTCGAGGGATACAGTTGACCCTTTCGAGGGATACAGTTGACCCTTTCGAGGGATACAGTTGACCCTTTCGAGGGATATAGATGGCCCATCACCCGTTTTCCCATCGGGCATATAGTTGGGGTATTGCTCATTGGTCCATACAGAAAGTGAAACATAAAGATAAAAGTTTACAGACAAGGCATACAGTAAAGAGAACGAACAGTATTTGTTCATATAGTTAATGCGTGCTCGCATATACAGTACAGAGTTGTATTTTACAGAAAAGAGTATTTTCATATACAACATATAGAAAGTATTTTATTACTTATAAAACTAGAACTCACTCAGCAACGCTGACTTTTATACATTTTCAGTTGGCAGGTAATTATTATTGAGGATGGCACGAGGGTGAAGCTACTCGGTAGGGAAAGACTGACACCCATTCGTATTCTATGTTGTTGTTTTGTAATGCAGTAAAACAATTCTTTTGTAAACAGTAAAATGATGATGTATTGCTTAACAACAGTGTTTTTAATGAAATGAATGGTTTTTGATGAATTATTTCCGCTGCTTAAGTTTGTATAATTATAATGTATAGTGTTTTATTGTTGTGATTGACCAACTGTGAGGTTTCCGGGAATGGGGCCTTACAGTTTAAGTGTGTGTCAATAAAAATCTAAAAGGAAGAAGTGAAGAACTACATGAATATATTCTTAATTCATGTTAGTAATAGCTTAAATATGTGTATAATCATATTAAAATCCATAAATACTCCATTGTTGATGAATAACTATATGTAAACGATTTGGGTAATCTATCAGAGTTTTGACATAAGATGGACATAATGAATAACATAGTGTAAATTGGTTAAAACATCTATTTAGATGAGTAGTAGTTGTTGAATATAATCATTGATGATAGTATCAAGAGTTTAAAAATGGTGATAGATTTAGGAAAAACATTACCAAACTAAATGAAAATTAGGGATTTATAGTTAAACAAGATAAACAACCAAAAATGAGTGGGAATATCAAAGGCCTTGACACCTTGTATACATTATGTTTAAAATAGGAAACTGTGATAAAGGACTTTATTGGTAATTCGAGATGACATGTCCTTAAAATCAAATAATTGACTTAAAGTTAAAGTGATATTTCCATTGGCTTGAATAGCTAATGAAAGATTTAGATATTATTAATCATGTAGTCAAATGAGATCTTACAAGATTAAAGAGTTTAAATGTTAATTATTAAAATTAATAAATGAAGTAACAAACGGGTCAATAAGTCAAAGGTTGGAACAAGGGACTTTAATTAAACAAGAGGGGTAAAATGTTGACACACGGGCCTTAACAACTTATATTTGTGTGTTAGAGTAGAGGTTGGTTAAGGGTGTAATTACTTATAATGACTAATATATTGTGAAAAATGAATAACATGACAAAAACCAGCAGCATTGACTTGAAAGTATTGACTAGAGTCCACAAATTTGAGTGGGAGATCAAGGAAACAAAGTCCCTACGGGCAAAGGTGGGGTATTTACGAGTACAAGTAAATTTCATTGTGGCTTCGATGAATTGAAGCATATATGTTGCTTTGAGATGTATACATATATGAAGAATTAGGTGAAACTTCATTCAAATAATAAAAAGCAATAAAACTAATCCCAACCAATCACATAAATTCTAACTATTTTTTGTTGGTATTTACAAAGGCATTTATGTAATGCTATTCCTTTTTAATTATAAGTATACACTAATAATTTGGTTTCCTTTGATTATCTCTCGTATGGGAACCGAGTTATTCAACTCTATATTTGATTTCTTCAGTCCTTTCCATCCGACTTTGAATTTTCTTCAAAATAAGAAGTCTTGCTACAAAATCGAGGAATATTATCACCTAAACCCAAAAATATCCAACAATACCAAGAAAATTCATAAAAAATGCTAATATAAACATTTTTTTATTCATAGTTTAATTGTTTATTCTTAAAATGTTAATTATTCATGGTGTAGAAGAAGAATGTGAATACGAAGAAACAGATTATAAAACAAAAGAAGAATTAATATTTCTATTTTTCCACCATTTGATTAATAAAATTGCCTAATCGATAAATAAAAAATTAGCTTCCTTAGAAGGTTGGATGATGAGAAGAACACAAAGAAAATGTTAGTTTACATATTGTAACTCAATAATGTATGCGATATTAGTTAAGAACTTTAATTGCTATCTCTTATGATGTGTTTGTGACTTTGTGTATCCATCCATATTGGTTTTCATTTATTAATATTGGCAAGTAGAACTCCGCTTGCTTGATATAGTTATCTTTCAATTATATATTTTTGATGTATAATCTAGGGTGTGAAATCTTACGGGTAACTGATGAATTCAAATATATTATTTATTGATTAAATGTGCTATCTTAGAGTTAGAAACAAAAGAATTTAAGTCTTTGTTAGGATCTTTCTTATTCACAATTCAATTGTTTGTATGCTATTATAGCGTTAAGTACAGATTCTTGATGTTTTCTAGGTGGTTCTAAGGTAGCCAGACCATTTTCGAGGGCTATAGAATTCTATTCGCGTAAGTTGCATCCTTAGTGGGGGATTAGTCTATTTAGGGAATGATTATCATAAACAGAGTTAGTCAAGAGGATTTGAAACTTACGTGATAAGTTTTATTCAAATGTTTTCTCCTAAATCTTTTAGGTTGTTTTAGTTGGTTTAAGAGTATTTAGTTTTCTTAGTTCTCTAGTTGTTTAGGATATTAATTTATTTAGTTTTATTTTTTGACTCCATTCTTATTATCAGTAGATACAAATAGAAGATTTGTTATCTTTAGAAATTATGTCTTTAGGATTATTATATTGCAGATGTGATAGACTTGTTTATATGTGTGAGGTTTTTGTTTTACTACGTTTCATTTAATATTGAGGGTCAACTATGAAGTAACTGATATGATTGCTATTTTACAGGGGGTTGAAATCATGGTTTTAAGCCGTAGGAAATAACCTATTGTGCAAATGGTAATTTAAGGTTATGTACAACAGACCACGAATCAATCTACCTTCTCCTTGGATCCTACGCGACACAATAGTTAAGTCAAGCATCATATACTTTCTATTTTTATCTGTTTCATTATAACATAAATGAACATAAACAAATTCTTGTCAAACAATTTATGAATGACTTAATGAATGTTAGCCCCTTTACAACACTAACCAATTCATAATACTAGCGTCAAACCATACCATATGCATCATGTGCAAAGTAAGACGTGTTGTAAGCACTCCTCGTTGCCATATTAAACACGTTCACGATAAACAACCAAACAATGCTAACTCTTATCCTAAAAATACTCCAATCTGAAAGGAACATAACAATTCACTTACTATCGCATTCAATGTTACTCTCCATTACTACTGATCAAACCGTTACTTATTTTTACACGTGTATCAATCATATCAGAGTTCGATCACAATGTCTAACTCTTACGACGAGACTAATGAGAGGTTCGAAACTAACCACTTCACCAACCCTATCGAACACCATAGTTATAAAATAGCTAAAACATAACCCTATGTTTCACTAAACCTTTTTAGGGCGGATGTGATGACACTCATGTGTCAAACCTTTACTACATCATGAAACCCACTAATAAAAATATGTCATGTCAAACCATGACATATCACACCATGTAAAAGTAGTCGTTTAAAGGGGGGGGGGGAGAGAGATAGTTTGATTTTGAAAGCAGCACATGACGAGTTCTCGTCCCAACAACATGCTATATATGCATGCCGCGAGACTGGCGACGGTGTTGGGATGCCACGCCGAGACATGCTGGGAGGCCCAACGTGAGCACCCCTCGCCGTATTGTTATTATTATCATTATTATTGTTATTATTTTACAAATCACCTTAGTTTAGAAAAAAAGGTTAAAAAAGTAAAGCAAAACTGAGGGGGAATATAAAAGGAGAAGAAATGCAGGAGACAGAAAGCAGAAAGCAGGTGATATGATCATGAGCAACAGGAAGCAGCACTCTCTTTCTCTCTCCAGGCATGAAAGGAGAAGAAGAAGAAGACGATGAAGAAGAAACACATGATAAAAGATGAGTCTTTGTGGAGAGAGAAACACAAAGATGTCCAAGGGGACAGTAGTCGTCCTGATAATATCCACGTGGCACCCTTGAATTGGCTAAAGTTGGAGCCTTTTTCTCTTTCTACGAGCCATCCCCGCCTCTTTCTCGCTTCGCAACAACACACACACAATAACCCATGTCAGTGGTGTTTGTATGTGTGTGTGTATCGTGCAATTCGAACTCACAATTCTTATTTATCCTCCTATTAATGTGACCAGATATTACCCCTTCATCATCGGCTATTACGTGTCATATACTCTTTCTCTCTCCCTCTATTTATTCGCTTTGCCCCCCTTCTATCGCATGCCCTAGAACACACACACACACGCCCCTCTTCTAAACCCATCAATCTCCTGTGATTTCTTGGTGTTTCAGTCGTCCTTTTGCCTTTGATCTGCTGTTTCAGAGCATGGTGAGTTGTTCTTGGCCTCTATTCTGGTTAATTTGTTGATTTGCTTTGTCAATCTTTCTAATTTGAGTTTTTGACTCGTTTCTTGTTCGATTTGGGTGAATCTTGCTGTTTTTAGTGTCGATTCTTGATCGTTTTGTGCTTGTGTGAAATGGGTTTTGCTGGATTGGGGTTGGTGGAATGTGTGTGGTTGATCAAGTAAAAGGGGCTTCATTGAATTAGATTTGACTGTTAATTGTTTGACTTTGTGAGATAAATTGGGGATAATGGAATTTCTGTATAAGCTGATGTTTGTCTGTTCAATTGCTGATCTTAAGACGTGTAAATGTTGAATCTTTTTAGTTTTTTCCATACTTGAACATCATGAAGATGTAATGGCACTTGTTTAATTACCTAACCAATGTTCTTTTTACTGTTGTAAGTTGTTTGCAACTTGTGATGTTGCTAATACACACTAGGATATGCTAGAATGTAGTTTTGATTGGTGAATTTTGGTAGTTAGATGTAGCTTCAGTCTAGATTCTCTGATATTTTATTCAAATATTTTGTCCATATTTAGGTGACATTGTTTATGTAACTCATTGATATAACAAACCAAGTAGTCAAAAGTGTGTGCTCAAGGTGTCACGGGTCAACCTGTCGCGTAGCGTAAGGAAGGCGCATAGTAGAAAAATGCCATATTTAGCTGTTTTAGACATCTGTTGGGATGGTTCCGCGTCATTTTTAGATGTTTCATTGAATTAGATTTGACTGTTAATTGTTTGACTTTGTGAGATAAATTGGGGATTGTTGGAATTTCTGTATAAGCTGAAGTTTGTCTGTCTAATTACTGATATTAAGATGTGTTAATGTTGAATATTTTTAGTTTTTACCATACTTGAACATAATGAAGATGTGATGGCACTTGTTTCAGTAGCTAAACAATGTTCTTTCTATTGTTTATGTGTTTGCAATTTGTTATGTTACTAATACACACTAGGATATGCTAGAATGTAGTTTCAATTGGCGAATTTCTGTTAGATGTAGCTTCAGTCTAGATTCTCTGATAGTTTACTCAAATATGTAGTCCATATTTAGGTGACATTATTTATGCTGCTTATTGATATAACCAACTAAGTAGTCAAAAGCGCGCACTCAAAGCGTCACGGGTCAACCTGTCGTGTAGCGCAAGGAATGCGCATAGTAAAAGAATGCCATTTTTAGCTGTTTTAGACATCTGTTAGGATGGTTCCACGCCATTTTTAGATGCTTCGGACCAGTTTTAGCTTTTTCAATTTGGTTCAGACCAGTTTTTTGCAGAATCAGGCTGGTTTTATCCCAATATTTTGCGCCTTGATGGGTGCAATCTAGGTGCTTGCCTTTGTTGTCTTAGACTATACAGATCCCCAAAACCACATTTCCTCTGTTTTTGGACATTTGTGTTGTGTTTCAGTTCAGTTTCTTATCTAACGTGGGATTCCTAGAAATAATGAGGTTTAATGTAGTTAATGAGTGCTTCAATAATTAGACGGGACAAATTCCCTAATCAAGATGCATTGTTTTCACTTTCCGATTCTTTCTTTAATTCCTATATCCGTTCCTCCTAGATTTTTTGTTTAAGCTATTCCACTTTTTATATGAATTATTGTCTTCTGGTACAGAGAATTGGAGTTTAACCACATGAAGTCATGCATTGATTGTTTATGATATTATTAAATGAAACAATTAGATCCCAAGATGAAGAATAAAGAATCATCAACTAGTGATGTCATAAACGGAAACTGGCTCTTGAAGCGGAAACGAAAATCGATTGGTGCTGCAAAATCCAATGGCAACAACGATTCTACGCCATCAGATTCTCATACAAGCACTTCTTCAAAATGCAAAATCAAAGAAGAACATTCTTCAGATTGTTCTCCTTCCAAAAAGAAAGGAAACGATGGAGTGAGTTCTTACTTTCGTGGAATCAATTAATATAGTTTACGTATTAGTGGGGCATGCTTTGATCTTTTTATTTTCCCTTTCTTTCCAGTCAAATCAAGAATGTGTCGTATGTGATCTTGGTGGTGACTTGCTCTGTTGTGATGGATGTCGCAAGATGTATCATATTGCATGCCTTGACCCGCCTCTTAAGGTTTGTTTAATTCATATATGCTCATGCGTTATATGATGTTTTTGTTAACAATATAACATAGCATGGTGAAATTTTTACCCGTTTTCTTTTTCCTTTTTTTATTGTGGCTTTCAGCAAACCCCGAATGACAAGTGGCAATGTCCGAACTGTTGTTCTAAAGGTAATACAGATGAGGCTATAGGAAAATCAGAATCTACTTCAAAACGAGCAAAAACAAAGGTTGAGAAGCCTAAAAGTAAAAATAAATCTGCAAAAACCGATAAGGTGTCTCGAATTTTGGGGAAATCTAATCTTGGGACTAAAAAGTCATCTAAGAAAAAGAAATCGTTCTCTGAGGGCCCGAAAGTGGATGTACCACCCTTGGATGGTTCTCCAGACAAAAGTTCATCATTTTCAAATCTTCATAATGAAAAATCAACAGATTTGGAAGAAACAGAAACTGTGGAATTGGAGAGAACTGAAGAAAAAAGTAAAAAGAAGCGAAACAGAGATCAATCTAAAGAGGCTGCAACTGAAAAACCTAAGAAAAAAAGGCAAAAGGCTCCTTCAGATGATGTTCAGAAAAAGACCCTGAATAAATCTTGTAAACGGGATAAAGATAATACGGAAAGTATTGAAACAAGTAAATCTCAGCAAAAACGGAAGTTGGTTAAGCATGCAAAGACTAAATCTTTGTCAAAAAGTGGCATGGGAAGTAAAGTTAATGATATCCAGTCAAAAGATAAGGTACAAATTTCTAAAGAAATATGCTAATTTGTGTTTAATCGAAGGTTTAATCTTTTTTAAGGTAAATATCACTTAATTGTTTCTACTAAACAGATGGAAAGTGAAGGAGCAGATCCGTCGGAATCACAAGATGGAGAAAAAGTTGTTGAATTGCCCAAACATTCAGATCATGCTCTAGACAAGATTCTACAGGTAATCTGGGTAATATATCAGAATCTTGATGCTATATGCCAATGCGTACTATACATATAACCTTAAAATACTTGTATAAACATGTGTGTTTATGATTGTATATGTGTATTTCTAGGTTGATCGAGTTTTGGGTTGTCGGATACAAGTTAGCGAAAACAACTCTGCCGTTTCTATAACGGAAGCTGACAAAACGCCTTCTCTGAATTCAACAATTATTGACAAAACCAACGAAGAATCAGAGAAAAACACAATATCCAAGATTCAAGATGTGGCTAATGATTGCACGGAAGAGAATGCCACTGGGTCAACGGGTCAACCCGCAAATGATCCTAGTTCTATAGCAACAGAGGAGAAGGATGAAGACGGGTCTGCATTGAAATCAGATGGTTTGACAAAAACAACTGAAGAAATTCTGAATGGAGACAGTACTGATGTTATTGTAGATGATAAGAAGTTGGGTTTAGAAAAGTCAGCAAATGGTAGCAAATCTTTACCGAATAATGAGAAGACAGCAGTAACATATGAGTTTTTAGTTAAATGGGTTGGAAAATCTAATTTACATAATACTTGGGTATCTGAATCTCAGTTGAAAATTCTTGCTAAAAGGAAACTCGACAACTACAAGGGTAAATATGGAACAATGGTTATAAATATATGTGAAGAACGGTGGAAGGTGCCACAGAGGATAATTGCTTTGCGTTCATCAACTGATGGTTCAACTGAAGTTTTTGTAAAATGGACTGGCCTACCTTATGATGAATGCACATGGGAAAAGACAGATGAACCCGTAATTGAAAAAGCTTCTCATCTTATCGATTTATTTAACCGATTTGAAACCCAAGCAGTTGAAAAAGATGATTTTAAAGATGAGAATATGAGAGGAAAAGGTGATGTAATTACTCTAACTGAGCAGCCAAAAGAATTAGGTGGTTCATTGTTCCCTCATCAACTCGAAGCATTAAACTGGTTACGGAAATGCTGGCACAGGGGTAAAAACGTAATCCTTGCAGACGAAATGGGGCTTGGGAAAACAATTTCTGCTTGTGCGTTTCTGTCATCATTATACTTTGAGTTTAAAGTTCGGTTGCCTTCTTTAGTTTTAGTTCCTCTTTCAACCATGCCTAACTGGATGTCAGAGTTCTCTATGTGGGCCCCGAATTTGAATGTTGTGGAATATCACGGTTGCGCACGAGCAAGAGCCTTAATGCGTCAGTTTGAATGGCATGGGAATGATGCAAAGAATAAGAAAACAAGTAGTTATAAGTTCAATGTTCTTTTAACTACATATGAAATGGTTCTTGCTGATTCAAGTCATTTATGCGGGGTCCCATGGGAAGTACTTGTGGTTGATGAAGGTCATCGGTTAAAGAATGCAAGCAGTAAGCTTTTTAGTTTACTTAATACGTTTTCCTTCCAGCATCGTGTGCTATTGACGGGAACACCCTTACAAAACAACATAGGTGAAATGTATAATCTGTTGAATTTCTTGCAACCAGCTTCGTTTCCATCCTTATCAGCATTCGAGGATCGATTTAATGATCTTTCAACTGCTGAAAAGGTTGATGAGTTGAAGAAACTCGTGGCCCCACATATGCTACGTAGGCTTAAGAAAGATGCCATGCAGAATATTCCCCCGAAAACTGAACGTATAGTTCCTGTTGAGTTGTCATCTGTTCAAGCAGAATATTATCGGGCAATGTTGACCAAGAATTATCAGCTTTTGAGAAACATCGGGAAAGGTATACCTCAACAATCAATGTTGAATATCGTAATGCAATTGAGAAAAGTTTGTAACCACCCTTATTTAATCCCGGGAACTGAACCTGACTTGGGGTCAGTTGAATTTCTTCACGATATGCGTATCAAAGCATCGGCTAAGTTGACTTTGTTGCATTCTATGCTTAAAATCTTGAAAAAAGAAGGCCACCGGGTGTTAATTTTTTCACAAATGACTAAACTTTTAGACATTCTTGAGGATTATTTGAACATTGAATTTGGCCCAAAAACGTTTGAGCGAGTTGATGGTTCGGTATCTATTACTGATCGACAAATGGCGATTCAACGGTTTAACAATGACAAAAGTCGGTTTGTGTTTTTATTATCCACACGAGCATGTGGACTTGGGATCAATCTAGCTACTGCTGATACTGTTATAATTTATGATTCTGATTTTAATCCACATGCTGACATTCAAGCAATGAACCGTGCACATCGATTGGTCAATCAAATAGGCTTCTTGTGTACAGACTTGTGGTTCGGCTAGTGTTGAAGAAAGGATTTTACAGTTAGCAAAGAAGAAACTGATGCTTGATCAGCTTTTTGTAAACAAATCTGGATCTCAAAAGGAGTTGAGGACATTTTAAGGTGGGGTACAGAAGAACTTTTCAATGATTCTTCTACACAATCTGAAAAAGAAGGTGAAAATAATGAAAATAAAGGGGATGAAAGTGTAATCATAGAACACAAGAACAAAAGGCGTACTGGGGGTTTGGGTGATGTGTACCAAGATAAGTGTACGGATGGGAACTCGACGATTGTGTGGGATGAAGCTGCTATATTGAAGTTGCTTGACCGGTCAAACCTTGAACATATTTCATCTGATAATGGTGAAGGTGATTTAGAAAATGATATGCTTGGATCTGTGAAGGTACATTACAAGATTTTACTTTAAGGTTTATATGGATTTGATGGTTTTGTTACTTATTGTTTTTTATTGTTGGTTGATTTAGTCTTTGGATTGGAATGATGAATCAACCGAAGAACAAGGAGGAAGTGAGGCGCTTGTGGATGTAACTGATGATGCTACTGCACAGAATTCAGAAAAGAAAGATGATAATAATAATTCAGGAAATGTTGCCGAAGAAAACGAATGGGACCGGCTTCTTAGAGTCAGGTAGCATGGTGTTATCACAAGATCATCTTATATATTTATATTAATTTCCGGTGATTTATATGTTGTATTCGTAGATGGGAGAAATACCAGAGTGAGGAAGAAGCTGCTCTTGGTCGAGGAAAAAGGCAAAGAAAAGCCGTTTCATACAGGGAAGCATATGCTCCACGCCCTATTGAGACATCTGAGGTATTTTCTGTCTTTTAAGTTTTAATTAAAAAATCGAGTTCAATATTGGAAAGAAAAATTCTGATAATTAATGGATCATTGCAGAATGCTGGTGATGAAGAACCTGAACCAGAGCCTATACGGGAATACACACCAGCTGGACGAGCTCTGAAAACTAAGTAGTGAGTTTCATGTCTTTGATATAAAGTTTTTATCTATTGGGAGATGAAATATAGAAAATGGAAATAATATGATGTAATATGTTGTTTTGATAGTTCTAAGCTTCGAGCCCGACAAAAACAAAGGCTGGCTCAGATGAAGGCGTTCAAAGAATCCCTTCTCAGTGAAGGTTCAGCTCTAATGTGGATATCGGATCAACGAACTCACCAAAAGGCATCAACAGAAGACAACACAACGGGCAAGGTACCCAACATAAACGAGTAATCACTCATATTTTATTGTAAAGCGATAAGTACTTTGACTATACCTGATGACCATTTTCAGGTGCAAAATAGAAGCTTGCTTCCGGTTCTTGGGCTATGTGCTCCAAACTCCAAGCTGATGGAATCATCGCATAGAAACGCTTCTAAATCTAACAAGAAAAACAAGCATGTGGCAAATCTTGAATTCCCTTTTCACATAGCTCCTTGCTCTGGAACCGGGACCTCGAGTGATGTGGATGCTAAACCACACGGTACAATAGACGTCAAAGCTAGTGTACCTCCAGTTAATCCGGTATGCTTTCTTCTACAAGACACAGGAGAAAAAAAGAAGTTTTTTTTTTGTTTCTTTTGGAAATTTGTCTAATTTTAAGATTCGATGATCTTGATCTACTTGCAGCATGTTGCTCCAGAGAGTTCTGGTGACGGTTTACCTCGTTCTCAGGAAAAAATGGTGCTGCCAAAGTTACCCTTTGATGAATCGTTTTTGGCAAAGTTACCATTTCCGGTCAAAAACTTTGGTCAACACCAAACTGACTTTTTTCCAAGTCTATCTTTAGGGAGATCAATTGGAGGGGAATCAAGTCAACCTCTTCAAGATTTCTTATCAATGCCGTTCCTACCAAATTTTAGGTTCCCACAACAAGAAATGGAAGCATTGACTCTCCCGAAAATGAGTGTGGACCAAATGACACCTGCATCTTCGTCTATTTCTGAAAACCACCGGAAAGTTTTAGAGAATATAATGATGAGAACAGGTTCTGGTCCGGAATGGGTAATGTCGTAAATAAAAGGAAACTTGCTCAAGATTTTTGGTCAGAGGAGGAACTTGATTTCTTGTGGATTGGTGTTCGTAGGCATGGACGGGGTAGTTGGGAACCATGCTGCGGGACCCACGGCTTAAATTCGCGAGATTTAGGACTTGGGAAGATTTAGCAGCAAGATGGGAAGAAGAACAGGTTAAGATATTGGATATCCGCCCTCAAAAGCAAACCAACAGTTCAAAATCATCCTGGAAATCTCCAGGCTTTCCAAACCTTTCTGATGGAATGATGAAACGGGCACTACATAGGAGTCGGTTTGCTGTGGGTCCTCCAAGTTTCCCGCAACATTTGATGGATATGAAACTGGCTCTTGATGGTCCTTCTACATCTATGGAAAGTCCAGGTCAGCATGGCTTCCCACATGACAGTTTCTCACCATTCCCTATGAGGATTCCTGACAGGTTTCGTGGTGGCGAATCATCAACCGAATTAGTTCTTCCGAACCCGTTTGGACCTGTGAGTTTAGGATCTCTAAATTTGAATGGCTTGGGGGCGCATGATATGCAGCAAAAGGAGGTTGTAAATGTTGATGATAACCTTAAAATACCAAACTTTGTTGATAGTGCGTGTAGATCAAGAAATGAGGTTGGTGGGAGTAGTTCTTCAGATAACAACAAATTGCCTCATTGGCTTCGGGAAGCTGTAAGTGTGCCACCCCATCAACCGCAAGATCCCCAACTGCCACCAACCGTCTCTGCAATTGCAGAATCTGTTCGTTTGCTATATGGAGATGAAAAACGAACCATTCCTCCATTCATTGCTCCTGGTATGCCCCCTTTGCCGCCCAAAGATCCTCGCCAGATCTTAAAAAAGAAGAAATGCAGCAGCAGCAGCCCAAATGAGGCGCTTCATCACCAATCACCATTAGAGGACAAACATGTTGCTTCTACTTCTGAACCATCTTGGAGTGAACCAGATCTCAATGCACCACCACCAGTCAACCAAGATAAGGCTGCCTCACCACCACTAGACTCACCAAATTCAAATCCAGACGCAGAGGCAACCTTGGCAACTCCAATGGAAACTGACCCAAAAGAAGAGAGTGCAAGTGAGGGCTCGGGAAAGAGCCTGTTGGATCCAACAGCACAGGATGTTCCATCAGAAGAGATGGCGATGGACCATGATGAAGTTCACTGTGAATCTTGATGACCAGGGGCTCTATTTTTTGTTGGCATATGTTTGCAGTTGAGAAGAAATTTAGTATAGGATTTTGTTTTTAAGTTGTGTAAGAAAGAAATGTTGACATTATGATATTGCTATACACAGTAAATCTGTGGATATTAATAGTGTTTTCTGCTGCACATGAATGGGCATTAGTATTTCAAAAGTAGATTTTGTTTGTACTTTTCATTTTGGTTGTTTATTGTTGAAATACAAAGATTCATCTAGTTTCTGTTTTGTGGATATGAGATTTGTGTTCGTTTTAAGCTCATCTTAAGATGACTATGTTATCTTTTAAGAGACTAGTTAAACCATACTTAACAAGGGTCGAGCTCATACAATATGATTTGTAAACAGGAGAATAGAATGTAGTACATAGAACAAAATGAAGCCGCATTACACAAGCAAACTCGATATAAGTTGAGCTATAGGTAGATTCATACAAATTCTCATCAGATACTCTGCTATATGAAGAACTAAAATGCCAAAACATAAAATAAAAAAGTAACAATAAGAAAAAAAAGCTAGAATGTGATTTCACAAGGCGCATGGAATGTTCTACCGCGACAGATTGCTTCAAGATTTTCTCCAGTATATGAAACAAGTGGTGAAACCTCAACACCTGCAACAGTAAAAAAATAGATCGTTTAGCATAGTATATATGGTTTTCCTTTAATAAATCAAGCAGATAAAATGATCTGCATGTAAAAAGGTTTTCTTCTTACCAGTAGAATACAAAGGTACTGAGTGTGTTAAGAAGCCACCAGCTGCAATCACCCAGCGTGTATGCAGACGAAGAACCAGAAGCCGTGCACTATCTGGAGTGTCAAAGTTTGACCCATTTGCATTTTTCACAGGGGCAAATTCTTCTTCACGCAACACCTATATAAAATGAACAAAAAACAAAAGAAACTTATTTTTCCACAAATGTTTGCAAAACGAAATCCAGTTTCTAAGTTTACAAAAGTAGAGAATAAGTGACGACCTCAAAAAGTGCTGTTGAAGGTGCGTATGGAAATGCATCAAATATGAACTGTTCAAGCTTGTATCCAACCGTTTGACCATGGATCGACGGGATTTTCTTCTCAGCAAGGTGGTATCTGCCATTTTCCCGCCAAAAAAACGTATCATATTTTACAGCAATTAATGAAATCCCAAGAAACCAGAAAGGTGAAGTGAATACTGAATACTACATGCTGTCCTTTTCTAGACTATTGGCAACTTGGTTCAGAAAGTCCAAAGTGAACATATGAAGGCAAACCTGAAAAATTATTAAGAACAAATATTATACTTTAACTATATAGCATGTGCACAGCGTATATATAGAAACTATATGCCATATGGTAACAAATATTATACATTACTCCAACAGTAACGAAGTCGGCCAGTTCCCTGGTTAATTTCACTTGCAAGTGACTGATCCAACTCGCTGTATTCAACAACAGTTACAGGTCCGCCTTTACCACGCCTTACAAATACTCCAACTTTTTCTTGAGGGTATGCCTGTAATTCACACGTGGATCAATAAATATCACATTTTTTATATCGGCTAATTGGAGGTTTCCAAGATATTTATATTCACCTTACGGACAACTTTAGCAGCAGAAGCTACACCCTTATCAATGAAATACCCCAAGAAAGTAGGATCTCCAACACGAACCTAGTATTACAAATAATATTCACTGTGGGTTTTTTTAAATTTAGATAACTAAAAGAAAAATCAAGAGATTGAAGTGATGAAACTACACACCAAAGCATTGTCAACTCCATAACAATCCACATATTTGACCCCTCTTGTGGACATATCTTCTAATAGTCTTGAATACTTCAATGCTGAATATTAAAGTTACTATGATCAGACAATGTTTGGATGTAATTCTATTATTAGAAGTTTTCATAATCAGTTGTTTACCAGCATAAACTCCTCCGTTTCCATCAGGTGCTTTTGCCACTTGGAACGGAGTTTCCATGATAAATCTACCATCTTTCGAGACACAAGGTATTGTGCCTTGTGAGAAAAATGTAACCTGCACCGAATTTATTTTTGACATAAGTAAAAAATATGCCTAAAAAACCTAGAAAACTTGGAAAAATAAAATTAACTCACCTGATCGGTTTCAAGTCCAAAATACTTGTGACTTTTGAAGAAATCACGTGTGGCTTTATCAGTAAATGGGCTGGTCATTATGTACCAATGTATTGGTACAACATTACCAGAACCTGCATAAACCCAAAAAAGATTATGACATTATCAAAAAGAAATATTTTTTCTAAGAAAATGCATGACTAAACTCACCCCCATCAAGTGATTGAGCTGCTAATCGTTGGAGGCGCAGAATTCGCTCAGCCTGAAGCTGGAAAAGTGACTTTCCAGATGGAAGTCCAATATCTAGATGAACAAAATCAATGGCATTAATAATCAAATGCGTAACATAAACAAATTTGGTTAACTAAGAAAATAAAGACAAACGAGATGATTAATTACAGTCAGCCTATGTTCGGTTTTAGTGTAATAATTTTCAACTAGGAAAAAACATGAAACATATGTAAAACACTTACTAAAACATCCTTTTGGGGCAGAACTTCCAAGTCGTGTCCCCTGCATTTTAAATTCAATCATAAGCGCGAACATGTGGAAGAAAGAGAAACAAGTTTACAAAATCGTGAACATGTTTTCAAAAAATGAAGGTCTAGTGGGTCAACAAGTGCAATAATGTTCTTTTAGAAAATTTACCTTTTATGTTGTTAAAGTGCCTTTTTTGTCTACATAAAATGATCTTCTAGTTCATTTGAAGTACTTAGTAATTTATGATAAATGCGTGTAAGTTAGTCAGTCTAAAAAAATATTCATCCAATACGCGTTTTCCTTAAAGCATGATGTGCTTTCCACCAACTTTAATTACGCCCACGGGTTCATTATCAAGTTGTCATTAGTGGGCATCTTTAGAAGCCAAAAAGCAAAAGAAACATCATATAATTACCATATCCTTTCAAATTCATGATGTCTATCAAAAATTAAGTTATATACAGACAGAAAGAAGGGTTCATTGAATAATTTGTAATCATCCTATCGATTCTGTAAGACAAATATCCTATTAAAATTGCAAAACTGAACTTATCATGATCAGTACTTCTCAGATCAACAACACAACATAATTACGAATCATAATCAAAACAGCATAAGATATACCTGTCCACCGATAAAAGCAATACAGCCAATTTTCCATCTGAAATAGCATTCAACCCCATTTTCCACCATTTCTCTCTGTCTTCAAGCTTTCTGTCCTCCACAGTCGACACAAAGCTTTCTGGCACCGGCTCTATGGCGGCCGCTGGCAGCCCTGAATCATCACTCACATAACCAATTAATATCATCATCATCAACACACACACACACACACTGTAGCAACCACAAGCAAATGATAAAACTAACCATGTGACTGAAATGAGCAGCGAATCATTCGATCAATCCTAGGAAGATCTAAACTCTGCCAAGAAATCAACAAAACAAACCCACATTACAAATCCTTCAATTCCACAAACCCAATGCATCAATTCCCCTAATTTACCAAAACAACATCTCCAACAATTAAAAAGAATCAAAACAAAAACCACCAATTCCCATCTCCCACAGGATCCACATCACAAACCACCGATCCCCAACCTAATCAAGAGTCTAAATTGTTCATAACCAGAGCAATTGCACTACAAGATCTACAAGAAACACTAAAGAACCTCAATTTCTTGAACAAGAAAGTTCTGTTGGTCGGATGTGAGTTGATCCCAGAAGGCAAAAGCATCTTCTTGACCATAATCTTTGAGTCTTTCAAGCAGAGCCTGCGGTGGCGGAGGTGGTGGCGACGACGATGCGTTGCTGTGGTTGTTGTCGGTGGTGGGTTCTCTCATTGCAAGATTATTATTATTGTTATTGTTATGTCACCGGATCTAATTGTGGGTTGTGTAGATCTCAAAGGGGGTGGTGGTTTATAGGTAGCAAAGTGGATGTAGTGTGGTGACAAGTAACGATCTGTAGTGGCGTTGGTTTAGAGGTAGAGATGATGAATGAAGAATTAATCAAATGATTTGATTTGTGATTGGGTTTCAAGGGTGACAATTCAACTTAAGATACCGTGTCTTGGTGATTTGTACAAATCACCTTTTCATAATCGCAATCATATCTTGAAAACTTGATTGTGACTAAAATATATACTTAAATTATAAACATAATTTGCTAATTATAGTCACAATCTTTACTATTAAAGTAATCAGCTTTAGGCCTTTACATAAGCCATGTGATGAGTTGCTTTAAAAATCGATTGTTTATACCAATTAAGATTGTATATAAGTATAGTGTAATTGCTAAATTATCTTTACGTTATATTGTATAAAATTTCATAAAATAAAAAAAAACATCTTTTCCAACATTATATGGAAAAGCAAAATCATTGTTGGTTAAATTGAAACTTTTAATAACATACCGTAAGCAAGATAAAATTAATTGTGTCAGCTTTATTTATAATTTGAAAAAAATCAACATAAATTTTATTTATTTTAAACTTCTCACAAACTTGACTTATGTTTGATGAAGTCAAATTATGTTGTTTCAAATTGTTTATTACGGTTTAAAAATGTTATATACATAGGGCTGTTGTCGAATATCATTTAACTTGATAAAGGTGTTAGTTATTAGGCTTGTTATTCTACTTGATGAAGGTTTTATGTTTACGCTTCCCCTTGATTTGGTTATATTTTTATGTTCTCTATTTTTTGTTTTTTAATCAAGTTTTGTGATGGTTTTGGTAGGTTGGTGGTGGTGTTGGTGGATATTAACATTTTATGGTGGTGGTTATAAAACGGACAATTGTGAATGGGCAATTGGGTGGGGGTGGTGAGTTGGGTTTGTTGAAATGTATTGAAACTACTATAAATTTTTATGTTCGTGTTTGATTTCTTTAATTTCAGCCCATATCATAAGACCTTTATTTAACAAATATCTTAGCAATATAAAATTTAAATTAGCAAAAAGATTAATACAAAAATTATAAGAACCAACCCACAATAGATCTAAGGTCTCTACAAAGTGAAAACTAAAAGATTGAATTTCACATCCACATATAATAAATAAATAGAAGTTATTGTATTTGATAAGAACTGTTTTTGTAATCAATGTAAAATGATACTGAAACATTTACGGAAGCAAGTAAATGACTCAAAGTACTAAAAATAATCAAATAGGATCTATTGAACCAAATGTTCTTATATTCAAATTCAATTAAAAACCAATCATGAATGAAAACAAACCATAATATTTATACTAGTTTCTAACAACATATAAATAATGATAAACAATAAAAGAAGACAAACTAAAAGAATAAATAAAGAAATAGTTATTCAGACTTAAAATAATAGGTGTTCTTGCATCATACTCTCCATCTATGAAAAAAAAAATCTTTCTCGAGTTTTGGCTCCAAATCAAAGCCGCTTGGGTCAAAGGGAACTTCGGGTCGCTCTTGCCTATTGACTATTGTTATCATGACTTGCACGAATAAACTACTTCTACGGCTTAAGGCAATAGGTCCAGGCACTAATTGATCATTGTGTCCATGTATCCCTCTTCAAATACTCTTATTTTCAACTGTTACATTAGAATTTAACAAAGTTAGTTTTAAGGCTTGAAATGTCAATAAATAGTACTATAAAGGATATATACATACATATTAAATGATAACTTTAAGATGTCTATATGTTTATAAAACATGCCTCATATTTGGTAAGATCATGCTAAAATCAACAAGTGAAATAGCAAGCATCAGAAAGTTTAAATGATCAATGAACAACCACCAAAATCGACACAAGCCTAAAGATCACGATCGCAAGCACAATTGAACCGTGAAACAACCTTGTCACCTCTGGATGATTATTCAAAATTGAACTTCACATCCATAGAAGCCAAGTTAAGTTATGTTCAAATCACAAGATCATCAAGACATTATGGATATGGTACTAAATATAATGACTCATTTTAAAGCCAACAAAAGTTTATTAAAATACTAGGTTAGAGCCCATGTATTACATGTTGGAATAATAAAACATATTAAAATCATTAGATTTATGAATATTTTATTTTTCTAGATGTTATTATCCATTGGTAAAATAAAAAATATAAAAAATATTTAAAAATTATTACACATTATGAATTAGAAATCATTACTCGATATTTAATAAGTATTAATAAATTATTAAAATAACTACATTTATACTTTAGATTTTTAATAGTTTAGTTTATTTATTTACAATAGTTATCATTTAATATGAGAGAGACAAAAAACATAAATATAAATATATTTGTTTTAACATATTTTAGTTAAAAAAAGTCAAATTAATTGTTTTTTTATAATTTTTGTATTTATTATGAGAGAGAGGCGGAAAAATTATTTTTTTTATATGCTAGATTGATGATTCGTGTTATTTGATATGCTAAAATAATAACATGTGTCTTATAGGTTATAGATTATACATTTTACAAAGATGATTTTATATACTTTATTTATTAGAGAAATGGTGGATGGTATCCTTCCTAAAAGGAAAGCTTTTCAAAATTAATCTTAGCCAAAAAAATTGGATTACACAAAAGAGGCATTGCTCAACCTTAGTGATAAAGAGACAACTCCAAACCAAAGTAAAATGTTTAACATATCATACCTTCATCTCTCTCTTTCTTGATAAACCTTGATCGGTTAGTCTTATCAAAAGTTGAAAATTTGGTTCTGAACCATTCGCAATAGATTAATTTTGAGCTTGAAAGATGGATGAGATAGTCCATAGAAGATGCACAATTTACCTCTGAATTGACCGTACCACATATATCTGCATCTCTCAAAAAAATTTCCTCTTTGGTTCTTAAATAATCAACATTATGAAAGATATTGTATAAAGTAACATTTTTAGTATTTTTATATGTAGAGACCGAACGGGGTTCAAACTTTTTGATTGGTGGTAGTAGATTTTTTGCTTGTTTAAACTTGTCAAACACTCTTTTACTTTCTTTCTTGAATGTTAAAAAAGTCAGGATTGATATAATCACTAAAAGAATATGTTTATATAAAATTAAAAAATATATATATATATATATATATATATATAATTTTTATAACATTTGATAAATTTACTTATTGAACAAATAAATTTACTTATGGATACAAATTCTATAATTAATTAATTTATACTACATATTATGTATATAGAATTGATAAATAATATTAACTAGTTTATTTTTCCCCTCGCTGTGCTGTGGAAGTCTAGTTATATTTTCTACACACAATGCTGGGTTACTTTGGTTTTTCGGTCTGGCTTATCAAAAACCATAGAAAACAAAGTATTGACAGGAAACTCCAAATTGCTAAACTATAAATATTACAATCAGACTAAAATGGGCTAAGAAAGAAAATAGTCAAGAGAAAGACCACAATATTAGCTCTTCTTGACTATTTCAAAACATTTAATTATTAGGCCACATATCTTTAGAAAAAATTAAACGGTTACGATCTTCAAACACAAACACTAAACGGCAATATGCTCAGATGGTGAGAGCAAAAGATGAGCTCTACCTCAGATCTCCACAACCTTAACACTGAATACTGCTTCCTACAAACGAAACGCACCACCGCCAAAACCTTCCACCATAAAGTTCTGCTGCTTTTTCGGCCTCTCTACCTTAAAGTTAAAATTATAATTTACCCATGACAGTTCATCATGTTTCTTTATTCGTATATAGGATAATAAAATGAGTGTTGTGCTACATTTAAATTAATTTGTTGTTTCTTTTAAGAAATTATGTATTTGACTTTAAGTTTTCTTCTCCACTAACATATTAGGTCACTAGCATCACTGTACATTTTTTACATTAAAAATGTACGTTAAGTTAGTCACAATAACCTTGCATCATATTTAACCTACGGTGATCTCAGGCACCAAAAGCCTTGGTCACATCGACTTAACACTCATTTTAATTTTGTAACTAGAATTGTTATAAAAAACAATAAAGAATAGCAAAATGATCCAGTAAAGCCTTTCACACTTGTATGTTGTATGCTAGTCTTTACCCATCTCACTAAACCCACATATTTTACCATAGTATATGATTATCTTAAAGACGGTCTATGTCTCTTATCAAATCAAATATCAAATTGGCAAAGTTCTTATTGTTCCATAAACACAAATGATGTCACACCAACAATGTCGTAAATGTGCTTGTAGTAGCGTCATAGTTGGTTATTAGCTCAGGTATTGTAGTCAAGTCAATATGTATGTAATTTTAAGTCTGAATGATCTTATCATATTCCAAGAGGCACCTTAGAATTAGTGACTAACAAATTTATAACAATCAAATACATGAGATGTGTTTGTTATCTGCGGCAACGAATAACAAAATCACATGCACAAGAAAGCAATATGAACATGAGAATTTTAACGTGGTCCGTATTTAGTGTGAATAAGTTTTTTTTATTATGCTCAGCATCAAAGATTACAAACACATAACACTGGTATTTTTAAAGACATCACTAGAGTTCTAAATTAAAATTCAAGAAAACTAAACTGGACGTGACCCATGCCTTTTAATGTCAAACCCAAAAGCCCATAAGGTCATGTTTAAATATAAGAGTAATTTACACGGATGGTCCCTGCGGTTTACTATAAATTTTGTAATTGATCACTGGAACTTTTTTACTTTATAGAATTGGTCCATAAATGCAAACTCTACTTACAAAGTTGGTCCTTGGTTATAACCCAGTTAATATATCTTGTTAATTAGGTCACGTGAGGTACACATTAAGGACTTTTTGATCATTTTACCTATTCCCTCCTATGTAGATTATTAGATACCATGTCGATTTGAAACCCCTTTCACATCATTTTGATCCTCTTCAAGCCTATGGTATGCTTTTATTATACTGTCTTTTCATAATGTAATTAGATTTTGATAACTCAAACAACAAAAGACCATGCATTCTTCTCGTTAGAAATTAATCATGGTGGGATGTTATGAACCTTACTCATAGAAGCCATGTTGTAACGTCTGGTTATTTTTAAAGACAAAGAAAGAATGAATAAAGTGAAGAAAAAGACGGAAAAAGAATTAAAACCTAAGTCTAGGGGTTAAAAGTGTCAAAAGAACAAAATATTTAAAGTTGGTGATAAAGGTGGTATGGCTGCACATATGTCACACACATCACAAAATTTTTGGATTTTTAGAGAGAGAGAGAGAGTAGCAGGAAGCAGAGAACTCTCGGTTTTGAAAAGAAACAAGAAGAAAAGTGTGAATTCAAGGTAAGAATTCAAGTTTTTATAGTGTTCTTAACCG
The DNA here is from genome assembly GCA_025506515.1 of Flaveria trinervia. Lineage (NCBI taxonomy): Eukaryota > Viridiplantae > Streptophyta > Magnoliopsida > Asterales > Asteraceae > Flaveria > Flaveria trinervia. The sequence continues at coordinate 17,971,912 of CM046450.1, read as the reverse complement.
GTTATATCCTCGGGTTTATGCTTATGTGTGTTTGTATATGCTCAGGTATGTTTTTAGTGGGTTTCTAGGTGGTTGAACTCAATTGCAAACGAGTTTGGAAGAAGCCATACTCAAGAGCTACAAAGATGAGTTCTAGAACCCCTCTTTTACTGGGTTTTAACTGTTTTGGGCTGGAAATGCATGAATGTATGTTTTCATTAAACTGGGTTTCGGACTTGTGTGTTTGTTTGTGTGTATGTGGATGTTATGATGTGATATGTGGTTATGGTTATGTTTGATGATGTATGATGGTGTTTGTAAGGCTTAGAAGGCAAGGCTTAAGCTTAGAACATGATAGATGGTGCTTGGGAACTGAGATATAATGTTTAGAGTTCGTATGTGTAAGTTTTAGCATCTGCCTAAGTATGCAGAAGAAATGCGGATGAACATAGAAAGTCAATGCGGATGAACATAGGAAGTCAATGCGGATGAACATAGGAAGTCAATGCGGATGAACATAGGAAGTCAATGCGGATGAACATAGGAAGTCAATGCGGATGAACATAGAAAGTCAATGCGGATGAACATAGGAAGTCAATGCGGATGAACAGTCAATGCGGATGGACATTTTCCACCAAGTAGGAGAAATGCGGATGAGTAGTGGGAAATGCGAATGAAGTAAAAGAAATGCGGATGAAGGAAATGGAATGCGGATGTCCTATAGCAAATGCGGATGAGCTATAGCAAATGCGGATGAGCTATAGCAAATGCGGATGAACTGTGACAAATGCGGATGAACAAAAGGCAAATACGGATGAACACTTAGAATAGTTTGACTTTCTGGGGAAAAGTGAGATTTAAGATTTGACTTGAGATGTTCCCGGGGGCTCATGTAAGCTGATTTTTGAGGTCATAGAGATCATGATGGACATGTTTTGATGTATGTTTGATGCTTATGCATGATGGTATGTATGATGTATGTTGTGTTGCATGATGCCCTGTATGACGATGTTGACTGTGCATGTTGATGTTCCTTATTATGATGTATGTTTATCTTTCCCGTGACTTTACGTGTTATAGTTGTGAAAGAAATGATAAAGTATTATATAACGTAAAGTGAAAGATAATGAAAGATGAACATAATGATAGAGTACATGTATTAATGAAAGAGAAAGTATAGAAAGGCTTGCAAGCAAAATGTACGGAGGTGCACGGCTCTAAAATGCCGTAAGCTCAACTATTTGTGGTTTAGCTAACCCTTAAGGATACACGCAGGGGTCAAGTTATTATGACTAGTGATATAGTACATGGTTTATAGTGATTACTCACCCTGGTGCTGGTGCCAGGCTATGTGCGTTATGGAAGTCATTTATGATCTTCAGCCCAATATCCACTTTGTGCATACGTTTGGGGTGTAGTATACAGTTGGGATCTTTGTCGCTTGCCTCGGTGCTGGTGCCAGGCTATGTGCGTTATGGAAGTCATTTATGATCTTCGGCCCAGTACCCGCTTTGTGCATACGTTTGGGGTATAGCTGATGACACTGATTCGGAAAGAGATAAAGAGATACAGAGATAATGAAAGAAAGTGATGAATAGTAAAGAGGATAATATTGGTTTTATCTATGTGTACGTACGAGGTGTGATCGTGTACGACGGTATAATATGTTTTAAAAGAACGTAAAGTATGTTTTATTATAAAACTAGAACTCACTTAGCAACGCTGATTATTTATGCATTTTCCAGTTGGCAGGTGAGCATTGTTGAGGATGGCGCGGGGCAGCTAATTGGCATTTTGGATGGCATTCTTTTGTTACTGTTTTTGTATTGTAATACGAACAAATGAAAATGTGTAATTAATGATTGTATTAACTTGAAAAAGAAGTTATTATGAAGGAAAAAGTCATTTCAATGTTCTGCTGCGATGTTTTTATGAAAGTTAAATGTAATAGTATGTTTTGAGCAATGATTGGCTAGCTGTAAGCGTCCTAGGAACGGGGCCTTACAAGTTGGTATCAGAGCCAAAGTTTAAGTGAAACGGGTAAATTTTCAAAAGAAACCTAAACTTAAACTGAAAATGGGACGGGAAAGGGAAGAAATGCCATTCCAAGTAGCTGCGTGCCATTAGGTATTTTCTTAATGATTAACTGGTATTGTGTGCGCATGTGATATGATTATGTGTTGCTGGTAGAATTAGATACGGATGTTGTCACGATAGGTAATGCTTGGGGTATGAAGAGTAAAGTAAGTGGCTAATCACAACTGGCCACTATAATTAGGGACTTACTATACTTGACATAAACTGAGCTGTTCCCTTGACCGTGTTGGTGTTTGAATCTTTCAACGTGTGTGTGAGGATGGCCGGTGGTAGATCATCTAAAGCTTCACGTGATGGAGGTCGTGGTGCTGAGCCGCGAGTTACGAGAGGAAAGCCTAGAGCCGAAAAGGTGGTTCATGAAGAATCCGAGACCCCTCATCCGGAGGGTGGTGATGAGAGTGCTAACTTAAGAGCCTCAGTGAAAGAGGCGGTTGTGGAGGAAGTGCATCAGGTCATGCAGACGATCCTACCATCTGTGGTGACCGAAGTGATAAAGGCTGTACGAGATGGGGAAAGAAGGGAAAGGAGTAGACCTACGGGCGAAAGGAGTCAGCCCGAGACTGAGACAGTTCTATCTGATGATGAAGAAGAGGAGGAAGAAGAAGAGCCTGCGCCAGAGGCAGCACGAGGCTGTAACTACGGGGCGTTTCAACGATGCAAGCCCCCTACTTTTGATGGTAACGACACTGCTGCTGCTGCTCACCGGTGGGTGAGAGAAATGGAAGCTGTTTTGAATATCAACGAGTGCCGGGAGGATCAGAAAGTAAAGTTTGCTGCTCACTCTTATGTGGACTCGGCTCTGTGTTGGTGGGATAATATAGTCCAAGCCGAGGGTAGTCGGGCACTTGGGAGGATGAGATGGTCGGAGTTGAAGAAGTTGGTAATTGAGGAATTCTATCCTCACAGGGAAATGGACAAAGTTGAGAGAGAGTTCCTGCAGTTGGAGGCGGGGACGATGACACATTAGCAGTACACCACCAAGTTCAATGAGATGGCGCGTCTGGTGCCAGACCAAGTGACACCCTTGTCACGAAAAATCATGAGGTACATCCAGGGTCTGCCAGCGAATATCCGCAGGCATATGATCGCTGACCGACCGAGTACATTTAGGTCGGTGGTTGATTTGGCGGGAAGGTTGTATGATGAAAGAATGATGGTGGTGGCTGAAGGCATTAAGAAGAGTGGTGGAGATCGGAATTGGAATGGAAAGCGGTTTGGACATGGCGGGGCCACTCCAAGTAACAAGGGTGCACGGGTGGATGACCAGCGTGTGGTAAGAAGGTGTGTCAAGTGTGGACGAGAACACACCAGGGAATGTAGATTGGGAACCAATGTCTGTTTCCATTGCGGAAGAACGGACATGTGGTGAAGGTTTGCGGTGTGAGGAAGTGTTATTCTTGTGGGGAGGAAGGCCACATGAGTAGAGATTGCAAGAAGCCGAGGGCTGAGGGTTATGGGGTGAAGAAGACTGGCGGTGAAGGACCGAGGGCGAGCGCCAAAGCATTTACAATGACGCAGGAGGAGGCTAGGACGGACCCTGATGTTGTGTCAGGTACGTTTCTAGTAAACCATACTTTAGCCTCTGTGTTATTCGATTCTGGTGCTAGTAAAAGTTTCATTTCTGCTACTTTCTGTGCCAAACTACCTATTTGTAGTAAGAATATAGATGCGCCCTTTGATGTAGAAAATGCCATAGGTAAGTCTACCAGGATTTCTGAAGTGATAGAAGGATGTGATGTGGAATTGGAAGGTCAGAAGTTTCCAGTTAGACCGTTCGTGATGACCTTAGGTGGTTTTGATATGGTTCTTGGATGGATTGGTTGGCGGACTACGAAGCGAACATTATGTGTCGCAAGAAGATGATTCGTTTGACAGCGCCTGACGGGAGTCGGTAACAGTTTATGGTGATCGGGTCACGACGATTCCGGAGGTAATCTCAATGGTGGTGGCGGGAAAGTGCATGAGGCATGGATGTAGTGCCTACTTGGCTTATGTGAAAGATGTGGAAACACCAACACCACAACCGTTTGATGTCCCGGTTATGTGTGACTTTCCAGACGTGTTCCCAGATGACTTACCAGGAGTGCCACCTGACCGAGAGATCGAATTCCAGATTGACTTGACACCAGGTGCCCAACCTGTTGCCAAGGCACTGTATCGTTTGGCTCCGACTGAGATGAAAGAGTTGATGGAGCAGTTGTAAGAGCTGCTTGATAAGGGGTTAATTAGACCTGGTATCTCTCCTTGGGGTGTTTCGGTCCTGTTCGTGAAAAAGAAAGACGGTAGTATGAGGAAGTGTATAGACTACCGTGAGCTGAATAAGTTGACGATAAAGAACTGATATCCCTTACCGAGAATTGATGATTTGTTTGATCAGCTTCAAGGTGCCAGTTGGTTTTCAAGAATAGATCTTCGATCTTGTTACCATCAATTGAAGGTGAAAGAGCAGGATGCCCCTAAAACAGCTTTTCGCATGCGTTATGGTCATTATGAGTTTCTTGTCATGTCTTTTGGGTTGACCAATGCGCCAACTGATTTTATGGATCTAATGAATCGAGTGTGTCGGCCAATGTTGGATAAATCAGTGATTGTGTTCATTGACGATATTTTGATTTATTCGAAGAGAGAGATTGAGCATGCTGTCCACATTCAGGAGGTTTTAGAGACGTTGAGAAAGGAGAAGTTGTACGCTAAGTTCTCCAAGTGCGTATTTTGGTTGCGCAAAGTTCAATTCTTGGGTCATGTGGTGAATCCTGAGGGGATTATGGTGGACCCGGCAAATGTGGAGGCGGTGATGCAATGGAAGTCTCCAAAGATGCCATTTGAGATCGTAGTTTCTTGGGTTTGGCGGGCTACTACAGAAGATTCATCCAAGACTTTTCTAAGATCGCTTCTCCACTAACTAAGTTGACCCGGAAAGATTTGAAGTTTGTATGGGGTCAAGATCAAAAGAAGGCGTTCGAAGAATTGAAGGCGAGATTGACTCAAGCTCCTGTTCTGTCATTACCCGATGGAAGTGAAGATCTGGTGGTTTATTCCGATGCTTCCTACTCGGGGTTGGGGTGTGTGCTAATGCAAAGGGGAAAGGTTATAGCCTATGCATCCTTACAGTTAAAGGTTCACGAGGTCAATTATCCTACTCATGACTTGGAGCTTGCAGCCGTGGTCTTTACGCTAAAGATTTGGAGGCACTATCTGTATAGGACGAAGTGCACTATATTCACTGACCACAAGAGCTTGAAGTACTTCTTTGAGCAGAAAGATTTAAACATGAGGCAGAGGAGATGGTTGAGCTTATAAAAGATTATGATTGCGAGATCCATTACCATCCGGGCAAAGCCAACGTGGTGGCGGATGCCCTTAGTCAAAAAGAAAGGCCCGAGCCGATTCGGTAAAAACTTACTAGATGATCATGACCTCTGATGTGATGAAGCAAGTTAAGAGTTTCAAGAGGAGGCACTGAAAGAATATTAACTTAACTCTGAAAGAATGAGAGGACTGGTTGCGGAATTGGATGAAAACACGCTTGGTGTTAGAACTCGATTTGGGAGGATATGGATTCCTCGTTTGGGGATCTACGGGTGAAGATTTTGGATGAAGCTCATAAGACTTGATACTCTATTCATCCCGGTGCCATAAATATGTATCAAGACATGAATAAAGATTATTGGTGGCCGGGTATGAAACGCGATGTGGTGAGTATGTGAGTAAATGCATCACTTGTCTACAGGTGAAGGTCGAGCACCAAAAGCCGTATGGGAAGGTCAAACCTTTGGATATACCGGAATGGAAGTGGGAGCACATCACCATGGATTTCATTACGAAGCTGCCGCGTACCCCGCAAGGCTACAATGCCATATGGGTGATAGTTGATCGTCTGACGAAGAATGCTCACTTTCTACCAATTCGCGAGACATACTCATCCGAGAGGTTGGCTGATCTTTTCATTAAGAAGATTGTAGCTTGTCATGGTGTGCCGGTGTCTATTGTGTTGATCGTGACACCCGGTTTACATCTAAATTTTGGAAGAAATTCCACGATGCTATGGGGACGAGGTTACACATCAGCACGACTTATCATCCCCAGACTGATGGTTAGTCAGAGAGGACCATTCAAACATAGAGGACATGCTTCGGGCATGTGTTATCAATTTTAGAAGAAGTTGGGATGACCACTTACCGTTAGCTGAGTTCTCATATAACAACAGTTATCATGCCAGTATTGGTATGCCACCTTATGAGATGCTATATGGTAGGAGATGCAGGACACCCGTGTGTTGGGGTGATATTGGTCAGAAAGAATTAGGGAGCATCGAGTTAATTGAGGCTACGACTGAGAAACTCGAAAAGATCAAAGCCTTCATGAAGGCAGCCAAAGATAGACAGAACTCGTATGCTGATAAACGACGCAGACCGATTGAGTTTAAGGTGGGTGACCGGGTTATATCAAAGGTCTCACCTTGGAAGGGTATCATTCGCTTCAGAAAGCGGGGCAAGTTGAGCCCAAGGTATATAGGGCCTTTCTGAATCGTTGCTCGAGTGGGAGAGGTGGCCTATAGACTAGAATTACCTGATGAGTTAAGTGGAATTCACCCGACATTCCATGTATCTCATCTGAGGAAGTGTTTAGCAGATGAAGAGATGATTGTTCCACTAGGGGATATCGAAGTGGATGAACGACTCAATTATGTGGAGCAGCCAGTGGCGATCATCGATCGAAAAGAAAAGAGGCCGAGGAATAAAGTGGTTCCCCTTGTGCGTGTACAGTGGAAGCATAGGAAGGGATCTGAGTCTACGTGGGAGACTAAAGAAGAGATGAGACAGCATTACTCACGATTGTTTGAGGAATAACGGGTTTTGGGGACGAAACCCAAATAAGGGGGTGGACTTGTAACGCCCGGTTATTTAAACACAAAGAAAGAATGAATAAAGTGAAAAAAAAAGACGAAAAAGGAATTAAAACCCAAATCTAGGGGTTAAAAGTGTCAAAAGGACAAAAAGTTTAAAAGTTGGTAGAAAGAATGAATAAAGTGAAGAAAAAGACAAAAAAGGAATTAAACCCCAAATCTAGAGGTTAAAAGTGTCAAAAGGACAAAAAGTTTAAAAGTTGGTGATAAAGGTGGTATGGCCACCCATATGTCACACACATCACAAAATTTTCGGATTTTTAGAGAGAGAGAGTAGCAGGAAGTAGAGAACTCTCGGTTTTGAAGAGAAACAAGAAGAAAAGTGCGAATTCAAGGTAAGAATTCAAGTTTTTATGGTGTTCTTACCTGGTTATGTCCTCGGGTTTATGCTTATGTGTGTTTATATTTGCTCGGGTATGTTTTTAGTGGGTTTCTAGGCGGTTGAACTCAATTACAAACGAGTTTGGAAGAAGCCATACTCAAGAGCTGCAAAGGTGAGTTCTAGAACCCCTCCTTTACTGTTTTTTAACTGTTTTGGGGCTGGAAATACATGAATGTATGTTTTCATTAAACTGGGTTTCGGACCCGTGTGTTTGTTTGTGTGTATGTGGATGTTATGATGTGATATGTGGTTATAGTTATGATTGATGATGTATGATGGTGTTTCTAAGGCTTAGAAAGCAAGGCTTAAGCTTAGAACATGATAGATGGTGCTTGGGAACTGAGATCTGATGTTTAGAGCTCGTATATGTAAGTTTTAGCATTTGCCTAGGTATGCAGAAGAAATGCGGATGAACATAGAAAGTCAATACGGATGAACATAGGAAGTCAATGCAGATGAACATAGAAAGTCAATGCGGATGAACATAGAAAGTCAATGCGGATGAACATAGAAAGTCAATGCGAAGGAACATAGGAAGTCAATGCGGATGAACAGTCAATGCGGATGGCCATTTTCCACCAAGTAGGAGAAATGCGAATGAGTAGTGGGAAATGCGGATGAGTAGTGGGAAATGCGGATGAAGTAAAAGAAATGCGGATGAAGGAAAGGGAATGTGGATGTACTATAGCAAATACAGATGAGCTATAGAAAATGCGGATGAACTATGACAAATGCGGATGAACAAAAGGCAAATGCGGATAAACACGTAGAATAGTTTGACTTTCGGGGAAAAGTGAATTTTAGGAATTGACTTGGGATGTTCCCGGGGGCTCATGTAAGCTGATTTTTAAGGTCATAGAGATCATGATGGACATGTTTTGATGTATGTTTGATGCTTATGCATGATGGTATGTATGATGTATGTTGTGTTGCATGATGCCCTGTATGACGATGTTGACTGTGCATGCTGATGTTCCTTATTATGATGTATGTTTATCTTTCCCGTGACTTTACGTGTTATAGTTGTGAAAGAAATGATAAAGTATTATATAATGTAAAGTGAAAGATAATGAAAGATGAACATAATGATAGAGTACATGTATTAATGAAAGAGAAAGTATAGAAAGGCTTGCAAGCAAAATGTACGGAGGTGCACGGCTCTAAAATGCCGTAAGCTCAACTATTTGTGGTTTAGCTAACCCTTAAGGATACACGCAGGGGTCAAGTCTTTATGACTAGTGATATAGTACATGGTTTATAGTGATTACTCACCCTGGTGCTGGTGCCAGGCTATGTGCGTTATGGAAGTCATTTATGATCTTCAGCCCAATATCCGCTTTGTGCATACGTTTGGGGTGTAGTATACAGTTGGGATCTTTGTCGCTTGCCTCGGTGCTGGTGCCAGGCTATGTGCTTTATGGAAGTCATTTATGATCTTCAGCCCAGTACCCGCTTTGTGCATACGTTTGGGGTATAGCTGATGACACTGATTCGGAAAGAGATAAAGAGATACAGAGATAATGAAAGAAAGTGATGAATAGTAAAAAGGATAATATTGGTTTTATCTATGTGTACGTACGAGGTGTGATCGTGTACGACGGTATAGTATGTTTTAAAAGAACGTAAAGTATATTTTATTGTAAAACTAAAACTCACTCTTTTTTTTGCATTTTCCGGTTAGCAAGTGAGCATTGCTGAGGATGGCGCGGGGCAACTACTTGGCATTTTGGATGACATTCTTTTGTTACTGTTTTTGCATTGTAATGCGAACAAATGAAAATGTGTAATGAATGATTGTATTAACTTGCAAAAGCACTTATTATGAAGGAAAAAGTTATTTCAATGTTCCGCTGCGATGTTTTTATGAAAGTTAAATGTAATAGTATGTTTTGTGAGCAATGATTGGCCAGCTGTAAGCGTCCCGGGAACGGGGCCTTACACATGTGTATTGAAATGTTACTTATTTTGATTTAGTAAATACCGATAAGTTTTCCGTGCTAGTCGTAGATACATTATTAAGGGTTTTGGTTATTTGGATGAAGAGACGATTTACTATCACTATAGAAATCCTGATAGTGACCTTGATACTGGTATGAGACAACTTACAAATGATAAATATGTCAATAGCATGTTACAATATGTTTTAAGCATAAGTTCATTGAGTTATACATAAAGCATGGAAGTTCGATATTAGATACTAGTCCTATTCAACCAATGTGTATTAAATGTCATAGCAAACAATCAAATATTATTAATGAAGTTGATGATTTTGATTTTTTTAGCAAAAAACTTGAACTCGAGCATGATGATAATGATTACAATGACATCATGGTTGATGAAGATAATTTAGTTAAAGATGTTGATGTAAACATGCAAAATTATATGTTCAAACCTGATATGAATGAAGAATGGGTTGGAAATAGTCATAAACAAGCAGATGACTATGAACCTGGAAATGATGATGATAATATTCATATTGATCCTAATGATTTTGAAATTAAATAGGATTTTGAAAATAAATAGGATTTTGAAAATGATGAATCAACTAGAGTATTGAAGAAGTGTCACACCCCAACCTTGATGGCAGAAACGTCGAGAAGTGAGAGTTAAGATCGTTCACAGCCACATAACACTATTATTAAATCCAAATATATTATTCATAAGTTTGAAAGGTACATTACAAGCATAAGTCTCAAATAAGAACACAATATAAGAAATATAACAAGCTCATTCATTAAGTTAACTAGGTCCATTCCTAGGTGTGAACAACTTCGAAAAAGGCGATCAAGCTTGAATATTTTCTGAAACATGTTAAAAATAAAAGGTCAACAATAATGTTGGTAAGATTTCCATAGTTTTCAATACATAAGTATATAAAAGATGACAATTCATGTTGTAAGTTAGAGAACAAAGTAAACTAGGGATGTAAGACAGAAATGCACAATCAAACCTCGACAAAGTTTTACAAGTCTCAAACGTTTAAAAGTATATACGATTAGCTAAGTGTACTTGGATCAACCATGCAGGCTTGTCTGGCCGATAGATCTATGACTTCGCTAGGCTAGCAATAGTTAATGATTGTACATATATTCAATATTACATGGTAGCTACCAAGTTCAACTAGCTACAACATACAGATGAAATGCCATAAGTTTACAAGAATCAAACATGTTTACAAGTGCAAAGTTTATAATGTAACATGTTTCACCCCAAATGTGTAAAAATATTAAAAGGGGTATAGAAATACTCACATGGAAAACTCACGTGCTAAAGTGCACTAAAGATAACAACACGAAGATGAAAGTATCCCAACGTTTTCTTCACGATTCAACCTAAGATTTAATGTCTTAGGATTAAAATAAAGATATAGTTCAAGAGTAAGCATGAATTAAGGTTTCATTAGTAAGCATGAATTAAGGTTTCATTTGGAGTTTGGGGTTTTGATAATTAGGCTTAAATAAAATAATACAACTAATTATATTTTGATTCCATAAAGATGGAATAAGTTGATTAGAAATTAAGATTTAAATTTATAATGAATTTATTAGTAAAATTGAATAGTAATATTACTTGTATGTTTGCTAATAATTGAATAGGTAATGGTTGAGTATAGAATAAGTAATCAATCTAAAAGTTAATTATTTCAGACTTGATCAAAATAATTAATTTGATAATCAATTATTTAATTGACTTGCAAAATAACTTAAAAGTATTTAAGTTTGATTTATAATGTTTTTAAACTTTTGAGTAGTTATTATAAAGGTTTCAAATATTAAAGCCTTTCAAAAATAAAGAACTGAAATATTATATTATTTAGAAGTCTTAGGAATCAAATAAATATTTTAAAAATTATATTTTTTTTATAAATATTTAAACTTATAAATTATATATTTTATAACATTTTAACAAAAATTAACAAAGTTTTTGTTCAGCTATTGGTTTTAAATAGTAGATTATATTACCAAAATTATTTAGGAATTATATTAATAATTTATAAATCAAATTTAAGTATCCAAATAAAATTTTATTTTACTTAATAGAATACTAGTAATTTTATCAATTAATGTAATAAAAGAAAAGTTTTAAAAAAAATTTGGGGGTGCCCGGGGTCGAACCCGGGACCCTGCTGCGAATACTGATGGAGCCAACCAGCAGGCTAAAGACTTCTTTCTGTTACGATTCCAAAATAATATTTTAAAAACCTTGTTTTAGAAAACCCCCAATTCCATATGAACCCTAGTTTCGGGTTGCATCAAATTGAACATCCAAATGATGTGATTAATGAAATCAAACATAGGGCTTTGATTCCTTGAGTAAACCCGAGTATGATGGTGTGTTTAACTTACTTGATTAAGCTCGATTTGTAGTATTTAGGCTCGGTTTTGACTCAGTTCATTCGTGAAGAAGAAGAACTTGGAGCTGTCGATTGAGTGTTTGGTTCACAAAATTAGGTTTACAGAGAGTTGAAAGGGGTCGAAGGGCACCTTTGCCCTCTGTTAAATAGCTTTGATTTGAACATTAAGGTACCGAAAGCATTTTGATGTTCGATTGACTATTTCGGTTATGTTGAATGATTAATGGATTCATTAACTCAAATTAAACCACACATTAAGCTTCACAATGATTATATAAACGTTTCTAGCTGATTAATTTGATTATCATTGTAATTTAGGAGTTGAAACGGATGGATATTGATCGAGCATTTGGTTTCAGATTCAATCTTCATTAATACCCAAGTTTAAACCCAAATAAACATTGTGTTCGAGTTCGAAACATCTTCACGTATCGTTTGGTGACTTTTGGTTCTTATTTCGCGGTCTTTTGACCGGTTATGAAGTTCGCCGGCACCGCGCCGGGCATGGCCGGCCGGCCGCCGGAAAGTCGGGCAAAAGAGGGAAAAGGGGTGGGTTGGTTTTAAACTTTTAAAAATTACACACAGGCCTCTACAATATGAATTGTTATTATTTTATGCCAATAACTCTCTTTTAGATTTTGTAAAATGACAAAACAAACCCCCTAAACTTAATTATCTTTAAGTTTTAAGCTTTTCTAAGTTTTATAATTTTTTTATATTAAATAATAGTAATACTATCATTATTACTATTACTATTATTATTATTATTATTATTATTATTTAATAAGTAATAATTAACATTATCAACTTCCAATTTAAGACAAATTTAAAGAAATAAACATAAATAACTCACTACTTTAAATAAAATAACAACAATGGTCCTTACAAGAATTTAACAAGTTAACTTTTATTTAACTCAAAAATTCAAGATGTTACAAGAAGCTTTTAAAAGAGAATAACAAGCACAAATGGTTAGTAATTTAGAAAGGATTAATTTTATGTTGGGAAAGTATTCCCACACAAAGAAATTATGAAGGAAATGATTTCAACTCATGTAACAAAGAAACATCCCAACAAATAAGAATAACCAAAATAGTGGTGGGAGTTAGACAAAGAATGATGGTTAATTAGGTCAAAAAGAATGTTGGATGGTATAATAAAATAAAATGTTAAAGCCATGCCCACTTGTCCATGGGTTTCATATTTTTAAAGGAAATAAAGATAAAACATGAACCATGAAAACTTATATGAATGGTCATCATTGTCTACAAACAAGTTTAGTAAAGCAATGTACAATTACTTATCTAAAAAATGCATGAAACAATACAACCCAACCTTAATATACCAATCAAGCACTCAAGAATAATTGCAACACAAGTATGGGGTTCATGCCTTTGAGATGAAAATATATAAGGCAAAGGTTATGGAAACTAAGATAATCTAGGAATATTACACAGTGCAATGTGCACTACTAAAGGACTATTATTTGGATTTACAAAGAACCAACATATACACTATAGTCAAGATTGATATGGAACCATGTTATGATCTAGTAGTGCTACAAGGATGTTTAGAGGGATTTGCATCTGCCTAGGTCCATTAAAAAGGGATTTGAATCATGTATGAAATCAATACTAGGGTTGGATGGATCTTTTATGAAGGGGTAATGACCTGGTCAGATCTTGATAACTATGGGTATTGATGCTAATAACAACATATATCCAGTTTCATATGCTAACATACTGAAAACACTTCTTCATAAACATAGTTCTTGAAGAATGTAGGTGAAGATATGAGGTTGACTTTAAATTCAAACTTTACATTTATAAGTGATACATAAAAGTTTTTTATTTATATCCTTATGTATTACATGTATAACCTGATTACAATCTAAGTGTTCATTTCTTTGTAAACTAGGACAAAAACCTGATTTAGCAAAGATATTTCCTATGCAGAGCACATATTTTGTTTAAGACACATCCATGCAAATATGAAACAAATTTAGAAGGGGGAATTGTATAAAGAGTTTTTATGGAGAGCCGCAACAACTATCCTTCGATTTCAACAAGTTATGAAGGAGTTAAGGAACCGCGACCAAGGTGCATATGTTGACTAATTAAGATGTAACCTTTCGTACTTTCGTTAAATAAAAGTTAACTTTGTTATGCACTTGTAAGGACCATTTTATGTCATTTACAAAACATGAGGGCTTGTTTATGTTTGTTTCTTAGTTAATTTAGAAGTTAATAAATTTATTTATTAAATAATAATAATAATAGTGATTACAACTTTGTTTATCATAACTGAACATTAATTCATGATAATAATAATAATAATAGTCTAAATAAAATAATAATAATAATAATAATAATATATTTAACAATTTATAAAAGTTAAACAATTAATAAGTTATAAAAATAATTAAAATTTAAAGTTTAATTAAGTTGAGGGAGTCTTTGTGTCAAATTTGAAACTTTAAATAGAAGTTTATGGCATAAAATAATAAAGTTAAGAAACTACAGGGACCAATTATATAAAATTCAAAAACCCAAACCAGATTTCCCCCAACCCCGTAATTCCGGCGAGGGACTCCGACTGAGCTCCGGCGAGGCCCCAAAATCGCTTAAACCCATCGAATTCCGACCCCAAACCGTTCCAAATCGATTCGTGAACATGGTTCGAACTTAAACACACACTTTATTTTTCTAAACGCCAGTTACGAACACAATCGGTTTGTATAACTGAAGCCTTTAACCATAGAACCGTTTCATCATTAAAACTCAATAATAATCAAATTAAATGGAACATAATCGATCGTTTAATCAACCCTAAACTTATCAAACATAATTCTATCTAAAACACACGAAATCATCTCATTCGATTCTCTCTTCATCGCGAACATGCAACCCAATTGAAATCCACCTTCCAAGCAACCTAAACTGAAATTGATAAAGGGCTTAGAGTCGTGAACATCCCCTGAAGCTTCACACGAATTTAATTCGATTATCATCGCCATTTGCACATCAATCGGACTCAACCTTGGCCGTGGCTTGTTGTTCATATGTTCTCGACAATTTAAACTTCAATGTGTGTAATTGAAACTATCTACATACTCGATTTAACGTGGAGAACAAAAGCCTTATGATCATGAGTGTTAACAGCAACGAATTGGTGATCAATTGGTTGATTTTGAATTAGGGTTCATAGTGATTTGGGGTTTTGTTTTAAATTGTGTATTTAAACATTAAAGGCCGGTTTCTAGCAGGCATAGGCTACCCAACCTAACGGTAAACCACTCCCATGACACCCTTGAGGTTCTGGGTTCAACCCCGGACACCCTCAAATATTTTTAATACTTTTCAGCCTTTATATAAATTATGGAAAATTGTTAATAATTATAAAAAAATATTTTTGTAAACTTTAAATATTTTTAAGGACACAAAATTATTTTCTATAAATTTTTAAATTTAAATAATTAATATACTTTTAATAAAACATTTTACAAAGGTTATTATTGTATTATTTCTTATAAAAAGGATTGTAAATAATAATTTAAATTAATAAATTATTATTGGTCAATAAGCTAATTATTGCTTAATCATGTTTATTTTTAAATAATTATAAAAATCTATTTACATCTTATATTTAAACTTTACAAATATTATAAAGGATTTAATTTCTTTTCTCCATACTAAATTACCTAAATGGTATATTTCTTTTCATTGAATTAAAATATATTTTATTTCATTAGCTAACCTTATTTATTTATAAAAACCCCAAATTCCTATTGAAACCCTAGTTCATGTTTAATCGTTAATATTACCTTTAAACTTAAACTTGAAATATAGATGTTAGGTATCTTGTAAAAGGAATCGTTGGAGCATTGCTTATTTTTTGTTATCATCTTATATATATATAATATATATATATATATATTATATATATATATATATATATATATATATATATATATATATATATATATATATATATATATATATCATGTGAGTTTTCATTCCCCTCTTTACCTTATTTTACACCTTTTGGGGTGAAACATGTTAACGTATAAACTTACACTTGTAAACATCTTGATACTTGTAAATGCACTAGAAATTTACCTTTACTTTTGTCATGGTTATTTGTAATATTGTGAGGCTTATATGATAGATATTATATGTTGACAATCATTAACTATTGCTAGTCTGGCGACGTCATAGATTTACGGGTCTGACAAGCCTATTTGGTGCTAATGCTGAGGTTATTGCCGGCTCCTTATGATGTATGCTTGTTTATCATGGGAACCAAGTACACTTAGCTAATCGTTATAACTTGTAATTGATATCTTTGTCAAGGTTTGATTGTAGCGATTTGTTATCTATAAACTTGCTTTATTCGTAACCATTGACATGAATTGCTACTTGTAAATTTTTCTATATATATATGTATGCTTAACCCATGAAAACTCACCAACTTTTAAAGTTAACTTTATTTTTAACATGTTTTAGGAAACGCACAAGGTTGATAATTAACTTTTGAAGCATGGTTACATCTAGGCAATGTTGTTAAGACCGGATCGGACAGGCCGATCCGACTGGTTCAACCGGTATTCGGTTCCTGGTCCGGTCCGGTCTGTGTTGAATCGTTTTCTACTGGTCGAACCGACCGGTTCGTCCCTAACCACTGGTCGGACCGGGAAACCGGACCGGTTCGGACCGATTTTCCCTTTTTTTAGTTTTATTGGGTAAAAACGGGGTGTTAAACCATAAATTAGTACGTCGGATATACAAATATAGTTAAGTTTTATATATAACTATAAAATATATATATAAATCATATATAAATTACTTATATTTAATTACATATATAAATATAATTAAAATATAGTTAAATTCGGTCCAACCGGTCCGACCACCAAACCAGTAAGGTTTCCGGTTCGTTTTCGATCCGGTTCTAAAAACATTTCATCTAGGACTTGGACCTAAGAAATAAATGAAATATCCTGAAATCTTGAGATTTGAAACTTTTGTTATTTTATTATGTTGAGAGTTTTGGTTGTAATGCTTATTTAAACTTATGGTTAATCATATTTACAATTTATGGTAGTGTTATGTGGTTGTGAACAATCTTAACGCTCAAATGTCAACGTTTCTGCCGTTAAGGTTGGTGAGTGACATAAGATCCCTAAGACACTAGTCTAGGTCTCATTTTAATGGTTAGTTATGATTCTTTATTTTTAGCAATTAGTCTTCAATTAAGTTATTAATAATTTAAATAATTTTGTTATATAATATGAAAACAGGTAGATGTAAAACTGGTGTTTTGTTGAACATGTGTGAGGTATTTAACAAGCAACTTGTACAAGGAATGCATATACCAATTATAACTTGTGTAGAGTATATTAAGGAGTACATTATAAGAAAGATTGTGAATATCCAAAAGGTTATTGATAAGAGTGAAAGACCCTCTTTCACCTACAACCATTAAAATGTTCAATCAAATCAAGTCGGATGCTTCAAAATGTAAGGTCTCTTGGAATAGTCTATACATGACCGTTCAAGGGATGGTCACTTATATGACAACACATAATAAGGTGAGGTTATATTAGAACACTTAATAGATCAAATAGGGAACTGGAACTATATGGTTTGATACTTAGAACATAGGTAAATATGAGACAGAACAAGAACACACAACACATGTATATTAGTTTTCAAGAATGTTATATATTGCTCTTAAGTTCTTTTACAAGTATTAAAAGCATAAGTAAAGATACAAGGACCTGAGATACTTTATACTACATCCTACAGCTGGCTATGCTTAGAAAGCCAGCTAGGAACTTTTGATCTAGACAACAACAAAATCAAATGTATAGTCATAAGGCATATTGTCTTTTGACTAGTGACTATGACATGCAATAACTTACATCCTATTATATTACAAAAATGATAAAAGTACATAAAGTAGAAAGTAACAGACTTAATACCTCAATGTACAGTTACCAAAAGCATGGACCTTTTCACCAACTTGTGAAAGTTGGTGAGTCAACGAAGTTGCAACAGAAAGTGGTCCAGCTATATGGAAAAATACATCAGATAAAACATGTATTAAAAGTATTCGGAAGAAATCAGTCTTCACTTCTTGGCTTTGGAAGACTTTGTCTTTGAAGTTTCGGAAGACTTCACTTTTGGCTTCGGAATATGTTGGTCTTGGCTTCGAAAGATTTTACACTTAGAATAATTCTGATGTAAGGTGTAAAACTTCCAAAGCATTTCTACTCTGCACTTAAGTGCATGCATGTAGGAAAGACTTAGAATGTTTTAGGTGCATCATCCTTACATGAAACCTTACAAACTCCCCCTAGGTTGATGCTACCAAAACAACTAAAGACATTAGATGTTGATAGTCCTCATCATGACGATAACCATACCTTTCTTCATTAGATGATCAGGATCACACAGACTTTCAAAGTGTTTTCTCATATCAAATAGATCATGTAGAGGTAGGTTGAACATGTCCTGCTATGGTTATATTAGTCTGATCATGCCATGTAGAGGTAGGTTGAACATGCCATGTAGAGGTAGGTTGAACATGTCTTCTCATATCAAAGTGTCTTCTTATATCAAAGCTCGACAAAAACTTTGAGAAGGTAATGAATAATAGATTTGAAAGGAGTGCCATGGGGGAACTCAGCTTATTTCTAGAAATTCAAGTGAAGCAAGTTGATAATGGCATCTTCATAAGTCAGTCAAAGATTTACAAGACATACTTACAAGATTCAAAATGACTGATTGTAAGGTTGCTAAGACACCTATAGCCAAAAACCACTCTCTTGGACCTAATCTTGATGGGGAGTGTGTGGATGAACATCTTTATAGTGATATGATTGGGTCTCTTATGTACCTTACTGCTAGCGGGCCTGATATCATGTTTGCCACATGTATTTATGCAAGATATCAAGCTATAACACCCGGTTATTTTTAAAAGACAAGATATAAAGAATAAAAGAAAGAAAGGAAATTAAGTCCAAGTGGAGGGACTGAAAGTGTAAAAAAGGACAAAAATCTTTGAAAAGTTGGTGTAAAGGTGGGCATGGCCGCCCACCCTCATTTCACATCACCATGTCTTCGGTTTTAGAGAGAGAGAGAGCAGGAGAGAACTCTCGGCTTGTGGAAGAAGAAGAAGAAGTGAACGAATTCAAGGTAAGAATTCGTGGTTTTTATGTGTTTATGACGGGTTTTATCCCGGTTATGTGTTTATGTGCTTATGGGTTGTGTTTGTGCTCGTGTGTGTGTTTTTGGATGTTGTTTCTAGGTGTTTTGAACTCATAGCAAGCGGGTAAAAAGGAAGAATACCCAAGTTGCACCAGGTGAGTTCTAGACCTCGGTTATTACTTGTTTTCAAACATCTTTGGGGCTAAAAATGTATTTAAATGATTTTTCAATGTTTGAGTATGTATGCCCGTATGTATTGTGCATGAATGAATGTGATTCTTGAATGCTCATAGGTTGTTCATGTTTAGAATAGCCACATTAAGCTTTGAACGGATGGATTTGATGATTGGGTTGAAAACATACTGGAAATATGTTGAACAGAAGGTCCATGCGCTTAGATAAGGCTCATGCTCCTGAAAATGCCTTAGAAAGAATTAAGTGTAATCCATGCGCCTAAACAGTAGCCCATGCACCTAATATTACCTTAGAAATGTTTAAGTATAGCCCATGCGCCTGAACAGTGGCCCATGCGCCTAGAAATGTTAGCCGGACGACTAAGTGTAGGGCTATGCGCCCCAATAGTGCCCATGCGCCCAAGTGGCTCATGCGCCTAAGTGTCCATGCGTCCAAATTACTCATGCGTCTAAGTGTTCATACGCACAAATAGTGCCCATGCGCCTGAATAGTTTATGCGCCTAAAGCAAAAATGTTTTAAGTGTTGGCTGATGCGCCTACATAGTGATGAAACGCCTGAACAGGGCTCATGCGCCCAAATAGTTCCCATGCGCCTAAGCGCTTAGAAATTTTTACAGAATTTTCTGGGAGTCTGTGCTTTAGGGTTTTGACCAAGGTTGACTAAGGTCTTATTAATGATGATGTTTCATGCATGATATGATTGCTTATGATTGTTACTTATTATTGTTATTGCTATTATTATTATTACTTATAGTATGTGACTTTACGTGGTATGTTATTATCGTAACGTAAAGTATATCGTAATAATAAAGTGAAAGAGCAATAAAGAAAAGAAGAGGAACATTAATGAAAATGTTAACAAGTCTTGCAAGCTTACAGGAGGTACACGACCATGTTATCGTTAGCTCAACTGTGCTGCGGGTTAGCTACCCTATTATGCACACAGGGTCAATCAATTGAGATTGGCAGGACCTTTGCAGCGTGTCTTGGGTGATTGGGTTGGCCTTGTACATAGTACACAGAACCCTTTCGAGGGATACAGTTGACCCTTTCGGGGGATATAGTTGACCCTTTCGAGGGATATAGTTGACCCTTTCGGGGGATATAGTTGACCCTTTCGGGGGATATAGTTGACCCTTTCGAGGGATACAGTTAACCCTTTCGAGGGATATAGATGGCCCATCACCCGTTTTCCATCGCGCATATAGTTGGGGTATTGCTCACTGGTCCATACAGAAAGTGAAACATAAAGATAAAAGTTTACAGAACAGACAAGGCATACAGTAAACAGAACGAACAATATTTGTTCATATAGTTGATGCGTGCTCGCATATACAGTACAGAGTTGTATTTTACAAAAAAGAGTATTTTCTTATACAACATATAGAAAGTATTTTGTTACTTCCAAAACTAGAGCTCACTCAGCAACGCTGACTTTTATACATTTTCAGTTGGCAGGTAATTATTGCTGAGGATGACACGAGGGTGAAGCTACTCGGTAGGGAAAGTCTGACATCCATTCTTATTTTATGTTGCTATTGTTTTGTAATGCAGTAAAACGATTCTTTTGTAATCAGTTAAACGATGATGTATTGCTCAACAACAGTGGTTTAAATGAGATGAATGGCTTTTGATAAATTATTTCCGCTGCTTAAGTTTGTTAAATTGTAATGTTTAATGTTTTAATTGCTATGATTGACCAACTATGAGGATTCCGGGAACGGAGCCTTACAAGTTGGTATCAGAGCCAAAGTTTAAGAGAATTGGATTAAATAAACTTTTAAAACCTAAACTTAAACTGAAAATGGGACAAATGGAGGGATGTCAGCCCGAGTAGCTACGTGCCATTAGGTATGTCTTTTCTTAATGTTAACCGGTTATATGTGCGCATGCTATTTGATTATGTGCTCTTAGTAGATTTAGATACTGATTAAGTCAGGATAGGAGATGCTTGGGGTGTGAAGAGTAAAGTAAGTGGCTAATCACAACTGGCCACTGTAATTAGGGACTTACTATACTTGACATAAACTGAGTATTACCTTGAATGACCGTGTTAGTGTTTGAATCTTATAGTGTGCTTATAGAGGATGGCTGGCGGTAGATATTCAAAGGCCTCTCACGGTGGAGGTCACGGTGTTGCCCCGTGACCCAAGAGAGGGAGGCCCAGAGTAGAGAAAGTGGTTCATGAAGAACCAGAGACCCCTCATCTGGAGGGTGGCGACGAGAGCGCCAATCTGAGAGCCTCAGTAAAGGAGGCTGTAGTGGAAGAGGTTCACCAGGTCATTGTAAGGCCCCATTCCCGGGACGCTTACAGCTGGGTTCTCATTGCACATAAAACGTATAATTGCATTTGTATTTCATAAATCGTAGCGGAAAACTAAAACAATCTTTCATTTCCATGTAAATGCTTTTGCAAGTTAATACAACATTCATTGAAAAATAGCTTGTTCGCATTACAATGCAAAAACATTAATCAAAAGAATGCCATCCCAAAAGAGCTGAGTAGCTTCACGGTGTGCCATCCTCAGCAAACATTACCTGCCAACTGGAAAACATATAAAAAGTCAGCGTTGCTGAGTGAGTTCTAGTTTTATTACAAAACATACTTTACTTTCATATAAAACCATTCGTTACTTTTACATGATCACACATCGTACGTACACATAGGTAATATCATTATTATCTTCTTCATTCATTCATTAGTTCTTTATGACTTTACTTGCGCATTGGACATCATCCGTACCACTACCATGTGCTACACCCCGGTTAGTCGTAGCTACCGGGCCGAAGTCAATAAATGAACAACTAAACGTATGCCACGGTACTAGGAGTAACCATCAGTCTTAGCTACTGGGCCGATGTCAATAAATGAACAGCTAAACGTATGCCACAGTACTAGGGGTGAGCGGTAGAGGTTCTACAATAAAGGTCAATCACAAAGAAGGACCCGTTCTCCGATGCGTGCAAGACGTTTCATTCGTTCATTAATGCATGCATTCAACATCGTGTTCCTCTTTCATTATCTTTCACTTTACATTACATAATACTTCGTTCATTCCTCATAATAAGTAAAGTCATAGGAAAGATATTATACATCATACTAAGGAACATTAACATGCATCAACATCACATCATGCAGGGCAACATCATACATACATAACCTACAACATCATCACCATCATCATGCCCAACATGCTTTCTAAGACCTCAAGTTTCATCTTACAAACTCTTATGGGAACCTTTACGTCAAAACTTACATCTGCACTTTCCCCCAAAAGTCAGAAGTCAATCTACACCTTCCTCGGGTGCAACAGCCCTATTCGGGCGTATGGACACCCTTTAGTCGCATTGCCTCCATGCGACTGAACATCATGCGAATGAACTAATACGGATGAATACCTATGGGAATGAACATCCAGTCGTGCGAATGGACAATGCGGATGGACCTCATGCGAATAGGATTAATTCGGATGAGCACTTATGCGACTGGACCTTCAATCGCATGACCTCCATGCGACTGGCCTTTCAATCGTGCGAATGGACTTTAAATCGTGCGATTGGACCCCAATTGCACCCTAATCGGCCGTATGGCCTCCATTCGGCCTCCAGTCGGTCGCCTAGCCCTAACTGATGCAGAATGCAGTTCATCCCGACTGCAGCCGAGGGTTTTCGGCCTCCAAACTCATCTAAACCCATTTTAAGCCTAAATCGACCATCCTAAACCTTAGGAATGCATACCATAACACCATACAAGCACACACACGCCCGGAAACATACACGAAACGCATCACACACATCACACCCAAATGGGTCAAACACATACACATACAAAAACGGGTTTTTATGCTTTCCAGCCCCAAAATCATTCAAAATCATGTAAAAGAGGGGTCCTATAACTCACACAAACGAGCACAACGTTAAGGGCTTCGATTTGGCTTGCTTCACGACGATTTTGGCGACCCGAACCGACCCGAACCGACACTTTTCCTCTTTTTCTCTTCTTTCTCTCTTCTCCCCTTTCTTTGGCTGATTTGTGAGTGTGGGGGAGAGGGTAAGGGCTGCCCTCTCCCTATATACTTCCCCTCACCCGACTTTCTTTCGTTGGCGAGTTTGGTCCCTCGACTTTTGGACTTTATTTTCTTTTCTTTCTTCACCGGCTTCAAAATAATAAATATTCGGGTGTTACAAGTCCACCCCCCTTAAATAGGTTTCGTCCCCAAAACCTGTTATTCGTCGAACAAACGTGGATAATGCTGTCTCATTTCTTCCTCAGTCTCCCACGTTGACTCGGATCCCTTCCTGTGCTTCCACTGTACACGCACAAGAGGAACCACTTTATTTTGCAGCC
This sequence comes from Flaveria trinervia, assembly GCA_025506515.1. Classification (NCBI taxonomy): domain Eukaryota; kingdom Viridiplantae; phylum Streptophyta; class Magnoliopsida; order Asterales; family Asteraceae; genus Flaveria; species Flaveria trinervia. The sequence goes on along the minus strand of CM046450.1, from coordinate 17,948,440 downwards.
TCTTTTCTTTACGATCGATGATTGCCACTGGTTGCTCCACATAATTGAGCCTTTCATCTATTTCAATGTCCTCCAGTGGAACAATCATGTCTTCATCAGCTATACACTTTCTCAGATGAGATACATGGAATGTCAGGTGAATCCCACTTAACTCACATGGCAACTCCAATCTATAGGCCACCTCCCCTACTCGAGCAATGATTCGAAAAGGGCCTATATATCTTGGGCTCAACTTGCCCCACTTTCTGAATCTGATAATACCCTTCCAAGGTGAGACCTTCAACATAACCCGGTCACCCACCTGGAACTCAATCGGCCTACGTCGCTTATCGGCATACGACTTCTGTCTATCTTTGGCTGCCTTCATGAAGGCTTTAATCTTTTCAAGCTTCTTTGTCGTAGCCTCAATTACCTCGACGCTCCCCGATTCCTTCTGACCAATATCACCCCAACAAACGGGTGTTCTGCATCTCCTACCGTATAGCATCTCATATGGTGGCATACCAATGCTGGCATGATAGCTGTTGTTGTATGAGAATTCGGCTAACGGTAAGTGGTCATCCCAACTTCCACCAAAATCGATCACACATGCCCGGAGCATGTCTTCCATTGTCTGAATGGTTCTTTCTGACTGACCATAGGCTTGGGGATGATAAGCTGTGCTAATATGTAACCTCGTCCCCATAGCGTCGTGGAATTTCTTCCAAAATTTAGATGTAAACCGAGTGTCGCGATCGGACACAATAGACACCGGCACACCATGACGAGCTACAATTTCCTTGATGAACAGATCAGCCAACCTCTCAGATGAATACGTCTCGCGGATCGGTAGAAAATGAGCGCTCTTCGTCAGACGATCAACTCTCACCCATATGGCATCATACCCCTTCGGGGTACGCGACAGCTTTGTAATAAAGTCCATGGTGATGTGCTCCCACTTCCATTCCGGTATATCCAAAGGTTGGATCTTCCCATACGGCTTTTAATGCTCTGCCTTCACTTGTAAGCAAGTAAGGCACTTACTCACATACTCCGCGACGTCACGCTTCATACCCGGCCACCAATAATCTTTCTTCATGTCATGGTACATTTTCGTGGCACCAGGATGAATGGAGTATCGAGTCTTGTGGGCTTCATCCTATATCTTCACCCGTAGATCCCAAAACGAGGAATCCACACACGACCGAATCGAGTTCTAACACCGAGTGTGTTTCCACCCAATTCCCCAACCAGACCTCTCATTCTTTCCGAGTTAAGATGATCTTCTTTCAATGCCTCATCTTGAAACTCCTTGATTTGCTTCATCACATCAGAGGTCATGATTAGTGATAAGCTTTCACCCGAATCGGTTCGGGCCTTTCCTTTCGGCTAAGGCATCCGCCACCACATTAGCTTTGCCCGGATGGTAATGGATCTCGCAATCATAATCCTTTATAAGCTCCAACCATCTCCTCTGCCTCATGTTCAGACTTTTGCTCGAAGAAGTACTTCAAGCTCTTATGGTCAGTGAATATGGTGCACTTCGTCCCGTAGAGATAGTGCCTCCAAATCTTTAACGCAAAGACCACGACTGCTAGCTCCAAGTCATGAGTGGGATAATTAACCTCATGAACTTTCAACTGCCGGGATGCGTAGGCTATAACCTTCCCTCTCTGCATTAACACACACCCCAACCCCGAGTAGGAAGCATCAGAATAAACCACTAGATCTTCACTTCCATTGGGTAGGGACAGGACTGGAGCTTGAGTCTGTCTTGCCTTCAGCTCTTCGAACGCCTTCTCTTGAGCTTGACCCCATACAAACTTCACATCCTTTCGGGTCAACTTAGTTAGTGGAGAAGCAATCTTAGAGAAGTCTTGGATGAATCTTCTATAGTAGCCCGCCAAACCCAAGAAGCTATGGATCTCGGTTGGCGTCCTTGGTGACTTCCATTGCATAACCGCCTCCACTTTCGCCGAGTCCACCATTATCCCGTCAGGATTCACCACATGACCCAAAAACTGAACTTCGCGCAACCAAAATGCACACTTGGAGAATTTAGCATACAATTTCTCCCTTCTCAGCGTCTCTAGAACCTCTCGAATGTGACCGGCATGCTCTACTTCGCTCCTTGAGTAAATTAGGATATCATCAATAAACACAATCACTGATTTATCCAGCATCGGTCGACACACACGGTTCATTAAATCCATAAAAGCAGCTGGCGCGTTGGTCAAACCAAAGGACATGACAAGAAACTCGTAATGACCATAACGTGTGCGGAAAGCTGTTTTAGGGATATCTTGTTCCTTCACCTTCAACTGATGATAGCCAGACCGAAGATCTATTCTTGAAAAACAACTGGCACCCTGAAGTGATCGAACAAATCATCTATCCCCGGTAAGGGGTAGCGGTTCTTCACCGTCAATTTATTCAGTTCACGATAGTCAATGCACATCATCATACTACCATCCTTCTTCTTTACAAACAGGACCGGAGCACCCCAAGGAGAGATACTCGGTCTAATGAACCCCTTATCAAGCAACTCTTACAAATGTTCCATCAACTCTTTCATCTCCGTCGAAGCTAACCGATATGGTGCCTTGGCAACGGGTTGGGCACCCGGTATCAGATCAATCTGAAATTCAATTTCTCTGTCAGGTGGTACCCCTGGTAAGTCTTTGGGGAACACGTCTGGAAAGTCACACACAACTGGTACATCAGGCAGTTGTGGTGTTGGTGCATCTACATCCTTTACATAAGCCAAGTAGGCGCTACATCCACGCCTCATACACTTTCCCGCCACCACCATTGAGATCACCTTCGGGATTGTAGTAACCCGATCACCATAAACCGTTACCAAACTTCCATCAGGCGCTGTCAACCGAATCATCTTCTTGCGACACACAATGTTCGCCTCAAAGTCCGCCAACCAATCCATCCCAAGAACCAAATCAAAACCACCCAAGGTCATCACAAACGGTCTAACAGGAAACTTATGACCCTCAAGTTCCACATCACAATTCTCTATCATCTCAGAAATCCTGGTAGACTTACCTATGGCAGTTTCTACCTCAAAGGGTGCATCAACACGTCTACTACTAGTAGGCAGCTTAGCACAGAAAGTAGCAGAAATAAAACTCCTACTAGCACCAGAATCAAATAGCACAGAAGCTAAGGTTTGGTTCACCAGAAACGTACCGGACATGACATCAGGGTCCGTCCTAGCTTCCTCTTGTGTCATAGTGAATGCCCTGGCGCTCGCCCTCGGTCCTTCACTTCCCGTCTTCCTCACCCCTGAACCCTCAGTCCTCGACTTCTTACAATCTCTGCTCATATGACCAGTTTCCCCACAGTTAAAACATTTGCCCGACAAGCAATCCTTCGCCATATGCCCTGTCTTCCCACACTTGAAGCACACGTTCAAACCCACCTACATTCTCCCGCATGCTCCTTTCCACACTTACAACACCTCCTTGATCCCACTCCCGATGTGGCCACACGACGGTCATCCACCCGTGCCTTTTTGTTACCCGTCGAGGCATCACCCCGACCAAACCTCCCCATTCCAGTTCCGATCACCACCACCCTTCTTACTCGCTTCAGTCACCACCACCTCCCGCTCGTCATACAGCCTCCCTGCCAAATCAACCGCCGACCTAAACGTGCTTGGTCGGGCAACGATCATATGCCGACGAACATCCACCGGTAAACCCTGAATGTACCTCTTGATTTTCCGAGACAGAGGCGTCACCTGATCAGGCACGAGTCGTGCCATTTCATTAAACTTGGTGGTATACTGCTGGTGTGTCATGGTTCCAGCCTCCAACTACAGAAACTCCCTTCCAACTTATCCATTTCCCTGTGAGGACAGAACTCCTCAATCACCATCTTCTTCAACTCAGGCCATTTCATTCTCCCGATTGCCCGATTACCCTCTGCTTGGACAATGTTGTCCCACCAACATAGTGTCGAGTCCACAAATGAATGAGTGGCAAACTTCACCTTCTGATCTTCCCGACACTCGCTGATGTCGAGAACGGACTCCATCTCTCTCACCCATCGGTGAGCAGCGGTAACATTGCCATTACCGTCAAAAGTAGGGGGATTGCATCTCGGAAATGCACATCCTCGCACTGCCTCTGGCACAGGCTCTTCTTCTTCCTCTTTATCATCAGACAGGACCGTTTCAGGCTCTGGGTGTTCCCGTTCTACAGAGGATCTGTTTCTTTCTTTTCTTTCCCCTTCTCGTACAGCCTTAATAACTTCAGTCACCACAGACGGTAAGATTGTCTGCATGACCGATGGACTTCTTCTACAACAGCCTCCTTACTGAGGCTCTCAGATTGGCGCTTTCGTCGCCACCCTCCGGATGGGGGGTCTCTGGTTCTTCATGAACCAGCCTCTCAACTCTGGGTCTCCCTCTCTTGGGTCGCGGTTCAGCACCGTGACCTCCACCCCTAGAAGCTTTCGAAGATCTACCTCCGGCCATCACACGCACACTGAAAGATTCAAACACCAACGGTCATTCAAGGGAACAGCTCAGTTTATGTCAAGTATATAAGTCCCTAATTACAGTGGCAGTTGTATTAGCCACTTACTTTACTCTTCATACCCCAAGTATTACCTGTCCTGACTACATCAGTATTTAAATCTACATACAACACATAACCACCATGCGCACATAAACCGGGTTAACTTTACGAAAATACCTGATGGCACGCAGCTACTCAGATTGGCATCCCATTCCCTTTCCGTCCCATTCTCAGTTTAAGATTAGGTTTATTTTGAAAATTTACCCATTTCACTTAAACTTGGCTCTGATACAACTTGTAAGGCCCCGTTCCCGACGCTTACAGCTGGGTTCTCATCACACATAAACGTATAATTGCATTTGTATTTCATAAATCGCAGCGGAAACTAAAAATCTTTCATTTCCATGTAAATGCTTTTGCAAGTTAATACAACATTCATTGCAAAATAGCTTGTTCGCATTACAATGCAAAACATTAATCAAAGAATGCCATCCCAAAAAGCTGAGTAGCTTCACGGTGTGCCATCCTCAGCAAACATTACCTGCCAACTGAAAACATATAAAAGTCAGCGTTGCTGAGTGAGTTCTAGTTTTATTACAAAACATACTTTACTTTCATATAAAACCATTCGTTACTTTTACATGATCACACATTGTACGTACACATAGGTGATATATTATTATCTTCTTCCATTCATTCATTCGTTCTTATGACTTTACTTGCACATCAGACATCATCCGTACTAATACCATGTGCTACACCCCGGTTAGTCGTAGCTACCGGGCCGAAGTCAATAATGAACAGCTAAACGTATGCCACGGTACTAGGAGTACCATCAGTCTTAGCTACTGGGCCGAAGTCAATAAATGAACAGCTAAACATATGCCACAGTACTAGGGTGAGCGGTAGAGGTTCTACAATAAGGGTCAATCACAAGAGGACCCGTTCTCCGATGCGTGCAAGACGTTTCATTCGTTCATTAATGCATGCATTCAACATCGTGTTCCTCTTTCATTATCTTTCACTTTACGTTACATAATACTTCGTTCATTCCTCATATAAGTAAAGTCATAGGAAAGATATACATCATACTAAGGAACATTAACATGCATCAACATCACATCACAGGGCAACATCATACATACATAACCTACAACATCATCACCATCATCATGACCCAACATGCTTTCTAAGACCTCAAGCGTCATCTTACAACTCTTATGGAACCTTTACGTCAAAACTTACATCTGCACTTTCCCCCGAAAGTCAGAAGTCAATCTACACCTTCCTCGGTGCAACAGCCCTATTCGGGCGTATGGACACCCTTCAGTCGCATTGCCTCCATGCGACTGAACATCATGCGAATAAACTAATACGGATGAACACCTATGGGATGAACATCCAGTCGTGTGAATGGACAATGCGGATGGACCTCATGCGAATAGGATTATTCGGATGAGCACTTATGCGACTGGACCTTCAATCGCATGACCTCCATGCGACTGGCCTTTTAATCGTGCGAATGGACCTTAAATCGTGCGAATGGACCCCAATCGCACCCTAATCGGCCGTATGCCTCCATTCGGCCTCCAGTCGGTCGCCTAGCCCTAACTGATGCAGAATGCAGTTCATCCCGACTGCAGCCGAGGGTTTTCGGCCTCCAAACTCATCTAAACCCATTTTTAGCCTAAATCGACCATCCTAAACCTAGGAATGCATACCATAACACCATACAAGCACACACACGCCCGGAAACATACACGAAACGCATCACACACATCACACCCAAATGGGTCAAACACATACACATACAAAAACGGGTTTTTATGCTTTCCAGCCCCAAAATCATTCAAAATCATGTAAAAAAGGGGTCCTAGAACTCACACAAACGAGCACAACGTTAAGGGCTTTGATTTGGCTTGCTTCACGACGATTTTCGCGACCCGAACCGACCCGAACCGACATTTTTCCTCTTTTTCTCTTCTTTCTCTCTTCTCCCCTTTCTTTGGCTGATTTGTGAGTGTGGGGGAGAGGGTAAGGGCTGCCCTCTCCCTTATATACTTCCCCTCAACCGACTTTCTTTCGTTGGCGAGTTTGGTCCCTCGACTTTTGGACTTTATTTTCTTTTCTTTCTTCACCGGCTTCAAAATAATAAATATTCGGGTGTTACAGTCATGCAGACGATTCTACCGTCTGTGGTGACTGAAGTGATCAAGGCAGTAAGGGATGGGGAAAGAAAGGAAAGAAACCGGTCCTCGGGAGGACGGGATCAACCAGAGCCGAAACGGTTCTCTCTGATGATGAGGAGGAGGAAGAAGAGGAGCCTGCGCCGGAGGCGACCCGAGGCTGTAACTATGGGGCTTTTTATGAGATGCAAGCCCCTTACTATTGATGGAAACGACACTGCGGCAGCTACTCACCGGTGGGTAAGGGAGATGGAGGCTATCCTCGATATCAGTGAGTGCCGTGAGGATCAGAAGGTGAAATTTGCTACCCACTCCTTTGTGGACTCGGCATTATGCTGGTGGGACAACATTGTCCAAGCCGAGGGTAGAAGGGCCATTGGAAGAATGAGATGGCCTGAACTGAAGAAGTTAGTGATCGAGGAATTTTGTCCACACAAAAAGATGGACAAGGTAGAAAGAGACTTCCTGCAGCTGGAGGCGGGAACGATGACACACCAGCAGTACACCACCAAATTCAATGAAATGGCGCGGTTGGTGCCCGATCAAGTGACACCATTGTCACGAAAGATTAAAAGATACATCCAGGGGCTGCCGGCGGATATCCGTAGGCATATGATTGCCGCCCGGCCGAGCACTTTCAGGTCGACAGTTGACTTGGCGGGCAGATTATACGATGAGCGCAAGGTGGTGGTTGCTGAGGTGGATAAGAAGGATGGTGGTAGTCGGAACTGGAATGGAAAACGGTTTGGACGTGGTAGAACTTCTGCTCATTTTCAAGACTTAAACCTAAACCTGAATCCGTTTGAGTCTATTTTTGGAAATCAAATTCATTAGTTTCAATTTAATTTATTTTAATCTTTCAAATACAATAATTATACCATTATTCAAAATCTATTTTATTAAATTAGTTTAGCATTTTGTAAAAGGTTTTGTGATTTTAAAATCTATATAAAATTATAAAATTGTATGTCATTTATGAGTTCTAACCATTAAATTACAATAAATATTTAGTAGAGAGTTATTTTAAGAATTATAAAATTTATAAGGTTTTATAGATTTATTTTTCTTAAATATGGTTCTAATAAATCTAGGGGTTAAAGTGTCATTTTTAAAACTCATCCCAAAACCTTTAAACATAAAATAACAAATCCACAAAACACAAGGGACCAAAGATGTAACTTTCCAAACTAAACTTCCCACCACCGTCAACCTCCTTGCTCTGGCCTCACCTCCGGCCAAACTCCGACGAATACCAAATCACCTGTAACGCCTGAGTAATTTGCAATTAAATTGTTCCTACACCTTCGCACACCGGTTTCAAACATAAAGACACTATTAATTGAATTAATTCGGTTGATTAAGGCTGCGCACCCGAAACCGACAATTGCAATCAAAGTGTGAGCTCATTCGACTCGAAACAGATTAAGCCATACCTTTACGATCGAGGGTAACTCATCAAAACAACACCCTTAAACAGTTTCGACCCCCAATTGCATCTGAAAAACACACAGACCTTGAAGTTCATCGACCTCATACCCGTCGACCTGCAACCTTGCTATTCTCGATCTTCTGAGCATCCTTAAACCCAATTGATTGAGGGCTTAGAATCGTTAGCATCACTTGAAGATACCCACAAGTTTAATTTGGTTAACATCAACAATTGCATGTTGAACGAATTCAAGCTTCGGTCACAACTCGTTGGCATTTGTTCTTATCAACCTAAAAATCGAATCGGGTAATTAAGTGTGTTAATAGCTTCGTTTTATCATAGGGAACAAAAGCCCTATGGTTTCGAGCATGTATCTTATTGATTTGAACTTCAATCTGGATTAACTTGAATTAGGGTTTATGTAATTTGGGGGAGTTTCTTAATCTTGGCTTATAACAATTTGAAACCAAAATAAACCGCGGCTGAAGCCTTGGTTCACCGGTTCACACACCACAATTCAACTTAGAGGTCCCGGGTTCGAACCCGGGCACCCTCCTATTATTTTTAAATGAATTTTTAGCCTTAATTCTATTTTAGAAAAAATCTATTACATATAAAAATGATTTTTACAAACTTTTAATCTTTTAAAAATCAACAAAATATTTCTGTAAATTTATCCTTACAAAATATTTTAATATTTTATTATAAAAATTATAATTAAGTATTGTTGTAAAAATGGATTTATATAATATTTGAATTATTGATTATTATTGAATCTTATGTTTTCTTTGATTATAGATATATGTTATATTACATAAATTATTAACAATGGTATAATTCCTTTAAAATTTTATAATGTTACTTCTCTATTGAACAAAATATAAATAAGAGTTTACTAAATTGTTCACAAAACCCCCAAATCCTAAAACCCTAGTTCGCGTTAAAACCTTAATTTTATTATTAAATTTAAACCTTGTAAATATATATATTTTAGGTGCATTGTGAAGGGCTACGTTAAATGACGATTATTATTATTTTCTTATTAATCATCCAATATGTGATCAAGTGAGTATTTCTATACCCCTTTTTTTATATTTTTACACTTTGGGGTGAAACATGTTACTTTATAAATATTGCACTTGTAAACACGTTTGATTCTTGTAAACTTATGGTATTTCACCTGTATGTTGTGGTTAGTTGAAATTTGTGGCTACCATGTAATGTTGAATATATGTACAATCATTAACTATTGCTAGCCTAGCGAAGTCATAGATCTATGGGCCAGACAAGTCTTCTTGGTTGATCCAAGTACACTTTTCTAATCGTATATACTTTTTAACGTTTGAGACTTATAAAACTTTGTCGAGGTTTGATTGTGCATTCTATCTTACATCCCTAGTTTACTTTGTTCTCTAATTTACAACATGAATTGCCATCTTTTATATACTTATGTATTACAAACTATGGAAATCTCACCAACATTATTGTTGACCTTTTATTTTTAACATGTTTCAGGAAATACTCAAGCTTGATCGCCACTTTTGAAGTTGTTCACACCTAGGAATGGACCTAGTTAAATAAATGAATAAGCTTGTTATGTTTTCTTTATTTGAGACTTATGTTTGTAATATTACATTTGAAACTTATGAATAATATATTTGGATTTAATAATAGCGTTATGTGATTGTGAACGATCTTAACTCTCACTCCTCGACGTTTCCGCCGTCAAGGTTGGGGTGTGACAGAACTGCTCCAAACAAGAAGGTGGCAAAGGTGGGTGATCAACGTGTGGTCACATCTGGATCAAGGCTGAGGAGGTGTGACAAATGTGGAAGGGAGCTTACTGGTGAGTGCAGAATGGGGATGAACGTATTCTTCAGGTGTGGTCAGTCTGGCCACATCGCTAGAGACTGCAAAAAGCCGAGGGCAGAGAGCTCTGGGGCAGAGAAGAAGAAGCCGGAGGAAGGAGGGCAGAGGGCAGGTGCTAGAGCATACACCATGACCCGGGAGGAAGCCAGAGCTGATCCCGATGTTGTGTCAGGTATGTTTCTAGTAAACCAAACTTGTGCCTCTATATTGTTTGATTCTGGTGCTAGTAGGAGTTTTATTTCTACTACCTTCTGTGCTAAGTTGCTTGTTATCAATAGAAAGGTCAGTGCACCATTTGATGTAGAAACTGCTATCGGTAAGTCCACTAGAATTACTAATGTGATAGAGGACTGTGCCATAGAACTAGAAGGCCATAGGTTTGCTGCTAGGTTACACGTGATACCCCTAGGTGGATTTGATGTAGTACTAGGGATGGACTGGCTAGCAACCTATGAAGCAAACATCGTGTGTCGCAAGAAGATGATTTGATTAGTTGCGTTCGATGGGAGTTTGGTTACGATTTATGGTGATCGCGTCACGACGATTCCGAAAGTGATTTCGATGGCGGTGGTGGGAAAGTGCATGAGGCGTGGATGTGGTGCCTACTTGGCCTACGTAAAGGATGTGGACGCGCCAACACCGCAACTATCTGATGTACCAGTTATGTGTGACTTTCCGGACGTATTCCCAGAAGACTTACCCGGCGTGCCACCGATCGCGAGATGGAGTTCCAAATTGACTTGATACCCGGTGCTCAACCCGTTGCCAAAGCACCGTATCGATTAGCTCCTACAGAAATGAAAGAACTCATGGAACAGTTACAAGAGCTGCTCGATAAGGGGTTCATTAGACCGAGTATCTCTCCCTGGGGTGCTCCGGTCCTGTTTGTGAAAAAGAAAGACGGTAGTATGAGGATGTGTATTCACTACCGAGAGCTGAACAAGTTAACGGTGAAGAACCGATACCCCCTACCAAGAATAGATGATTTGTTTGATCAGCTCCAAGGTGCCAGTTGGTTTTCAAGGATAGATCCTCGATCTGGTTACCATCAGCTGAAGGTGAAGGAGTAGGATATCCCTAAAACAGCTTTTCGCATGCGCTACAGTCACTATGAATTCCTTGTTATGTCATTTGGTCTGACCAATGCGCCAGCTGCTTTTATGGACTTGATGAATGGAGTGTGTTAGTCAATGTTAGATAAATCAGTGATTGTGTTTATTGATGATATCCTGATTTATTCAAGGAGCAAGGAGGAGCATGCCGATCACATTCAGAAGGTGTTAGAGACCTTAAGAAGGGAGAAGTTGTATGCCAAATTATCCAAATGTGCATTCTGGTTACGCGAAGTTCAATTCTTGGATCACGTGATAAACCCAGAGGGGATTATGGTAGACCCTGCTAAGGTGGAGGCTGTGATGCAATGGAAGTCTCCGAGAACGCCGTCCGAGATTCGTAGTTTCTTGGGGTTGGGTTATTATCGAAGGTTCATTAAGGACTTTTCCAAGATCGCTTCTCCACTGACCAAGTTGACCCGAAAGGATGTAAAGTTTACGTGGGGTCAAGCTCAAGAACAGGCGTTCGAGGAGTTAAAGGTAAGGTTGACTCAAGCTCCTGTCTTGTCGTTACCCGAAGGAAGCGAGGATTTGGTAGTATACTCAGATGCTTCTTACTCGGGGTTGGGGTGTGTATTAATGCAGAAAGGGAAGGTTATAGCCTATGCATCCCGACAGTTGAAAGTTCATGAGGTCAACTACCCTACTCATGACTTGGAGCTAGCGGCCGTGGTCTTTGCACTAAAGATTTGGAGGCACTATTTGTACGGGACGAAGTGCACCATTTTCACGGACCACAAGAGCTTGAAGTACTTCTTCGAGCAAAAAGATTTGAACATGAGGCAGAGGCGATGTTGGAGCTTATAAAGGATTATGATTGTGAGATCCATTACTATCCAGGCAAAGCCATATGGTGGCCGGTGCTCTTAGCGGAAGGAGAGGCCGAGCCGATTCGGGTGAAAGCATACCAATTAATCATGACCCCTGATGTAATGAAGCAAGTCAAGGAGTTTCAGGATGAAGCATTAAAAGAAGATCATCTAAACTCTGAAAGAATGAGAGGTCTGGTTGGGGAATTGAGTGAAAACACACTTGGTGTTAAAACTCGATTTGGATGGGTGTGGATTCCTCGTTTCGGGGATCACATGTGAGGATTATGGATGAAGCTCACAAGACTCGATACTCCATTCACCCTGGTGCCACAAAGATGTATCAAGATATGAAGAAATATTATTGGTGGACGGGTATGAAGCGTGACGTGGTGGAGTATGTGAGTAAGTGCCTTACTTGCCTACAGGTGAAGGCGGAACACCAGAAGCCGTATAGGAAGATCCAACCTTGGATATACCGGAATGGAAGTAGGAGCACATCACCATGGATTTCATTACAAAGCTACCACGTACTCCAAAGGGGTACGATGCCATATGGGTGATTGTTGACCGCTTGACGAAGAGTGCTCACTTCCTACCGATTCGTGAGACATATTCATCCGAGAGGTTGGCTGACCTGTTTATCAAAGAGATTGTAACTCGTCATGGTGTACTCATGTCCCTTGTGTCTGATCGTGACACCCGGTTTACATCTAAATTCTAGAAGAAGTTCCACGATGCCATGGGGACGAGGTTACATATTAGCACGGCTTATCATCCCCAAACTGATGGTTAGTCAGAAAGGACCATTCAGACATCGGAGGACATGCTTCGGGCATGTGTAATTGATTTTGGTGGAAGTTGGGACGACCACTTACCGTTAGCCGAATTCTCATACAACAACAGCTATCATGCCAGCATTGGTATGCCACCATATGAGATGCTATACGGTAGGAGATGCAGAACACCTGTTTGTTGGGGTGACATTGGTCAGAAGGAGTTGGGAAGCGTCGAGGTAATCGAGGCTATGACTGAGAAGCTTGAGAGGATCAAAGCCTTCATGAAGGCAGCCAATATAGACAAAAGTCGTATGCCGATAAACGATGTAGACCAATTGAATTCCAGGTGGGTGACCGAGTTATGTTGAAGGTCTCACCTTGGAAGGGTATTATTAGATTCAGGAAGCGGGGCAAGTTGAGCCCAAGATATATAGGCCATTTCGAATCATTGCTCGAGTAGGAGAGGTGGCCTATAGATTGGAGTTGCCAGATGAGTTAAGTGGAATTCACCCGACATTCCATGTATCTCATTTGAGGAAAGTGCTTAGCTGATGAAGCATGATTGTTCCATTGGAGGACATTAAAGTTGATGAAAGGCTCAATTATGTAGAGCAACCAGTGGCAATCATCGATCGTAAAGAGAAGAGGCTAAGAAATAAAGTGGGTCCTCTTGTGCGTGTATAGTGGAAGCACAGGAAGGGATCTAAATCTACATAGGAGACTGAGGAGGAGATGAGGCAGCATTATCCTCATATGTTCGAGGAATAACAGGTTTCGGGGATGAAACCTATATAAGGGGGGTGGACTTGTACCACCCAGTTATTTTTAAAAGACAAGATATAAAGAATAAAAGAAAGAAAGGCAATTAAGTCCAAGTGGAGGGACTAAAAGTGTAAAAAAGGACAAAAATCTTTGAAAAGTTGGTGTAAAGGTGGGCATGGCCGCCCACCCTTATTTCACATCACCATTTCTTCGGTTTTAGAGAGAGAGAGAGAGAGAGAGAGAGAGAGAGAGAGAGAGAGAGAGAGAGAGCAGGAGAGAACTCTCGGCTTGTGGAAGAAGAAGAAGAAGTGAACGAATTCAAGGTAAGAATTCGTGGTTTTTATATGTTTATGACGGGTTTTATCCGGGTTATTTGTTTATGTGCTTATGGGTTGTGTTTGTGCTCGTGTGTGTGTGTTTTTGGATGTTGTTTCTAGGTGTTTTGAACTCATAGCAAGTGGGTAAAAAGGAAGAACACCCAAGTTGCACCAGGTGAGTTCTAGACCCCGTTTTTACTTGTTTTCAAACATCTTTGGGACTGAAAATGTATTTAGATGATTTTCCAATGTTTGAGTATGTATGCCCGTATGTATTGTGCATGAATGAATGTGATTCTTGAATGCTCATAGGTTGTTCATGTTTAGAATAGCCACATTAAGCTTTGAACAGATGGATTTGATGATTGGGTTGAAAACATACTGGAAATATGTTGAACAGAAGGTCCATGCGCTTAGATAAGGCTCATGCTCCTGAAAATGCCTTAGAAAGAATTAAGTGTAATCCATGCGCCTAAACAGTAGCCCATGCACCTAATATTACCTTAGAAATGTTTAAGTATAGCCCATGCGCCTGAACAGTGGCCCATGCGCCTAGAAATGTTAGCCGACGACTAAGTGTAGGGCTAGCGCCCAATAGTGCCCATGGGCCCCAATAGTGCCCATGCGCCCAAGTGGCTCATGCCCTAAGTGTCCATGCGTCCAAATTACTCATGCGTCTAAGTGTTCATACGCATAAATAGTGCCAATGCGCCTGAATAGTTCATGCGCCTAAAGCGAAAATGTTTTAAGTGTTGGCTGATGCGCCTACATAGTGATGAAACGCCCAATAGGGCTCATGCGCCCAAATAGTTCCCATGCGCCTAAGCACTTAGAAATTTTTACAGAATTTTCAGGGAGTCTATGCTTTAGGGTTTTGACCGAGGTTGACTAAGGGCTTATTAATGATGATGTTTCATGCATGATATGATTGCTTATGATTGTTCCTTATTATTGTTATTGCTATTATTATTATTACTTATAGTATGTGACTTTACGTGGTATGTTATTATCGTAACGTAAAGTATATTGTAATAATAAAGTGAAAGAGCAATAAAGAAAATAAGAGGAACATTAATGAAAATGTTAACAAGTCTTGCAAGCTTACAGGAGGTACACGACCATGTTGTCGTTAGCTCAATTGCTCTATGGGTTAGCTACCCTATTATGCACACAGGGTCAATCAATTGAGATTGGCAGGACCTTTGCAGCATGTCTTGGGTGATTGGGTGGCCTTGTACATAGTACACAAAACCCTTTCGAGGGATACAGTTGACCCTTTCGGGGGATATAGTTGACCCTTCAGGGGATATAGTTGACCCTTTCGAGGGATATAGTTGACCCTTTCGGGGGATATAGTTGACCATTTCGAGGGATACAGTTAACCCTTTCGAGGGATATAGATGGCCCATCACCCGTTTTCCATCGCGCATATAGTTGGGGTATTGCTCACTGGTCCATACAGAAAGTGAAACATAAAGATAAAAGTTTACAGAACAGACAAGGCATACAGTAAAGAGAACGAACAATATTTGTTCATATAGTTGATGCGTGCTAGCATATATAGTACAGAGTTGTATTTTATAGAAAAGAGTATTTTCTTATACAACATATAGAAAGTATTTTATTACTTCCAAAACTAGAACTCATCAGCAACACTGACTTTTATACATTTTCAGTTGGCAGGTAATTATTACTGAGGATGGCACAAGGGTGAAGCTACTCGGCAGCGAAAGTCTGACATCCATTCTTATTTTATGTTGCTGTTGTTTTCTAATGCAATAAAACAATTCTTTTGTAATCAGTTAAATGATGATGTATTGCTCAACAACAGTGGTTTAAATGAAATGAATGGCTTTTGATAAATTATTTCCGCTGCTTAAGTTTGTTAAATTGTAATGTTTAATGTTTCAATTGCTATGATTGACCAACTGTGAGGCTTCTGGGAACGGGGCCTTACACAAGCCAACCCCAAGATTTCACACCTAATTATGGCTAAAAGGATTCTGAGATATCTCAAAGGTGTTCCAACACTTGGCCTTTGGTATCCAAAGAATTCAGACTTTAATATGTATGCATATACAGATAGTGACTATGGTGGATGCAACATGACTATAAAGTCTACATCAGAGGTTGTCAATCCTTGGTGGAATGATAGTCTCATGACAATACAAGAAGCAATCTTGTGTCTCTGTATCAACTTCTGAAATTGAATACATTGCTACTGCAAGCTTCTATGCTCAAGTGCTTTGGATTCAGAATCAGATGTTGGATTATGGATACCACTTCAAAGAGACTCCCATCCACATAGATAACAGCAATGTTATCTCTTTACAAATAATCCCGTGCAGCACTCAAGGACAAAACACATCAATATCAGGTATCATCTAATTAGAGATAATTTTGAAAAGAGATTAATCAAACTAATCAAAGTTAACACAAATGAACAGTATACTGATCTATTACCAAAGCCTTTGATGAGCAGAGATTTAAGTATCTTGTATCAGCTATTGGGATGATTAACTTTAAGTAACTTTTCTTAAAATTTAATCATATTATTTCTAAAATCTATGTGTCTTAAGTTGCTATTTTATCACCTTCATAGGCCCTTGTTTACTCTGGAAGAAAAAAAATCTTTTTAAAATATATTCCTTATATTTTTGAAAATTTTGATCCTTTTATTCTTCGGAAGATATGTATTTACCTTCGGAAAAAACTTAGGTCTTAGAAAATAGATAACTACTTCAGTAGATTTACCTTTGGAAGAAATATTAATTATCTTCCAAAACTTAAAAATTTACTTGAGTACTTATATGTTTTCTTAAGAAAAATTTTCTTTCGAAAGGCAAATTTAGTCTCAGAAGTTTTTTTATTCTAAGAATAAAATTCTCTAAGTAGAAATCTCTTCCGAAGAAAAATTTTCTAAATTCTTTGGAATATCTTTCGAAGTCATTTTGGCTTCGGAAGATTTTCATTAAAACTTCTGAAGCAAATTTACCTTTGGAAAATTTTCGATTTCCAAGAAAACTACATTTTTGGGCACTTTTTCAGAGGTGGGACCGAGATCCAGATTTCAAAGTTTATCCTCTTTCATTAACTTTGTCTCAGATCCATTTCATATATATTACCCATGTTTCCTCTCTTTCACTCTCTTCTTCATCTGAAGTATTCCCAAAACTTAAATTCACCACAAAACGTCTTTTTTCTTATCTTCCTTCATCTTAAGCTTTCTAAATGGCTAACCTTAACCGCAGAAACAACCTAGATTGTTCCATGCAACTCCACAGGCAACACAATCAGGTTGTTCTGTTGGAGTATGAGAAAGATCCAAGTTTCTCAAAGGTTTGTCGTTTCCTTTCTTTAACAAACTATCTCACCTCCCTTACCATTGATCCTCCTATCTATGAGGATCAGTTGTTAGAATTATGGAATACCTGCTAAGAGGTCATTGTGGATGGGCAGAACACATTGTCTACCATAGTGCAGGGGAGGACAATCTTCATCACTCTAGCCATCATCAACACTTATCTTCAGCTGGATAATGAAGAAGGTGAGTTGTTCTTTCCAAAGAAAGTTGTAAATCATTCTTTAGACCAGATGAGATATGAGAGGGATTTCTCTGTAAAGACCTTCAGAAAAGGAAAGGTCTCATCCCAGTGGAAGTACCTACTACATGTGGTCATCCACAAATTATCCAACAAGCATGGGGATGGGACCAGATTCCCGAAGATCTCTCCTTCATAGTCCATGGAATGGTTCATGGGTCAAATTCAGGTACTCTCAATTTGTTTGTACAAATTTACTTGCAAATTTGGACTCCTTAGAGTATTATATGTTTCCTATATATGTTCAATACATTCTTAACTGTGAACTAGGCTCATAGTTAAGACGGATTGGTAATATTCTTAAAGTGGGACTATGAGAAGCCAACTGTAGGCTTCTCTGGGGTAGAAACAGCCATTGTCCCAAAAATGTTAGAGCTCATTGCTCAAGGTGACAACCTAGCAACACAAGCTAGTGTTGAACCCACACCTACTTCTCAACCACCTACACAGCCACACATCATCCTCACCTACCACAGAAAATCTAAACAAACCCTTGATCAAGCTATTGAGCTTGTGTAGGCCCTCATATCATCACCCATGCAGGAAGAAGTGGACACTAGAGCTCCCACTGCTCCTAAGGAGCAAATGTAACGCCCCGAATAATGTCTAAGTAAGCCAAATAATAATAATGGGCTTAGATGATATCATTTAATGAAAATAAGACGGATATGGGTTATAGACCGAGTGGACTTTGCGGGTTATGTGTTTGGTGAGTTTAAGGTCTCGGGAACACCCAGTATATATAAACGGATTAGCTTGAGCAGCTCTCATTTGCAACTCAACACTCTAGTTCTAGAGAGATAGAGTAGAGAGAGAAAGTAGAGAAAACTGAAGATTCAAGGCTTGGTTGATCTCGGGATTGAAGATCGGTGTTCATGGGCATCCAAACAACAAGAAAACACCACGAAACCAGGTAAGAAATATCATTTAATCATTCCTTTTGATGTAAACCCAGATTCTAGGTTTGGGGTTTTTGAAAGTGGCAAAGATTCACCCAAAACTCACATTTTTGTGTAAGAAAACATGTAAGAAGCTTAGATATAGCTTATTGGGTGATAAACCAAGGTTTTGGATATAAAAGATTGAAGTTTTGGGTCAAAAATGGGTTGGTTCGTATTTTTCAGCCTGTTCTGAGAAACTGGGTGTTCATCCAGCGAAATTAGTTGTTCGTCAAGCGAAACTGCAGATCTTCCGGCGAAACTATAGTTTCACAGGTAGTTTCGCAGAAATGGTTTTCCAACAAAAGTTAGGCGAAACTGGCAGCGAAGATGCCAGCGAAACTGCTAGCGAAGATGCCAGCGAAACTAGCAGCGAAACTGCTGGCGAAACTAGCAGCAAAACTGCTAATCTTGCAGTGAAATTAGCATCACAATTAGGCAGAAATTAACTCCTTTGAGTGTTAACTTATCTGTAGGTTGTGCAGTGCAACGCTTGCTTTGTAAGCTTGATTGAGAAGCTACTCATTGAGTACAAGTGAGTTCTAGATCCCCTATTTTAAAGGTTTTGAACTAGTTTGGAGCTGGAAATGCATACTAAATATACGATTTAAATGACCAAGATTTTAAGAGGTTTTAAAGAGAAGCTACGCACGGCCCCAGCCAGGGGCATTGCCCCTTGGACCACACTAGGGGCTGCTGCCCCTAGGACCCCGCTGTCAGGGGCTACCGCCCCTGCACCCCCGCTGTCCCGCGGTGCGTCAGTTATGTATTATGATGATTTATGCTTGATATGCATATGTTTATGTATGTGAATGTGTGACGCATGGTGTTTAAGATGATGTATGATTAATGCTATGTATGCTATGTATGTTATGTATGATATGTTTTCTTATGTTTCGTATTACGTATGATGACCTGACTTTACGTGGTGTGATATTGATAATGAACGTAAATTATGACGGGTTTACTAGAACACAAAATGCAAGTTTAACCACTTAAACTTTCAGAAAACGCAGCGGATATGTAGCTTTTAATACCGATTTTAAAGCTGAAAATTTCATGTTCTTAGTGAAGTTTTAAGATGAAAACAAACCAAATCAAAAGGATCATTATATGTGAATGACCAAGCTATGAAAATATGCTAAACTACACATAAAATTACAGCTACATAGAGCTGTGATTACTACCTTTCTTCAGCAAAAACGACTAAGGAAAGGTTGAATGATGCTCCAAAACGACCAAGACTTCAAGCAAGAAATCCTCAAGTGTTTATACCCCAAGCCTTGAAGCAAAAACCCTTCTTGTTAGGGAGAAATAACACCAAGAACAAAACTGAAAACTCCTCTTGTTTCTGCTGGAATTGCCGTGAATAGGAGAGAGGAGAAGAAGGAGTGTCTTGTTCAAATTGCATGTATGGAATTAATGAATCAATTGAGTGTAAGGCTAGTGATGTTTGTGTGTTTTCAAGACACAATGTGGTCCAATCAAAAATTACAAGGGGGCGACCAAAAGAGAGGATTTGAAAGAGTTTCCCCCTTTAATTTTTTGTAACACATAACACATTGTCACTAGTCATATGTCACACAATAAAAGGTCACTTTCTAGACACAATTTATAAGTGTGACATATGTGCTCTTTAATTAAACAATTTAATTAAAGTACACTCATGTGTTATTAGTGTTATTTAAACCTCTTTTAAATGACAAGAATAACAATAAACACATCAACAAATTATCCTTATAACTTGTTCCATCTCATATGCAATTTATTTAGAAAACCCATTTTCTAAATTGGTGTAAATATTTAATTGCATGATCATATCATCAATTAAATATAAATTGGTGTTTGCTAAGCTTGTTATTGGGTATAACCCGACTTGGATCATAACGTATTAACCACATCCATATTCTAAGTGTCTTGGGCACACATAATCCTTCAATCTCCCACTTGCCCAAGATTCATAGAAGATTGATGCAAGCAGTAAATACCGCCTAACAACGGTTTACTACCCTTAATACGCATGACTTATAGCCATTCAATAACATCATCCCTTTCAAGTACCCTACTTGAAAAGATTTAGGTGAATCAATCATCTATCCTTTTGTCACAGATGTCATGTTAAATCCAAGAACACAGAATGATCATTTCTTGTTGATTTAACTTGTCAGGCCTTAGACATCTAACTCTCAATGAATAAGAAGAACAAATTCCATCTTGACTACATACGTTTCTCACAAACACCTCGTGTTATATCTGAACATACCCTTATGTACTGTCCACTATTTCAGGACAGTGAAGAATTAGCTCAAGGTATAATACTTAGTGAATATCAAAACTCAAGACGTATCTCAGGTCGGAGGATACCAAATGATATTCGCCTTTACTCAAATTTACTTATGATCAATCATTAAGATTCCATGTAGTAAAATTTGAGATGCGGGTTAGTCCAATATTTGTGTCCCACAAATATCTACGAACCTTGGTAGCAACCCATTGCTCTATATTCATCCTTATGAATATCAACCAATCCAAGTTCATAATAGTCTTACTCTCACACTTGTTCCCACAAGTATGAGCGACTACGGACATTTTAGAGTAAACATTTTACTCATGGATAAAACATGCTAAATAGGAACATTAATTGAAACACTATAACCAAATAATTTTATTCAAATAATATAGAGTTCCACATATCCAAATACATATTTACAGATCAAATCCAATCACTAGAATATCGAAGTCCCATGGCACAAGTATGACCTTCATGCTTTGCCTTTTCAAGGAGCTTCGTGAGAGGATCCGCAATGTTTTGATCCGTGTGAACTTTGCGAATACATATCTTTCCCTTTTCAACTTCATCTCGTATGTAGTTGAATCTCCGCTCAATGTGCCTAGTCTTTTGATGAGCACGAGGTTCCTTGATTTGAGCAATCGCACCCTCGTTGTCACAAAAGATCTCTAGGGGTTCCGAATGGAAGGGACAACCCCTAGATCGGCAATGAATTTCTTCAACCATGCAGCTTCTTGAGCTGCCAATGAGGCGGTAACGTATTCTGATTATGTAGTTGATAGAGCCACCACATCCTGCTTGGAGCTTTTCCACGAGACAGCTCCTCCATTCAGAAGGAAAATGTATCCCGATTGTGACCGTGAATCGTCACGATCGGTTTGGAAACTCGCATCTGTGTAACCTTTTACAACGAGCTCCTCGTCACCAGATCCATAGATCAGGAACATATCTCTTTTCCTCCTTAGGTACTTAAGTATGTTCTTAACAGCCATCCAATGATTGTTTCCAGGATTTTGCTGGTAACGGCTTGTCATGCTCAAGGCGCATGACACGTCCGGTCGAGTGCATATCATTGCATACATGATGGATCCAATAGCAGATGCATATGGGATTGCCTTCATTTTATCTTGCTCATCCTTTGAGCTTGGACATTGAGTCGTACTCAATATCGTTCCTCTTTGAATAGGTACGGTACCTTTCTTAGAGTTTTCCATCTTGAACCTTTTCAAGATCTTATCAATGTATGCACTTTGATTCAAACCAATCAACCGCCTTGATCTATCCCTATAGATCTTTATTTCCAGAATGTAGGCGCTTCACCAAGATCCTTAATGGAAAAACAACTTCCAAGCCAGGTTTTTACACCTTCCAGGGTTGAATGTCATTTCCAAATAGTAGTATGTCATCAACATACAATACTAGGAAAGTTATTATGCTCCCACTAGCCTTCTTATACACACAAGCCTCATCAGCGTTTTTTATGAAGCCAAATTTCTTTACTTCCTCATCAAAACGGTGATTCCAGCTTCTCGATGCTTGTTTCGATCCATAGATTGATTTCTTTAACTTGCATACTTTATTAGGATGTATTGGATCGACAAAACCTTCAGGCTGAACCATATAGACATCTTCCTCAAGATATCCATTTAGGAAAGCGGTTTTGACATCCATTTGCCAAATCTCATAATCATAATGAGCAGCTATGGCAAAAAATATCCTTATAGACTTTAGCATCGCAACAGGTGAGAAGGTTTCATCATAATCAACCCCTTGAGTTTGAGTGAAACCCTTGCTACAAGTCTAGCTTTATAAGTATCCAAGTTTCCATGCATATCGGTTTTCTTCTTGAAAACCCACTTACTTCCAACTACCTTGGAATTAAAGGGTGGTACAACAAGTTCCCAAACTTGATTGTCATACATGGATTGCATCTCAACGTTCATGGCTTCAAGCCATTTGTCACAATCCGAATTGGACACTGCATCATGGTATGTGGTTGGTTCATCTGAATCTACCACATATCATCCATCCATGAAAAATCCGTATCTTTCAGGTGGATTACTAATTCTACCACTTCTGCGAACATCTTGTGTGTATTGATCAACCCCTTGATCATCCTCAACATCCTCATGTTGAGTGCTAGTTCAACCAAATGTGCATTGGGTTGTGGTTCTTGATCCTCTTCAAGATCCACTGTTCTACTGCCAGCTCCTTCCATAAGGAACTTTGCTTCTAAGAACTCACCCTTTCTTGCAACAAACACCTTTTGTTCCAGTGGATCATAGAAATAATATCCCATAGAATCTCTAGGATATCCAACAAAGATACACTTGGTGGATTGGACTTCTAACTTGTTTGGGGTGGGAGTCTTAACATAAGCCTCACAACCCTAGACCCTTAAGTATGATAGGGATGGAACCCTTCCATGCCATATCTCAAAAGGTGTCCTTTCCACCTTTTTGGTTGGGGCCATATTTAGAATACGGGCCGCAGAGAGCAGAGCGAAACCCCAAAATGATAGAGTTAATGAGCTTCTAGCCATCATGGATCGGACCATATCCAATAAGGTTCCATTCCTCCTCTCAGACACACCATTATGTTGTGGTGTTCCAGGTGGAGTGAGTTGTGAGACAATCCCACAACTCCTAAGATGATCTTGAAAGGCATCACTTAGGTATTCACCTCCTCTATCGGTACGGAGAACTTTAATTGACTTGTTGAGTTGATTTTCTACTTCATTCTTGAAGATTTTGAACATTTCAAGGCTTCATCTTTGTGCCTTAATAAGTACACATACCCATAGCGACTATAATCGTCGGTAAAGGTAATGAAGTATCTTTCACCACTCCTAGTCATTGACTTAAAAGGACCACATATATCCGAATGTATGATTCCTAATAAATCTTTTGCCCTTTCGTTAGTTCCACTAAAGGTGCCTTAGTCATCTTTCCTTGTAAACAAGATTCACAAACATCAAATGAATCACATTCATTTGTTTTTAAAAGACCATTCTTTTGAAGTGTTTGTAAACGTTTCTTGTTTATATGGCCAAGACGACAATGCCAAAGATAGGTATCACTCAAGTCCAACTTGAGTTTCTTGGTGTTAGTTTGGTACAATGAGCTATTTAAAGTATTTTCATGAACCAATTCATAAATACCATTAATGGGAATAGCTTTAAAATAGAATATACCATTAAAAGAAACATGAATATCTTTTTCAACAAATGATAATACATGTCCAAATTGTTTTTACTGGGCTACAAAGATAATATTCCTAGTCAAACTAGGAGCATACAAAACATTGTTCAAAATCACTTCCAAACCATTTGGAAGTTTCAAGATGTAGTCACCACGGGCTTCAACTTGAACTTTAGCCCCATTGCCCATGTAGAGGCTTACATCCCCTTTCTTGAAGTCACTACTTCTTTTGAACCCCTGCAACAAATTGCAAATGTGAGTTCCACATCCGGTATCTAATACCCATGTGTTAGAGGATATCATGTTTAAATCAATATGGATCATGTATATTGTACCTGAGGTCTGCCCGACATCCTTCTTTGCTTTCAACTCTTGGAGATGGACAGGACAATTCCTTGCCCAATGTCCATCTCCCCACACTTGAAGCATGGGTCGTTAGTAGCAACCTTTTGCTTTTTCTCTTGTGGTTTGGGTGGCACCCTTGCCACCCCTTTCCCTTTTCCCCAAGCGGGTCCCTTACCCTTGGCAACCTTTGTTTTAGGTGCGGGACGAGGCCTTTTATTGTTCCCACCATGCTTCTGACAACCCACAGCACCGGGGTTTACACGTTCTATCTCCTGGTGTGGATATGGAGATTAGAGCATCTAGTGAGGCTGCCACCTCTTCTGAATCAGCACATGATCAGAATGAGGCTGGTAACATAGCTAAGACCTCACTAGAGGCAACAGCTGATGAAGGACATAGTCCTGAGGCTGGAAGTCCCCAGTTCCAAGAAAAAGGGGCACATGCTAAAACTGGTCTACACCCAGTGCATGTACATCCTTCTACAAGCAGGAGGTCAGGTGATTCAGCATCTGCTGATGATGACCTGGGCTTCTTTTATGATGTTCTGGCCTAGAACACAATTCTTGAGGAAGAAGTCAGTAGACTACAATGACTACTTGACCAATTCTCTCAAGAAGCAAGTCCATCTGCCACCAACATAAACCCACAGATGGCACCTTCACCTGAAGGTCTCCCATACACTCAGCCACTCAAAACTTCCAAGCCACCAGCTTCTGTTTCTGGCACTGCTTCTCAGGGACAGAACCCCTCTGAGCAAACAGTTGCTATCTTTCAGCAAACTCTACCTCTCATCACCCCAATGATCACAGACATTGTGATCAAAACCATGGATGAGAGGCTTCCCTCAATCATACAACCCCTGGTGGAGGAGATTGTGAGCATAAGGCTTTCTGCTACTCAAACCCTTGCAACCAATACAACCAAAAAGGGGGAGAGTCAGTCAGTGAAAGCAAAGAGGGAGAGCAAACTGAAAGAAAAGAAAACTGAGAAGGAAGAGGAGCCTGTGAAGGGAACTAAAAATGATCAAGTGAGTGAAAGTCTGAAGACAAGTGCTGAAGACAAAGTCTGAAGACAAGTGCTGAAGACAAAGTCTGAAACCAAGTGCTGAAGACAAAGTCTGAAGACAAGTGCTGAAGACAAAGTCTGAAGACACAAGTGCTGAAGACAAAGTCTGAAGACAAGTGCTGAAGACAAAGTCTGAAGACACAAGTGCTGAAGACCAAAGTATCAGACGTTGTCACAACAGCTGAAGAGGTCTTCTTCAGTAGTTGTGACGGTTTACCTTTCAGTAGTTTTATGTTTTATCTTTTCAGTAGTTTGACACAACAGCTGAAGAATACTTCTTCAGTTGTTGTGCTCATCAGTAGTTTTATATTTATCAGTAGTTTTGTAAAACGACTGAAGAGCTTGTTCTTCAGTCGTTGTAGTTTCAGTAGTTTCTTATTTTGTACTTAACACTCTGAAATATTCTCAGTAGTTGTGAACATTTCAGTAGTTTGTTAAGAGTTAGTTATTTTTGTAATAGATCTGCCAGTTGTCACTTTCCCGTGATAACAGCAGCGATTGCACTCTATATAAGGAGTGTCAACCTATTGTAATAAATGAATGATTTGATCAGAAATATTCAATATTATTGAAACATTCCTTGTTACAGAAATATATTCTCTCGTTATAACCGTATTTGTTCTTAATGCATACGAGTATCAAATTCTTGTTACAATTTGTCTAATTCTTGTTCTTATTCCGCTGTGCTACGCTCCATTACATCAAACTTGTGATCACTGATCCTGACAAATGGTATCAGAGCAGGTTAATCATTGATCGATCTAATAATTGATCATTGAAACTGCTATTCAACATCCAAGTTTGATTGAATTAGCATTTTTGTGTTTTGCAAGAAACGGTTATAGAGATTGAATTTTTTGTGTTTTCTGGTCATTCATCCTGAGATTTTCTCTTGGTTTTCATTGAGTCTGTTGTGGTCTTTATAAAAACGTTTAAAAGCTTGAATTAAATTGTATTTGGACTCAAAATGACTACTCCTTCCAATGATCCTCACAATACTGGTTCCTCAACCAAGCCTCCAATGCTGGTTAGGAATGAGTATAACATATAGCAACGACAAATGCTCTATCACCTGTCTGTTAACAGCGCAGGTTGTTGGACATTAGTGGTACATGGTCCACACAAGCCTATGGTGAATAACCCGAAAACCAATCAAATGGTTCCGAAGAGGAGGGAGCAATACTCAGATGAGGATAAAAAGTTGTTTGAGATTGATGCAAAAGCCCATGGAATTCTGGCCATGGCACTGCCTAACGAAATCTATTCTGGGCTAATGCATCATGAAACTGCCCATGACCTCTGGAATGCCTTGAAAGAACAATTTGGAGGAACAGATGAGGTCTTGGCAAATAATAGAGAAATCCTTGCCCAACAATATGAGACATTCTCTCATAGGAAGGGTGAGACACTGACTCAACAGTTCGAGCGGTTCTCTTGTTTGATCTCTGAATTAAAAATGGTCAAACATGAGTACACCAATAGCCAGATGAATAACAGATTTCTCAGATCACTGCCTGAGAGATGGGACACATATACTATTGTCCTACGCTCCAGTGCAAATTTAGACAAACTATCTCTCACCCAACTCCATGGGAAATTGCTCACATTTGAGAGAGAGATAGAACAGAAACGAAAACTGTCTTCATCTGGAAAGCTCACTGAAGACTTTGTACCAGGCAACACTGCCTTGGTTGGTCATGAGTTAGAATATGCTTCATCTGAATGCCAGTATGATGAGCATATTGATTTCTCTTCAAACACTTCTGATTCTGCATTTGTGAGTGTTGATAGTCAGTTTACTGGATGTAATAATGACAATCTATGCTTCATCATGGATGATCTCAAGGGGATTGCTGATGATGACTTAGAAGAGATGGATTTTGAGCCAAATGGCCTTGATAAATATCAAATCTCAGAAGTTCTACAAAAGAACTGGAAGAAAGTTCCCAGGACTCTCTGGCAAAACCAAAGTTGGTTTTGACAAGAGTAAGTTGAAGTGTCACAAATGCCACAGGCTTGGACACTTTGCTAGAGAATGCAGATCATCTGGATCTATTCCTCTGCACCTTTTGTGACTTTCCCTGGCAATAGTCAACAACACAGAGGGCAACATCCTGTCAATTCTAGTCATCATTCTCAACCATAATCTCCTGCATATTTTGTTCCTCAGGGTCAAATGCCATATCCTTACCCTTGTTATTACATGCCACAGTCAAATCAAGTTCAAGTTCCTATAGTACCACAACCTCATGCACTACCAGAACCTCAACCATCTCAATCTCACCAACCTCCTCAACCTCAACAACACAGCTTCTTCACCCCTGGAGGTGTTGACTGGAGCAGTTTACCGGATGACATGTCTGGTCATGAACAACTGTTCACAGGTGCTGGTCAACATGGTGGTGACAGTCCTTTTGGGAATCTGGCTCTCATGGCCCTGGAGTCTACTGAGGGTTCCTGCTCAAATGCATCATCTTCACAGGTAACTCAGGTATCTTCATAGGCTAAAGCCAAGTTATTTTTGAATCATGCATTGCTGCCTTTGTCTCCATTAGAGAGGCAAATGTAGCATTAATAAATCAAAAACTTGAGCTTGAGAAAACCATTTCCAAAAGAAAAGCTGAGTTTGAGTCTGCTCTTAATAGTAAAAATGATGAGATTATAAGCTTAAATGCCAATTAAATGATGAAAAGGCTAAGCTAGAGGTTATTCTGGATGACCAGAGAAGTCTCAAAGAAACCCTTGCAGTCACCCAGGTAGAGTGTGATCGATGGGTACAATCATGCAAAGGTTTGAAATGCTTCTTAGTAAGCAATCTGCTTCCAATGTGAAGTTTGGTATTGGTTACAATCACACTGCTCCTCCTACAGATTTTGCTTCAAGAGCATAATTGAAATCTGATGGAGAAAGCAATAACCAATCCACCTCTTCATGTGATTCACTTTTTGATAGAGCATCATCAAAAGTTGAAGTCGGCACTAAGCCCTCTCAGAACCCATCAGCTGATATTGATGGTTCTACTGCTGACACTCACATGATAAAAGAGATGATCAACTCAGGAGTTATTTTTGAAAGTCCTGAAAGGACTGGAGAGCAAGATTTAACACCTGAAGTTCAAACTCCAACTACTATTAGCACTGAAGAGAAGAAAACTGTCAGTAGAAAGAGTTTGAAGACTACTAAAGAGGAAGTCAAGAAAGCAAATAATGCTTCCAAAGTACTGAAGAGCAAGTCTTCAGTAGTTTCATCCTCTTTAGTTGATGATCATCATAAGATGAAGAAAGCATGTGAAGTATGTGGTTTATTCAATCATCTTACAGATGATTGTTGGTACAAAAGGGGATCCAAACTCAAACATAAAGAAGGTATTCAAGAGAAAATGGCTAAAGTGAAAACTGAGTTTGGAGCCACATTTGTACCAGCAACATCAAATACTGTAACCCTCAAGTCCAAACAGAAATCCAAAAAGGAAGGGGTTAAACAGGTAACAGCTGAGATTGCTCAAAAGAAGAAGGTGCAACATAGGAACTTATCAAACTCTAATGCCAATGTGTCTGAAGAGCTGAAAGCCTTATCCCAAAATCAGACACAGCTGGTTATGATGGTTCAACATCTATTGGGAAGAGTTAACCAATTAGATGTTCCTATGTTGAAACCACAGAAAAGGGGGTCCAAGCCAAAGGATTCCTTTTCTTCACCAGCTTCTTCCTCTCAGGCTGTTGTTTCCAAAAAACATGTTAGTTTACAATCTGTTGATGAGAACAGGCCCAAGACCAAAAAGGTTTGGGTCTCAAAATCTAACTAATTTGTTGTATTTTGCAGGTTCTTCACATACCTCAGAGGCATCTGGTATGTAGACAGTGGAGGATCCATGCATATGACAGGAAATAGATCACTTCTTAATGCCTACTCTCAAGGAAGGAAGGGGTTTGTGTCATTTGGCAATGATGCAAAGGGTTACATCATTGGCAAAGGCTTTGTTTCCAATGGGGAAATAAAGTTTGATGATGTTAACCATGTGGAAAATCTCAAGTACAACCTCTTGAGTGTCAGTCAAATGTGTGACAAAGGCCATGTTGCTCTTTTCACCAGTCAGAACTGTCGGATTCTATCATCCAAAGTTCTAAATTTGATTGATAAGGTGTTGGATGAACACACTCTCCTAAAGGCCAACAGGACAGGAAGAGTGTATGCCTTAGATCTTTCAAAGAAAATAGATCTCAAAGGCCATCCTTGCCTATTTTCCAAGGCTTCCTCCCAAGAATCTATTCTATGACATAGAAGGCTGGGTCATGTTAATCTCAAAACATGAATCAGTTGATAACCATGGTTTAGTAAGGGGACTGCCTATGAAGGAGTTCAAGTGTGAAGATAACTGCACTGCTTGTTTAAAAGGAAAACAGCACAAAGCTTCATTTCCCTCCATAGAAGAACCTAAGTCCACTGCCTGCTTACAGCTTCTTCACATGGATCTCTTTGGTCCTGTGAAAGTGATGAGTATGGCTAAGAAGAAATACTGTCTGGTAATTGTGGATGATTACTCCAGATTTGTATGGACTTTCTTCTTGCATTCAAAGGATGAGGCTGCACAGTCCATTATGAACTTTGTGTTACACGTTGAGAAGCAGTATTCCCTACCAGTTAAGTGTGTGAGGAGTGATAATGGTACTGAATTTAGAAACCACACACTTGATGAGTTTTACTTATCAAAGGGAATCAAGAGGCAGTATAGCATCCCAAGAACTCCTGAGCAAATGGAGTAGTGGAGAGAAAGAACAGGACCCTTATTGAAGCTGCAAGGTCCATGTTGGCTGACTCTGGACTGCCAATGACTTTTTGGGCTGAAGCTGTCAATACAGCTTGCTATGTACAGAATAGAGTTCTAGTAAATCAGAGGTTGATGAAGACTCTATATGAAGTTCTTCATCATTTGGCCCCTCTAATTTCATTCTTCAGAGCATTTGGGTGTCCTTGTTTCATTCTCAACACACGGGATCAACTCCAAAAATTTGATCCTAAGGTGGATGCAGGGTACTTTGTTGGTTATTCATCAACTTGCAAAGCATACAGAGTCTTCAACACAAGATGGTTGAAGAGACTCTACATGTTAAGTTTAATGAATCTCCTAAGGACAAGATTCCACAAAGCCCTGTGGAGCTATTTGATTTGGACATACTACAATATGTTCCTTATCAAACTCCTGCTGTTGCTCCTGTCAACAGTTCACCACCTGGTGGTACTACTGGTGCTGATGATGATGATGATAGCAGTACTCACCTCTTCAGGTTTAGTGATCAACTGCCTGATTCAGCTAGACCTAATGTTCCTGTAGCTCCAATAGCACCATCCACAACAAATGCTGATGAGATTTCTTCAAATTCAACTTCCTTTGAATTACCATCCACTGATTGGTTTCAAGGAAATGAGTCACCATCACCATCTGTTGCTGCTGAACCTGCTACAAACACTTGCACAGATCTCATTGTGTATCAAGATCTAAAGAATCACCATATGTCTCAAATCATTGGTGATATCACTGTTGGCGTATCAACAAGAAGTCAATTGTCAAATTTCTGCTTCTATGCTCTCTTCATCAGTCAGCAAGAGCCAAAGAATTATCACATTGCTTTAAAGGACAATGGATGGGTTGATGCCATGCAGCTTGAGCTTCTTCAGTTCAAGAAACAACAAGTGTGGGAACTGGTTCCTCTACCTCCAGGTAAGTGTGCAATAGGCACTAAATGGGTGTTTAGGAACAAAACTGATGAAAATGGGCTTATTGTTAAGAACAAGGCTAGACTGGTTGTTTAGGGGTTTGCACAAGAAGAAGGTATTGATTATGATGAAACCTTTGCCCCTGTAGCCAGACTGGAAGCAATTCGATTGTTTTTAGCTTATGCTGCTTATCAAAAACTTAAAGTTTTTCAAATGGATGTCAAAAGTGCATTTTTGTATGGGAAAATTAAAGAAGAGGTTTATGTATGTCAACCACCAGGCTTTGAGGACAATAAACATCCTAATTGGGTGTATAAGCTTGATAAGGCTCTTTATGGGTTGAAACAAGATCCTAGAGCCTGGTATGAGACATTATCAAACTTTCTTCTGGAAAATGATTTCACTAGAGGCTCCATTGATAAAACTATATTCATTAAGAAAGCTGGGCAGCATAATCTACTTGTTCAAATTATGTAGATGATATTATTTTTGCATCCTCTGATCCTTAGTTGTGTGATGCCTTTACAAAGTTGATGCAACAGAAGTTTGAAATGAGTGCCATGGGAGAATTACAGTTCTTTCTGGGTTTGCAAATCAAACAAAAGGCTGATGGAATTTTCATTCATCAGTCCAAATACACAAAAGATCTTTTGGAAAAGTTTGATTTACAAAACTGTAAGCCCTGTTCTACTCCCATGTGCAGCACCACACAACTGGATACAGATCAGAAAGGTAAAGTGGTTGATGAAACACTTTACAGATGTATGATTGGGTCCTTGATGTACTTAACAGCTTCTAGACCAGATATTATGTTTGCTACATGTGTTTGTGCTAGATTTTAGGCTGCACCTAAAGAGTCTCATCTGATTGCAGTCAAGAGGATCTTTAGATATTTGCAAGGTACACAATCTCTAGGTTTATGGTATTCCACTGGGCACTCTTGTAAATTAGTTGCTTTCTCTGATAGTGACTATGCAGGGTGTAAGTTGACCAGGAAATCAACTTCTGGTGGATGTCAATTCCTAGGCAACTGTTTGATTTCTTGGCAGAGTAAGAAACAAACATCTGTTGCTACATCCACTGCTGAAGCCGAGTACATTGCTGCTGCAAGTTGTACATCCCAAGTACTCTGGCTTCAGAATCAACTTTTGGACTATGGCATTACAGAGACTAAGACTCCGTTATTAATGGATAGTGCTTCAGCTCTTTGCATTGTCCAAAAATCCAGTCCAGCACTCTAGGACCAAACATATAGAAATTAGACATCATTTTATAAGAGATTGTTTTGAAAAGGGTCTAATTAATCCTATGTTTGTGCCTAGTGCTGATGAGCTTGCAGACATTTTTACTAAGCCTTGGATAGTTCAACTTTCCACAACCTGGTGTTAAAACTTGGTATGCTGCAGCTAGAATAAGTGACAACTACTGATGATCTCAGTAATAAGTACTGGTGATCATTGGTAACCATGTCACATATAAGTACTGATGAGTTCTTTCACCCTCAGTAGTTTTTATAACTACTGAAGGCCAAAATGCCTCACAAGTACTGAAGTACTTTATCTGTTCTAAACTACTGATGTAGTTACAACTACTCATGTAGTTACAACTACTGAAATCAGTACAAACAGATTACTAACATCCTATGAAACACCTAAAAAGCAGATGCAAAGTCTGATGAGTAAGTGTTGAGGACAGTATGAAACAACTGAAAAGCTAAGAATTGACGAAAACAGCTGATGAGTAATTTCTCTTCAGTTGTTTCTACAACTGCTGTTTCAAAACAACTGAAGCCAAAACCATGTCTTTAGTAGTTTACAACTACTGAAGACTAACACCAAGTCTTCAGCTGTTTACAACAACTGCTGACAAAACCACTGTCTTCAGTAGTTTCACAACTACTGATGACTAATACCAAGTCTTCAGTTGTTTCATCACCTGAAGTCAAAACTGTCTTCAGTAGTTTTATAACTACTGACGACTAAATCAGAGACTTCAGTTGTTTCAACGTCTGACGGTTAATACCATGTCATCAGTAGTTTCAACAACTGATGACTCACACCAAAACCTTCACTCGTTTTCTAACCCGACCCTTTAAATTCCTTATCCCACCTTTAGAGTTTTTATCTTCTCTTCTCAAACCTAATGTTCAAAAACTCTCTACCCTCTCTTCATCAATGGCGACCATGCAACTAAAACCACGACACAACTGTGTCGCACATCTCACCAAATCGCCATACTAGACCAAGTTTCACAACGCCATTGATTTAATGGTTCAATCACCCTACAAAACGGCGTTTCTGGTAAATCCCACCATATATGCCGCATCCCTTAACCAATTCTGGACAAACGTCACTTTGGTCTCTGAGGAGAACGACACAGAGTCTCTTCAATCGTTTGTCCATGGCCAAAAAGTGGTCATCACTCCAGACACTCTTCGCCAAACCCTTAATCTGGATGATGCCACTTTCCCAACTGGTTATCTAAAGGACACAACAGATCAATCATTTGCCCACCATGGATACCAGGGTAACCTGAGTGCATCTACCTTACTGAAGAAACATTTCCCGGATGCTGAACGTCTCATATTTCATATGGTAAATGTATGCCTTGCCTCCAAGACTTCATCATGGGATCAAATGTCCACAAGGTGGCAACAGGTAATGTACTCCATCCTTAAGCAACAACCTTTAAATTTTTCTGAAATACTATTTTTAGAGCTCAAGGATATGGCCCAAAAACAAACTGCTAACCGTTGGATATTATATCCTCGGTTCATAATGGCCATAATTGAAAACCAGCTTCAAGCTGAGGGACTTGTTGGCTTGGGAGTCCCTGCTATAGCTGTATTGCCTGAAGTATACTCCCGGCACAACTCTGACCAATCACTCAAACTGGCTGCCAAGCTGCGCAAACCCACGCAGCTGGAACCCACAGCCACCACCTCCAAATCCAAAGTCCCCACCAAACCCACTAAAAAGAAGACCAAAAAGGCTACTCAGGGAAATGAGTCCCTTGAGGATGCCCCTGCAACACAAACGCAGGCTATATCCACTGGTTATAACCCCCTAGTGGATATAAGGACTCTCCCAGCCACAGCCGCTCAGGATTTCTCTCAAAAGGAGCCTGCAGCAACCACAAAAGGGGTACCCACAAATCTGGGATCTTCCTCATTTGAGGAGATTGCCATTGAAGAGCACCATTCTCCCCAGGTGCACACTGCTTTTACCCCATCTCCCCATGCAACCGCCCCCCAAAGTCCAACCATTATCATTGCAAACGTGCTGACTCAGCTGCATGCCTCTCCTCCTCCCCAACAACCACCAACAAAGGGGAGAACCACAACTATTGAGGACGAGGATCACCATCCTTCTGACAACCCACAGCACCGGGGTTTACACGTTCTATCTCCTGGTGTGGATATGGAGATTAGAGCATCTAGTGAGGCTGCCACCTCTTCTGAATCAGCATATGATCAGAATGAGGCTGGTAACATAGCTAAGACCTCACTAGAGGCAACAGCTGATGAAGGACATAGTCCTGAGGCTGGAAGTCCCCAGTTCCAAGAAAAAGGGGCACATGCTAAAACTGGTCTACACCCAGTGCATGTACATCCTGCTACAAGCAGGAGGTCAGGTGATTCAGCATCTGCTGATGATGACCTGGGCTTCTTTTATGATGTTCTGGCCTAGAACACAATTCTTGAGGAAGAAGTCAGTAGACGACAAAGACTACTTGACCAATTCTCTCAAGAAGCAAGTCCATCTGCCACCAACATAAACCCACAGATGGCACCTTCACCTGAAGGTCTCCCATACACTCAGCCACTCAAAACTTCCAAGCCACCAGCTTCTGTTTCTGGCACTGCTTCTTAGGGACAGAACCCCTCTGAGCAAACAGTTGCTATCTTTCAGCAAACTCTACCTCTCATCACCCCAATGATCACAGACATTGTGATCAAAACCATGGATGAGAGGCTTCCCTCAATCATACAAGCCCTGGTGGAGGAGATTGTGAGCACAAGGCTTTCTGCTACTCAAACCCTTGCAACCAATGCAACCAAAAAAGGGGAGAGTCAGTCAGTGAAAGCAAAGAGGGAGAGCAAACTGAAAGAAAAGAAAACTGAGAAGGAAGAGGAGCCTGTGAAGGGAACCAAAAATGATCAAGTGAGTGAAAGTCTGAAGACAAGTGCTGAAGACAGGTGCTGAAGACAAAGTCTGAAGACAAGTGCTGAAGACAAAGTCTGGAACCAAGTGCTGAAGACAAAGTCTGGAACCAAGTGCTGAAGACAAAGTCTGAAGACAAGTGCTGAAGACAAAGTCTGAAGACACAAGTGCTGAAGACAAGTGCTGAAGACAAAGTCTGAAGACACAAGTGCTGAAGACAAAGTCTGAAGACACAAGTGCTGAAGACCAAAGTATCAGACGTTGTCACAACAGCTGAAGAGGTCTTCTTCAGTAGTTGTGACGGTTTACCTTTCAGTAGTTTTATGTTTTATCTTTTCAGTAGTTTGACACAACAGCTGAAGAATACTTCTTCAGTTGTTGTGCTCATCAGTAGTTTTATATTTATCAGTAGTTTTGTAAAACGACTGAAGAGCTTGTTCTTCAGTCGTTGTAGTTTCAGTAGTTTCTTATTTTGTACCTAACACTCTGAAATGTTCTCAGTAGTTGTGAACATTTCAGTAGTTTGTTAAGAGTTAGTTATTTTTGTAATAGATCTGCCAGTTGTCACTTTCCCGTGATAACAGCAGCGATTGCACTCTATATAAGGAGTGTCAACCTATTGTAATAAATGAATGATTTGATCAGAAATATTCGATATTATTGAAACATTCCTTGTTACAGAAATATATTCTCTTGTTATAACCGTATTTGTTCTTAATGCATACGAGTATCAAATTCTTGCTACAATTTGTCTAATTCTTGTTCTTATTCCGCTGTGCTACGCTCCATTACATCAAACTTGTGATCACTGATCCTGACAAATGGTATCAGAGCAGGTTAATCATTGATCGATCTAATAATTGATCATTGAAACTGCTATTCAACATCCAAGTTTGATTGAATTAGCATTTTTGTGTTTTGCAAGAAACGGTTATAGAGATTGAATTTTTTGTGTTTTCTGGTCATACATCCTGAGATTTTCTCTTGGTTTTCATTGAGTCTGTTGTGGTCTTTATAAAAACGTTTAAAAGCTTGAATTAAATTGTATTTGGACTCAAAATGACTACTCCTTCCAATGATCCTCACAATACTGGTTCCTCAACCAAGCCTCCAATGCTAGTTAGGAATGAGTATAACATATGGCAACGACAAATGCTCCATCACCTGTCTGTTAACAGCGCAGGATGTTGGACATCAGTGGTACATGGTCCACACAAGCCTATGGTGAATAACCCGAAAACCAATCAAATGGTTCTGAAGAGGAGGGAGCAATACTCAGATGAGGATAAAAAGTTGTTTGAGATTGATGCAAAAGCCCATGGAATTCTGGCCATGGCACTGCCTAATAAAATCTATTCTGGGCTAATGCATCATGAAACTGCCCATGACCTCTGGAATGCCTTGAAAGAACAATTTGGAGGAACAGATGAGGTCTTGGCAAATAATAGAGAAATCCTTGCCCAACAATATGAGACATTCTCTCATAGGAAGGGTGAGACACGGACTCAATAGTTCGAGCGGTTCTCTTGTTTGATCTCTGAATTAAAAATGATCAAACATGAGTACACCAATAGCCAGATGAATATAGATTTCTCAGATCACTGCCTGAGAGATGGGACACATATACTATTGTCCTACGCTCCAGTGCAAATTTAGACAAACTATCTCTCACCAACTCCATGGGAAATTGCTCACATTTGAGAGAGAGATAGAACAGAAACGAAAACTGTCTTCATCTGGAAAGCTCACTGAAGACTTTGTACCAGGCAACACTGCCTTGGTTGGTCATGAGCTAGAATATGCTTCATCTGAATGCCAGTATGATGAGCATATTGATTTCTCTTCAAACACTTCTGATTCTGCATTTGTGAGTGTTGATAGTCAGTTTACTGGATGTAATAATGATAATCTATGCTTCATCATGGATGATCTCAAGGGGATTGCTGATGATGACTTAGAAGAGATGGATATTTTGAGCCAAATGGCCTTGATAAATATCAGATCTCAGAAGTTCTACAAAAGAACTGGAAGAAAGTTCCCAAGACTCTCTGGCAAAACCAAAGTTGGTTTTGACAAGAGTAAGTTGAAGTGTCACAAATGCCACAGGCTTGGACACTTTGCTAGAGAATGCAGATCATCTGGATCTAATTGCTCTGCACCTTTTGTGACTTTCCCTGGCAATAGTCAACAACACAGAGGGCAACATCCTGTCAATTCTAGTCATCATTCTCAACCACAATCTCCTGCATATTTTGTTCCTCAGGGTGAAATGCCATATCCTTACCCTTGTTATTACATGCCACACTCAAATCAAGTTCAAGTTCCTATAGTACCACAACCTCATGCACTACCAGAACCTCAACCATCTCAATCTCATCAACCTCCTCAACCTCAACAACACAACTTCTTCACCCCTGGAGGTGTTGACTGGAGCAGTTTACCAGATGACATGTCTGGTCATGAACAACTGTTCACAGGTGCTGGTCAACATGGTGGTGACCGTCCTTTTGGGAATCTGGCTCTCATGGCCCTGGAGTCTACTGAGGGTTCCTGCTCAAATGCATCATCTTCACAGGTAACTCAGGTATCTTCAGAGGCTAAAGCCAAGTTATGTTCTGAATCATGCATTGCTGCCTTTGTCTCCATTAGAGAGGCAAATGTAGCATTAATAAATCAAAAACTTGAGCTTGAGAAAACCATTTCCAAAAGAAAAGCTGAGTTTGAGTCTGCTCTTAATAGTAAAAATGATGAGATTTATAAGCTTAAATGCCAATTAAATGATGAAAAGGCTAAGCTAGAGGTTATTCTGGATGACCAGAGAAGTCTCAAAGAAACCCTTGCAGTCACCCAGGTAGAGTGTGATCGATGGGTACAATCATGCAAAGGTTTTGAAATGCTTCTTAGTAAGCAATCTGCTTCCAATGTGAAGTTTGGTATTGGTTACAATCACACTGCTCCTCCTACAGATTTTGCTTCAAGAGCAGAAGTGAAATCTGATGGAGAAAGCAATAACCAATCCACCTCTTCATGTGATTCACTTTTTGATAGAGCATCATCAAAAGTTGAAGTCAGCACTAAGCCCTCTCAGAACCCATCAGCTGATATTGATGGTTCTACTGCTGACACTCACATGATAAAAGAGATGATCAACTCAGGAGTTATTTCTGAAAGTCCTGAAAGGACTGGAGAGCAAGATTTAACACCTGAAGTTCAAACTCCAACTACTGTCAGCACTGAAGAGAAGAAAACTGTCAGTAGAAAGAGTTTGAAGACTACTAAAGAGGAAGTCAAGAAAGCAAATAATGCTTCCAAAGTACTGAAGAGCAAGTCTTCAGTAGTTTCATCCTCTTTAGTTGATGATCATCATAAGATGAAGAAAAAACCATGTGAAGTATGTGGTTTGTGCAATCATCTTACAGATGATTGTTGGTACAAAAGGGGATCCAAACATTCAAGAGAAAATGGCTAAAATGAAAACTAAGTTTGGAGCCACATTTGTACCAGCAACATCAAATCCTGTAACCCTCAAGTCCAAACAGAAATCCAAAAAGGAAGGGGTTAAACAGGTAACAGCTGAGATTGCTCAAAAGAAGAAGGTGCAACATAGGAACTTATCAAACTCCAATGCCAATTTGTCTGAAGAGCTGAAAGCTTATCCCAAAATCAGACACAGATGGTTATGATGATTCAACATCTATTGGGAAGAGTTAACCAATTAGATGTTCCTATGTTGAAACCACAAAAAAGAGGGTCCAAGCCAAAGGATTCCTTTTCTTCACCAGCTTCTTCCTCTCAGGCTGTTGTTTCCAACAAACATGTTAGTTTACCATCTGTTGATGAGAACAGGCCTAAGACCAAAAGGTTTGGGTCTCAAAATCTAACTAATTTGTTGTATTTTGCAGGGTTCTTCAACATACCTCAGAGGCATCTGGTATGTAGACAGTGGAGGATCCATGCATATGACAGGAAATAGATCACTTCTTAATGCCTACTCTCAAGGAAGGAAGGGGTTTGTGTCATTGGCAATGATGCAAAGGGTTACATCATTGGCAAAGGCTTTGTTTCCAATGGGGAAATAAAGTTTGATGATGTTAACCATGTGGAAAATCTCAAGTACAACCTCTTGAGTGTCAGTCAAATGTGTGACAAAGGCCATGTTGCTCTTTTCACCAGTCAGAACTGTCGGATTCTGTCATCCAAAGTTCTAAATTTGATTGATAAGGTGTTGGATGAACACACTCTCCTAAAGGCCAACAGGACAGGAAGAGTGTATGCCTTAGATCTTTCCAAGAAAATAGATCTCAAAGGCCATCCTTGCCTATTTTCTGTTGGACCAAAAGAACCAATGAGCCAAGATCAGAAAAACCTCTAAGTCCTACATGGTATCACAACAACTGCTTAAAGACTCATCAGTTGTTTGACAAGTGCTGAAGACCTCAACAGCTGAAGATCAAGTGCTGAAGACTTCAACAGCTGAAGAACTAAAGTGCTGAAGTACAACAGCTGAAGAACACAAGTGCTGAAGTACAACAGCTGAAGAACACAAGTGCTGAAGCTGAAAGACCAAAGTACTGAAGTACAACAGCTGAAGAGTTTACAAGTGCTGAAGATCAACAACTGATGTACAAAGTCTGAAGACAAAGACTGAAGACATCAGCTGATGATATCTTCTGAAGTCATCAGCTGATGAAACATCTGAAGGTCAAAGTCTGAAGATCAAGTACTGAAGCCTCAGTA
This sequence comes from Flaveria trinervia, assembly GCA_025506515.1. NCBI lineage: Eukaryota > Viridiplantae > Streptophyta > Magnoliopsida > Asterales > Asteraceae > Flaveria > Flaveria trinervia. The sequence goes on along the minus strand of CM046450.1, from coordinate 17,908,608 downwards.
GTTTGTCACAACTGCTGAAGAGTACTTCTTCAGTAGTTGTGATATCAGTAGTTTTATATTTCTAGTTTCAGTAGTTTTATGTTTTAGTAGTTTTGTAAAACGACTGAAGAGCTTGTTCTTCAGTCGTTGTAGTTTCAGTAGTTTTATATTTTGTACTTAACACTCTGATATGTTCTCAGTAGTTGTGAACATTTCAGTAGTTTGTTAAGAGTTAGTTATTTTTGTATTTGATCTGCCAGTTGTCACTTTCCGTGATAACAACAGTGATTGTTGCACTCTATATAAGGAGTGACAACCTATTGTAATATGGGTGAATGAATGGAATGTATGAATGATTTGATTAGAAATATTCTATATCTATAAACATTCCTTGAAATCAGAAATATATATTCTCTCCTTATAACCGTATGTGCTCTTAATGCATACAAGTATCGATTGCTTGCTACAATCTGTCTAATTCTGTTCGTATTCCGCTGCTTTGACTCTAATACATCAAACTTGTGATCGCTGATCCTGTCAAATGGTATCAGAGCAGGTTAATCATTGATCGATCTAATAATTGATCATTGAAACTGCTATTCAAGATCTAAGTTTGATTGAATTAGCTTTTGTTTTTGCAAGAAACGGTTATAGAGATTGAATTTTCTGTATTTCTGGTCATTCATCCTGAGATCTTCTCTTGGTTTTCATTGAGTTTGTTGTGGTCTGTTTAAAACTTTTAAAAGCTTGAATTAAATGTTTTTGAACTGAAAATGACCACTCCCTCCAATGATCCTCACAATACTGGTTCCTCAACCAAGCCACAAATGCTGGTTAGGAATGAGTATAACATATGGCAAAGACGTATGCTCCATCACCTGTCTGTTAACAGCGCAGGTTGTTGGACATCAGTGGTACATGGTCCACACAAGCCTATGGTGAATAACTCGGAAACCAATCAAATGGTTCCGAATAGGAGGGAGCAATACTCAGATGAGGATAAGAAGTTGCTTGAAATTGATGCAAAAGCCCATGGAATTCTGGCCATGGCACTGCCAAATGAAATCTATTCTGGGCTAATGCATCATGAAACTGCCCATGACCTCTGGAATTCCTTGAAAGAATAATTTGGAGGAACGGATGAGGTCTTGGCAAATAATAGAGAAATTCTTGCCCAACAATATGAGACATTCTCTCATAGAAAGGGTGAGACACTGACTCAACAATATGAGCGGTTCTCTTGTTTGATCTTTGAACTAAAAATGGTCAAACTTGAGTACACAAATATTCAGATGAATAACAGATTTCTCAAATCACTGCCTGAGAGATGGGACACATATACTATTGTCCTATGCTCCAGTGCAAGTTTGGACAAACTATCTCTCACCCAACTCCATGGGAAACTGCTCACGTTTGAGAGAGAGATAGAACAGAAGAGAAAGTTGTCTTCATCTGGAAAGCTCACTGAAGACTTTGTACCAGGCAACACTGCCTTGGTGGGTCATGAGTCAGAATATGCTTCATCTGAATGCCAGTATGATGAGCATATTAATTTCTCTTCAAGCACTTCTGATTCTGCATTTGTGAGTGTTGATGGTCAGTTTACTTAATGACAATCTATGCTTCATTATGGATGATCTCAAGGGGATTGCTGATGATGACTTAGAGGAGATGGATATTTTGAGCCAAATGGCCCTGATAAATATCAGATCTCAGAAGTTCTATAAAAGAACTGGAAGAAAATTCCCAGGACTCTCTGGCAAAACCAAAGTTGGTTTTGACAAGAGCAAGTTGAGGTGTCTCAAATGCCAAAGGCTTGGACACTTTGCAAGGGAGTGTAGATCAACTGGATCTAACTCCACTGCACCCTTTGTGACTTTTCCTGGCAATAGTCAACAACACAGAGGGCAACATCCTGTCACTTCTAGTCATCATCCTCAACAACAATCTCCGGCATATTTTGTTCCTTAGGGTCAAATGCCATATCCGTACCCTTGTTATTACATGCCACAGTCAAATCAAGTTCAAGTTCCTATGGCACCACAACCTCATGCACTACCAGAACCTCAGCCATCCCAATCTCATCAACAACCTCAACCTCAACAACACAGCTTCTTCACCCCAGGAGTTGTTGACTGGAGCAGTTTACCAGATGACATGTCTGGTCATGACCAACTGTTCTCAGGTGCTGGTCAACATGGTGGTGACAGTCCTTTTAGGAATCTAGCTCTTATGGCTTTGGAGTTTGCTGATACTTCATTTTCTAATGCCTCTACACCTCAGGTATCACAGGTATCCTCTGAGGCAAAAGCCAAATTATGTTCTGAACCATGCATAGCAGCATTTTCTTCCATTAGAGAAGCAAATGTAGCTCTAATTAATAAGAACATTGAGTTAGAACAATTAATTTCCAAAACAAAGCTGAGTTTGAGTCTGTGCTTAAAGATAAAAATGATGAGATTTATAAACTGAATTGCCAATAATTGATGATAAGGCTAGAGAAGAGGTACTTCTAGAGAAGTACAAAGATCTCAAAGAAACCCTTGCAGTTACCCAGGTAGAGTGTGATAGATGGGTACAATCATGCAAAGGTTTTGAAATGCTTCTTAGTAAGCAATCTGCTTCAAATGTGAAGTTTGGAATTGGTTACAATCACACTGCTCCACCTACATATTTTGCCCCAAGAGCAGAGGAAGAATCTGATGGTGAGAGTGATAACCAATCCATCACATCATGTGACCTACCTTCTGATACAGCACAATCAGAAGTAGCAGTCAGCATCAAGCCCTCTTTGAACCTATCAGCTGATGTTGATGGTTCAAATGCTGACACTCACATGTTTAATGAGTTGATCAACTCAGGAGTTAATTCTGAAGGTCCTGAAAGGACTAGAGAGCAGGATCTAACACCTGAAGTTCAAACTTCAACTGCTGTCAGTACTGAAGAGAAGAAAACTGACAGTAGAAAGAGTTTGAAGACTACTAAAGAGGCAGTCAAGAAAGCAAACAATGCTTCCAAAGCATTGAAGAACAAGTCTTCTGTTGCTTCACCCTCTTTAGTTGATGATCAACCTAAGATGAAGAAGAAACCATGTGAAGTATGTGGTTTGTTCAATCATCTTACAGATGATTGTTGGTACAAAAGAGGTTTCAAACTCAAACAAAAAGAAGAAATTAAAGAAAAAATGGTAAAAATGAAAACTGAGTTTGAGACCACATTTGTATCAGCAACATCAAATCCTGTAACCCTTAAGTCCTCAAGAAATCCAAAAAGGAAGGGGTTAAACAGGTGATAGCTGAGAATGCTCAGAAGAAGAAGGGGCAACATAGGGACTTATCAAACTCCACTGGCAATGTGTCTAATGAGCTGAAAGCTTTATCACAAAATCAGACACAGCTGGTTATGATGGTTCAACATCTGTTGGGTAGAGTTAACCAACTAGATGCTCCTATGTTGAAACCACAGAAAAGGAGGTCAAGCCAAAGGACTCCTCTTCTACACCATCTTCTTCCTCTCAGGCTGTTGTTTCAAATAAACCTATTAGTTTACCATCTATTGATGAGACCAGGCTCAAAACCAAAAAGGTTTGGGTCTCTAAAACTAACTGATTGTTTATTATTGCAGGGTTCTTCAACATGCCAAAGTAGCATCTGGTATGTAGACAGTGGGGGATCTATGCACATGACTGGGAATAACTCTCTTCTTCATGACTACTCTCAAGGAAAGAAGGGATTTGTTTCTTTTGGCAATGATGCTAGGGGTTACATCATTGGTAAGGGCTTTGTCTCCAATGGAGAAATCAAATTTGATGATGTTAATCATGTGGAAAATCTCAAGTACAATCTCTTGAGTGTCAGTCAAATATGTGATAAAGGCCATGTTGCTCTTTTCACCAGTCAAAACTGTAGAATTCTGTCATCCAAAGTTTTGCACTTGATTGACAAGGTGTTGGATGATCACACTCTCCTGAGAGCCAACAGGACAGGAAGAGTGTATGCCTTAGATCTTTCTAAGAAAATAGATCTCAAAGGCAATCCTTGCCTATTTTCCAAAGCCTCTTCTCAAGAATCTAAACTGTGGCACAGAAGGCTTGGTCATGTTAATCTCAAAAACATGAATAAGCTTACCCACAATAGTTTAGTCAGAGGCTTACCAATAAAGGAGTTCCACTGTGATGAAACCTGCACTGCTTGTTTAAAAGGAAAACAGCACAAAGTCTCATTCCCTCCTATTAAAGAGCCTAAGTCCACTGCCTGCTTGCAATTACTACATATGGATTTATTTGGTCCTGTGAGTGTAATGAGCATGGCAAAGAAGAAATACTGTCTGGTAATTGTGGATGATTACTCCAGATTTGTATGGACTTTCTTTCTATATTCAAAGGATGAGGCTGCTTAGAAGATTATTCACTTTGTGTTGTATATTGAGAAGCAGTATTCCCTTCCAGTCAAGTGTATTAGGAGTGACAATGGAACTGAGTTCAGAAATCATACACTTGATGACTTTTATCTTTCAAAGGGAATCAAAAGGCAGTTTAGCATTCCGAGGACTCCAGAACAAAATGGAGTAGTGGAGAGAAAGAACAGGACCCTCATTGAAGCTACAAGGTCATGCTGGCTGACTCTGGTTTGCCACTGACCTTTTGGGCTGAAGCTGTCAACACAGCTTGCTATGTGCAAAATAGAGTCTTAGTAAATCAGAGATTGATGAAGACTCCATATGAAGTTCTCCATCATTTGGCTCCTCTGATTTCATTTTTCAAAGCATTGGGTGTCCCTGTTTTATTCTCAACACAAAGGATCAACTCCAAAAATTTGATCCTAAGGTGGATGCAGGGTATTTTGTTGGTTATTCATCTACTTGTAAGGCATACAGAGTCTTCAACTGCAGAACAAAGATGGTTGAAGAAACTCTACATGTTAAGTTCAATGAATCTCCAAAGGACAAGATTCCACAAAGCCCTGTGGAGTTATTTGATTTGGACATACTGCAATATGTTCCTCACCAAACTCCTGCTGTTGCTCCTGTCAACAGTTCACCACCTGGTGGTACTGCTGATGATGATGATGATTGCAGTACTCACCTCTTCAGGTTTAGTGATCAGCTGCCTGATTCAGCTAGACCTGATGTTCCTGTAGCTCCAGTAGCACCATCCACAACAAATGCTGATGAGATCTCTTCGAATTCAACTTCCTTTGAATTACCATCCACTGATTGGTTTCAAGGAAATGATTCACCATCACCATCTGTTACTGCTGAGCCTGCTACAAACACTTGCACAGATCTCATTGTGTATCAAGATCTGAAGAATCACCCTATGTCTAAATCATTGGTGATATCACTGCTGGAGTATCAACAAGAAGTCAATTGTCAAATTTCTGCTTCTATGCTCCTTCATCATTCAGTAAGAGCCAAAGAATTATCATATTGCTTTAAAGGACAATGGATGGGTTGATGCCATGCAGCTTGAGCTTCTTCAGTTCAAGAAACAGCAAGTGTGGAACTGGTTCCTCTACCTCCAGGTAAGTGTGCAATAGGCACTAAATGGGTGTTTAGGAACAAAACTGATGAAAATGGGCTTATTGTTAAGAACAAGGCCAGACTGGTTGTTCAGGGGTTTGCACAAGAAGAAGGTATTGATTATGATGAAACCTTTGCCCCTGTAGCCAGACTGGAAGCAATTCGATTGTTTTTAGCTTATGCTGCTTATCAAAACCTTAAAGTTTTTCAAATGGATGTCAAAAGTGCATTTTTGTATGGAAAAATTAAAGAAGAGGTTTATGTATGTCAACCTCCAGGCTTTGAGGACAATAAACATCCTAATTGGGTGTATAAGCTTGATAAGGCTCTTTATGGGTTAAAACAAGCTCCTAGAGCCTGGTATGAGACATTATCAAACTTTCTTCTGGAAAACAATTTCACTAGAGGCTCCATAGATAAGACTTTATCATTAAGAAAGCTGGGCAGCATAATCTACTTGTTCAAATTTATGTAGATGATATCATTTTTGCATCCTCTGATCCAAAGTTGTGTGATGCCTTACAAAGTTGATGCAACAGAAATTTGAAATGAGTGCCATGGGAGAATTACAGTTCTTTCTGGGGTTGCAAATCAAACAAAAGGCTGATGGAATTTTCATTCATCAGTCCAAATACACAAAAGATCTTTTGCAAAAGTTTGATTTACAAAACTGTAAGCCTGTTCTACCCCATGTGCAGCACCACACAACTGGATACAGATCAGAAAGGTAAAGTGGTTGATGAACACTTTACAGATGTATGATTGGGTCCTTGATGTATTTAACAGCCTCTAGACCAGATATTATGTTTGCTATATGTGTTTGTGCTAGATTTCAGGCTGCACCTAAAGAGTCTCATCTGATTGCAGTCAAGAGGATCTTTAGATATCTGCAAGGCACTCCATCTCTAGGTTATGGTATTCCACTGGACATTCTGGTAAATTAGTTGCTTTTTCTGACAGTGACTATGCAGGTGTAAGTTGACCAGGAAATCAACTTCTGGTGGATGTCAATTCCTAGGCAACTGCTTGATTTCTTGGCAGAGCAAGAAACAGACCTCAGTTGCTACATCAACTGCTGAAGCAGAGTACATTACTGCTGCAAGCTGCACCTCTCAGGTACTCTGGCTTCAAAACCAACTTCTGGATTATGGCATTACAGAGACTAAGACTCCATTGCTAATGGATAGTGCTTCAGCTCTTTGCATTGTCAAAAATCCAGTCCAGCACTCTAGGACTAACATATAGAGATCAGACATCATTTTATAAGGGATTGTTTTGAAAAAGGTCTGATTGATCCTAAGTTTGTGCCTAGTGCTGATGAGCTTGCAGACATTTTTACTAAGCCTTTGGATAGTTCAACTTTCCAAAACCTGGTGTTAAGGCTTGGTATGCTGCAGCTAGAATAAGTGACAACTACTGATGATCTTAGTAATAAGTACTGATGATCATTAGTAACTATGTCACATATAAGTACTGATGAGCTCTTTTACCCTCAGCAGTTTTTATAACTACTGAAGGCTAAATGTCTCACAAGTACTGAAGTACTTCATCTGTTCTAAACTACTGATGTAGTTACAACTACTGATGCAGCTACACTACTACTGCAATCAGTACAAACAGATAAGTACTGATGTCCTATGAAACAACTGAAATCAGCCAAAAAGCTGATGAATGTGTTGAGGACAGTATGAAACACTGACAAGCTAAGAATTGACGAAAACAGCTGATGAGAAATTTCTCTTCAGTCGTTTGTACTACTGTTGTTTCATTCTAAACAACTGAAGCAAAACCATGTCTTCAGTAGTTTTATAACTACTGATGACTAATACCAAGTCTTCAGTTGTTTACAACAGCTGATGACAAAACCACTGTCTTCAGTAGTTTCATAACTACTGATGACAAACACCAAGTCCTCAGTTGTTTCAATCATCTGAAGTCAAAACCACGGTCTTCAGTAGTTTTCTAACTACTGATGCCTAACACCACGACTTAGCTGTTTCAACGTCTGAAAGGATAATACCATGTCAACGGTCGTTTAAAACTCCTGATGACTAACACCACATCCTTCAGTCGTTTTCTTACCCGTACCCTATAAATATCCCTGACCTAAGCTCTCAATGCTTCATCTTCTTCAAACCTAACGTTCCTCTCCAAAACTTCCCTCTTCTCAATGGCGTCCATGCAAATTAAACCGCGACACAACTGTGTTGCCTACCTCACTAAATCGCCTATCTGGCCTAAGTTCGATACTGCTATCGATCTTATGGTTCAGTCCCAATACAATACGGAATTCTTTTGAATCCCATACTACATGCCGAATCCCTTCAACAATTTTGGATGAACGTTACTATTACCACTAGGGAGAACAACACACCATCTCTCCAGTCGGTCGTCAACAATAAAGAAGTAGTCATCACTCCTGTAATAATCCGCCAAATTCTTCATCTGAATGATGCTAGTTCTCCTGCTGGTTATCCGAAGGGCACCACAGATCTATCCTTTGCCAACATGGATATCAAGGTGATCTCGGTGCCTCCACTATCATGAAGAAACACTTTAATGACGCTGAGCGCCTAATCTTTCACATGGTGAATGTATGTTTGGCCCCTAAGACGTCGTCTTGGGATCAAATGTCGACAAAATGGCAGCAGGTAATGTACTCTATTCTTGAGCAACAACCACTAAACTTTTCAGAAATAATATTTTCGGAGCTCAAGGACATGGCTCAAAAACTAACTGCCAACCGTTGGATACTATATCCACGGTTCATAATGGCCATCATTACAAACCAGCTTAATGCTGAGGGACTTGTTGGCTTGGGAGTCCCTGCTACGGCTGTTCTGCCGGAAGTATACTCCCGGCATAACTCTGACCAGACACTTAAAATGGCTGCCAAGCTGCGAAAACCCACGCAGCTGGAACCCACAGCCACCACCTCCAAATCAAAAGTCCCCACCAAACCCACTAAAAGAAACCCAAAACGGCTACTCAGGGAATTGAGTCCCCTGAGGATGCCCCTGCAACACAAACGCAGGATATGTCCACTAGTCCAAACCCCCTAGTGGATACAATGACTCTTCCAGCCATAGCCGCTCAGGCCTCCTCTCAACAGGAGCCTGCAGCAACCACACAAGGGGTACCTACATATCTGGGATCTTCCTCACTTGAGGGGATTGCCATTGAAGAGCACCAACCTCCCCGGGTGCACACTGCTTCTATCCCTTCACCCCAAACAACCGCCCCTCACAGCCCAACTTTAATAGTTGCACAAGTGCTGACTCAACTGCACTCCTCACCCCCTCCCCAGAAACCACTTACTACTGGGAATACCTCTACAATTGAGGGGGAGGAACACAGTGCACTTGACAACCCACAGCACAGGGGTTTACCACTTCTATCTCCTGGTGTAGACAAGGAGCTTAGAATATCTAGTGAGGCTGCCACCTCCTCTGACTCAGCACATGATCAGAATGAGGCTGGTAACATTGCCAAGACCTCACTAGAGGCAACAGCCGATGATGGACACTGTCCTGAGGCTGGAAGTCCCCAGTACCAAGCACAAGGGGCACATGCATCAACTGGTCTACACCCAGTGCATGTAAATCCTGCTCTAAGCAGGAGGTCAGATGATTCAGCTTCGGCTGATGATGACCTGGGCTTTTTCTACGATGTTCTTGCCCAGAACACCATCCTTGAAGAGAAAGTCAGTAGGCTGCAAAACCTACTTGATCAACTCTCACAAGGAGAAAGACCATCTGCCTCTACTCACCCACAGATGGCACCTTCACTTAAAGGTTCCCCAAACACTGAGCCACTCCAAACTCAACCACCTTCCTTGCTTCAGGCCCTACTTCTCAGGAACAGAACCCTCCTGAGCAAATAGGTGCTGTACTTCAAAATCCCCTCCCTCTCATCACACCCATAATCACTGTTATTGTGACTAAATCCATTGATGAGAGGCTTTCCTCCACTTTACAGCCCCTGATTGATGCTGCTGTACAAAAGACTCTTTCTGCGGTACAAACCCCCTCCTCCAATGCATCCAAAAAGGGGGAGAGTACTGCAGTGAAAGAAAAGAAGAGGAAAAGATCAGAGGAAAAGAAGGAAGAAAAGCAAGCCCAAAAGGAGGAGAAAGAACAGCAACCACTGCTCACCTACAAGCGAAAGAAAGGTGCTGATGATCATATTGCTGAAGATAAAGCCTTGGAGCTACTGATAAAAGAGGCTGATGCCGAACACAGCAGATCAATGGACAACATCATTGATCAGCTGTTTAGGCAAGGCCATGACACCAATAAACTTGACTCTGAGATTCGACGACTATAGATTGAAGAAATCCAGAATAGATGGGCAAGTTATGAAGTGTTAGAAAGAGAAAGGCTTGAGATCATGATTAGATTTATTGCAAAATATCTTGGAAGATCAATGATCGAAATCAAAGCTTGGTCCAGGGACAGTATCTTGGCAATCACCACCAAGATCTGTTCGTCTGAAGCATATACTAAGGGGCTTGTTATTGAAGCTTTGAATGAAGCGGGTGCTGGGAGCAGGACTGAGCTAGCCAAGCAATCAAAAGCCACACTCACCTCAAGGATGCTAGAACAGCCTGTCAACATTCCCGCACCAAAACCACCCAAAACACAACCACCAAACCAACTCACTTACCCTCAAAACCCATAGCCGATGATATACCCTTGAAGAAGAAGAGAAGGATATTGAGGCTAGAAGATGATGAAGAAGATGATGAAGATAGGCTGCCACTCTCAGCTGTGATTTAGTTGCCTAAGGCCACAAGTCACTCCTCAGCAATTACTCCTGAAGTCCAGAGACAAATGGTTAAAGTGAAGCTAGAAGAAGAAGAGCTTCATAAACAGCATGATGAGGAATTGCTGAAGAGAGTTGACAAAGCTTATGCAGCCACATCTTCTATCATCAATATGAAGAAGCAAGCCCTCAGACTTTACACTCTCAGGCATACCTTTCAATATCAAAAGGAAAGAGTGAGGATTTGGCCTGATCCCAGGGCCTCTCACAGAATTCATAAGAAAAATATACCTCAGAGATACATTAGCCAGGTGAAAAAGATCGTAGATGAAGTGATCTCTCTGGTCTTTGTATTTCACCCTGGGAAATCCTAGAAGACTTCAAGAAAGCCTACAAAGCTAATCTAACCCCTCAGAAGATGCTGGAAAACAAAATAGTGAAAAAGGGGTTAGTTTACAAGAGGCTTGAGGAAGTCAGGAAAAATGAGCTCCAGTTGTTCCTAGAGGGTAATCACCCGGATGAGTTTGCTTACAGAATAATAACAACTGTGGAGCTAAAGAATGGGAAACAGGCCAAATACCTGTCTGAGTATTATGGGCCTGAATCATTGTTTGAAGGAGGTGCTGAAGAGCTAACCATGGAGGAACAAATCACCTTCCTTGAGGCCTACACAAGAGAGTCGTACAGACTCATTATGGGGAAGTAAATCTCATGAATGGGATAACAACTCTGTGTCCTGTTCCCTAAAACAGAGTTCCCATTCACACTCTGCCAAATAAATATTTGAGATTTCTTCCCAGGCCGGAGCTTACATGGGTCATCTTCTCTACTGATCAAGAAGGAAAAAGACCAACACTTTGCCAACAATAAGTGGGACAACGAATAATTTAGAGGTTTTGGCTGCATTGGTTCAGGGGGAGTTTGTTGGACCAAAAGAACCAATGAGCCAAGATCAGAAAAACCTCTAAGTCCCACATGGTATCACAACAACTGCTGAAAGACTCATCAGTAGTTTGACAAGTGCTGAAGACCTCAACAGCTGAAGATCAAGTGCTGAAGACTTCAACAGCTGAAGAACTAAAGTGCTGAAGTACAACAGCTGAAGAACACAAGTGCTGAAGCTGAAAGACCAAAGTACTGAAGTACAACAGCTGAAGAGTTTACAAGTGCTGAAGATCAACAACTGATGTACAAAGTTTGAAGACAAAGACTAAAGACATCAGCTGATGATATCTTCTGAAGTCATCAGCTGATGAAACATCTGAAGGTCAAAGTCTGAAGATCAAGTACTGAAGCCTTAGTAGTTTGTCGCAACTGCTGAAGAGTACTTCTTCAGTAGTTGTGATATCAGTAGTTTTATATTTCTAGTTTCAGTAGTTTTATGTTTCAGTAGTTTTGTAAAACGACTGAAGAGCTTGTTCTTCAGTCGTTGTAGTTTCAGTAGTTTTATATTTTGTACTTAACACTCTGATATGTTCTCAGTAGTTGTGAACATTTCAGTAGTTTGTTAAGAGTTAGTTATTTTTGTATTTGATCTGCCTTGTATTTGATCTGCCAGTTGTCACTTTCCGTGATAACAGCAGTGATTGTTGCACTCTATATAAGGAGTGACAACCTATTGTAATATGGGTGAATGAATGGAATGTATGAATGGAATGTATGAATGATTTGATTAGAAATATTCTATATCTATAAACATTCCTTGAAATCAGAAATATATATTCTCTCCTTATAACCGTATGTGCTCTTAATTTATACAAGTATCGATTGCTTGCTACAATCTGTCTAATTCTTGTTCGTATTCCGCTGCTTTGACTCTAATACATCAAACTTGTGATCGCTGATCCTGTCATTTTCCAAGGCTTCCCCCCAAGAATCTATTCTATGGCATAGAAGGTTGGGTCATGTTAATCTCAAAAACATGAATCAGTTGATAAACCATGGTTTAGTAAGGGGACTGCCTATGAAGGAGTTCAAGTGTGAAGATAACTGCACTGCTTGTTTAAAAGGAAAACAGCACAAAGCTTCATTTCCCTCCATAGAAGAACCTAAGTCCACTGCTTGCTTACAGCTTCTTCACATGGATCTCTTTGGTCCTGTGAAACTGATGAGTATGGCTAAGAAGAAATACTGTCTGGTAATTGTGGATGATTACTCCAGATTTATATGGACTTTCTTCTTGCATTCAAAGGATGAGGCTGCACAGTCCATTATGAACTTTGTGTTACATGTTGAGAAGCAGTATTCCCTACCAGTTAAGTGTGTGAGGAGTGATAATGATACTGAATTTAGAAACCACACACTTGATCAGTTTTACTTATCAAAGGGAATCAAGAGGCAGTATAGCATCCCAAGAACTCCTGAGCAAAATGGAGTAGTGGAGAGAAAGAACAGGACCCTTATTGAAGCTGCAAGGTCCATGTTGGCTGACTCTGGACTGCCAATGACTTTTTGGGCTGAAGCTGTCAATACAGCTTGCTATGTACAGAATAGAGTTCTAGTAAATTAGAGGTTGATGAAGACTCCATATGAAGTTCTTCATCATTTGGCCCCTCTAATTTCATTCTTCAGAGCATTTGGGTGTCCTTGTTTCATTCTCAACACACGGATCAACTCCAAAAATTTGATCCTAAGGTGGATGCAGGGTACTTTGTTGGTTATTCATCAACTTGCAAAGCATACAGAGTCTTCAACTGCAGAACAAAGATGGTTGAAGAGACTCTACATGTTAAGTTTAATGAATCTCCTAAGGACAAGATTCCACAAAGCCCTGTGGAGCTATTTGATTTGGACATACTGCAATATGTTCCTTATCAAACTCCTGCTGTTGCTCCTGTCAACAGTTCACCACCTGGTGGTACTGCTGATGATGATGATGATTGCAGTACTCACCTCTTCAGGTTTAGTGATCAGCTGCCTGATTCAGCTAGACCTGATGTTCCTGTAGCTCCAGTAGCACCATCCACAACAAATGCTGATGAGATCTCTTCGAATTCAACTTCCTTTGAATTACCATCCACTGATTGGTTTCAAGGAAATGATTCACCATCACCATCTGTTACTGCTGAGCCTGCTACAAACACTTGCACAGATCTCATTGTGTATCAAGATCTGAAGAATCACCCTATGTCTCAAATCATTGGTGATATCACTGCTGGAGTATCAACAAGAAGTCAATTGTCAAATTTCTGCTTCTATGCTCTCTTCATCAGTCAGCAAGAGCCAAAGAATTATCATATTGCTTTAAAGGACAATGGATGGGTTGATGTCATGCAGCTTGAGCTTCTTCAGTTCAAGAAACAGCAAGTGTGGGAACTGGTTCCTCTACCTCCAGGTAAGTGTGCAATAGGCACTAAATGGGTGTTTAGGAACAAAACTGATGAAAATGGGCTTATTGTTAAGAACAAGGCCAGACTGGTTGTTCAGGGGTTTGCACAAGAAGAAGGTATTGATTATGATGAAACCTCATGTCGTAAGCTCCGTGATGTTCATACTCCTTTTGGAGATCTGGAGTCATGCTCGCTAGCATGAGACAAGACACTTGGACGGAGTCCTCAGTGTACTTCAGCCAATCGTTGTAGGCCTCCTCATCATCCTCGCTAGGTTGATCGGGGATAGGGTCGTCTAAAACATACGATCTTCTCTCTTGCTTGAGAATGATTCTCAAGTTTCGATACCAATCGATGAAGTTGTTATGATTTAGACGTTCCTTTTGGAGGATCGCTCGTAGAGATTGGTTAGACGCGGATGAGTTATCGGAATTTACATTATTTGAGGCCATCTACAAAATTTAACAAAGCTTTATTTTAGTATTTTCGATATTGTAATTTTAATAATAATGCCTTTTAAGGACTTTTCATATTAAAATCTAGAACCCGACATTACATTTAAATTGTGGTTAGGTGACCTTTATCCCACGTTTTAAATTAATAAGGTGGTCAACGTTTGACGATTGCAACCATTTGCAACTTCTAGAAATATGGGATCGACTTGAAACATCATATGTAAAGTCGGCATGTTAATCCCATCAACACCATTTGGAAACCACATCGTAGGTGATCCATTTGACATGATTTGCAAATCACGACACCCTACTTACACCCACGTGTGAGTTTGCCAAAACAAGTGGTTAGGTGACCTTTATCCCACAAATAAGGCATTCTCACCTTGAGTCACGAGTTCCCTCAAAGTGGTTAGGTGACCTTTATCCCACTAAGAGTTCTCAAGTGACTCAAGTGTTGTGTAAAAGGACGGTGTTGATCTTGTTAAAGAATATTTAGAGGTTTCATAATATTAGTTTAGAAAACTCTATGTACTTGTATTTGCATGCAATCAAATGCAAGGTACCCTATGGTCCTTTGATTAAAACCAATTTCAATCTTTAAAATCATTAAACCATTTTAATAACTTTATATAAACTTTTAGAACCATCAATTTTCAGCTTGTTAAGATGTTAGTGAGTTTGTTATGCATGTCAAAACATCAACCATTCAAACAAACAACAAACATTAACAATCATATGTGCATAACCATAGCCCTTATGTTGACAACACTTGTTTGCCATCACAAGTGTTGTCATATGGTCTTTTCTAAGGTTACAACAAGAGAACACATAGAAAGCTTCCAAAAGCCTCCACTTGAAACCGCATCCAAAATGCTCCATGTTTCTTTTGTGTCTTCCTTGTGCTTCCAAGGCATATGTCTTCATATTACAAGATATAAGGTCCTAATACATGATATCTAGTAAAATGAAATTACATCTAATCTATTTATTACAACCCAATAATAAATAAAATTACACTTGAAACAATTGATAATACAACCCTATTGAATGAATGAATACAACCATTATAAACACCCAACAACACAAGGTCAATGGCTAGGTTATGCACTAAAATAAGCATCCAAAATATAACTATGAGTCCCCTTAAAACCAACGAATTTTCAGCCAACATAAACTGAAAAATTCGGGTTTAGATGTTGTCCAAACAACACAACATATCAACATATATATATCTTTCAAGATTTAATCACAAGCATGTATAATAAATCTTGAAAGTTGGGGATTCAACAAAACAGAAACATAGCAGCCCCAAATCAGCTTATAATGAGTTTATTATCATCCTTTAAAACCTATTTTAAAGGCCAAAACAAGCAAGTCATCCACATAACCGGCTCTTGATGCCATTGACGGGTTTACTAGAACACAAAATGCAAGTTTAACCACTTAAACTTTCAGAAAACGCAGCGGATATGTAGCTTTTAATACCGATTTTAAAGCTGAAAATTTCATGTTCTTAGTGAAGTTTCAAGATGAAAACAAACCCAAATCAAAAGGATCATTATATGTGAATGATCAAGCTATGAACATATGCTAAACTACACATAAAATTACAGCTACATAGAGCTGTGATTACTACCTTTCTTCAGCAAAAACGACTAAGGAAAGGTTGAATGATGCTCCAAAACGACCAAGACTTCAAGCAAGAAATCCTCAAGTGTTTATACCCCAAGCCTTGAAGCAAAAACTCTTCTTGTTAGGGAGAAATAACACCAAGAACAAAACTGAAAACTCTTGTTTCTGCTAGAATTGCCGTGAATAGGAGAGAGGAGAAGAAGGAGTGTCTTGTTCAAATTGCATGTATGGAATTAATGAATCAATTAAGTGTAAGGCTAGTGATGTTTGTGTGTTTTCAAGACACAATGTGGTCCAATCAAAATTACAAGGGGCGGCCAAAAGAGAGGATTTGAAAGAGTTTCCCCCTTTAATTTTTGTAACACATAACACATTGTCACTAGTCATATGTCACACAATAAAAGGTCACTTTCTAGACACAATTTATAAGTGTGACATATGTTCTCTTTAATTAAACAATTTAATTAAAGTACACTCATGTGTTATTAGTTTTATTTAAACCCCTTTTAAATGACAAGAATAACAATAAACACATCAACAAATTATCCTTATAATTTGTTCCATCTCATATGCAATTTATTTAGAAAACCCATTTTCTAAATTGGTGTAAATATTTAATTGCATGATCATATCATCAATTAAATATAAATTGGTGTTTGCTAAGCTTATTAATGGGTATAACCCGACTTGGATCATAACGTATTAACCACATCCATATTCTAAGTGTCTTGGGCACATAGAATCCTTCAATCTCCCACTTGCCCAAGATTCATAGAAGATTGATGCAAGCAGTAAATACCGCCTAACAACGGTTTACTACCCTTAATACGCATGACTTATAGCCATTCAATAACATCATCCCTTTCAAGTACCCTACTTGAAAAGATTTAGGTGAATCAATCATCTATCCTTTTGTCACAGATGTCATGTTAAATCCAAGAACACAGAATGATCATTTCTTGTTGATTTAACTTGTCAGGCCTTAGACATCTAACTCTCAACGAATAAGAAGAACAAATTCCATCTTGACTACATACGTTTCTCACAAACACCTCGTGTTATATCTGAACATACCCTTATGTACTGTCCACTATTTCAGGACAGTGAAGAATTAGCTCAAGGTATAATACTTAGTGAATATCAAAACTCAAAACGTATCTCAGGTCGGAAGATACAAATGATATTCGCCTTTACTCAAATTTACTTATGATCAATCATTAAGATTCCATGTAGTAAAATTTGAGATGCGGGTTAGTCCAATATTTGTGTCCCACAAATATCTACGAACCTTGGTAGCAACCCATTGCTCTATATTCATCCTTATGAATATCAACCAATCCAAGTTCATAATAATCTTACTCTCACACTTGTTCCCACAAGTATGAGCGCATACGGACATTTTAGAGTAAACATTTTTCATGGATAAAACATGCTAAATAGGAACATTAACTGAAACACTATAACCAAATAATTTTATTCAAATAATATAGAGTTCCATATATCCAAATACAATATTTACAAATCAAATCCAATCACTAGAATATCAAAGTCCCATGGCACAAGTATGACCTTCATGCTTTGCCTTTTCAAGGAGCTTCGTGAGAGGATCCGCAATGTTTTGATCCATGTGAACTTTGCGAATACATATCTTTCCCTTTTCAACTTCATCTCGTATGTAGTTGAATCTCCGCTCAATGTGCCTAGTCTTTTGATGAGCACGAGGTTCCTTGATTTGAGCATTCGCACCCTCGTTGTCACAAAAGATCTCTAGGGGTTCCTGAATAGAAGGGACAACCCCTAGATCGGCAATGAATTTCTTCAACCATGCAGCTTCTTGAGCTGCCAATGAGGCGGCGACGTATTCTGATTATGTAGTTGATAGAGCCACCACATCCTGCTTGGAGCTTTTCCAAGAGACAGCTCCTCCATTCAGAATGAAAATGTATCCCGATTGTGACCGTGAATCGTCACGATCGGTTTGGAAACTCGCATCCGCGTAACCTTTTACAACGAGCTCCTCGTCACCAGATCCATAGATCAGAAACATATCTCTTGTCCTCCTTAGGTACTTAAGTATGTTCTTAACAGCCATCCAATGACTGTTTCCAGGATTTTGCCGGTAACGGCTTGTCATGCTCAAGGCGCATGACACGTCCGGTCGAGTGCATATCATTGCATACATGATGGATCCAATAGCAGATGCATATGGGATTGCCTTCATTTTATCTTGCTCATCCTTTGAGCTTGGACATTGAGTCGTACTCAATATCGTTCCTCTTTGAATAGGTACGGTACCTTTCTTAGAGTTTTCCATCTTGAACCTTTTCAAGATCTTATCAATGTATGCACTTTGATTCAAACCAATCAACCGCCTTGATCTATCCCTATAGATCTTTATTCCCAGAATGTAGGCGGCTTCACCAAGATCCTTAATGGAAAAACAACTTCCAAGCCAGGTTTTTACACCTTCCAGGGTTGGAATGTCATTTCCAAATAGTAGTATGTCATCAACATACAATACTAGGAAAGTTATTGTGCTCCCACTAGCCTTCTTATACACACAAGCCTCATCAGCGTTTTTTATGAAGCCAATTTCTTTACTTCCTCATCAAACCGGTGATTCCAGCTTCTCGATGCTTGTTTCAATCCATAGATTGATTTCTTTAACTTGCATACTTTATTAGGATGTATTGGATCGACAAAACCTTCAGGCTGAACCATATAGACATCTTCCTCAAGATATCCATTAGGAAAGCAGTTTTGACATCCATTTGCCAAATCTCATAATCATAATGAGCAGCTATGGCAAAAAATATCCTTATAGACTTTAGCATCGCAACAGGTGAGAAGGTTTCATCATAATCAACCCCTTGAGTTTGAGTGAAACCCTTTGCTACAAGTCTAGCTTTATAAGTATCCAAGTTTCCATGCATATCGGTTTTCTTCTTGAAAACCCACTTACTTCCAACTACCTTGGAATTAAGGGGTGGTACAACAAGTTTCCAAACTTGATTGTCATACATGGATTGCATCTCAACGTTCATGGCTTCAAGCCATTTGTCACAATCCGAATTGGACACTGCATCATGGTATGTGGTTGGTTCATCTGAATCTACCACATATCATCCATCCATGAAAAATCCGTATCTTTCAGGTGGATTACTAATTCTACCACTTCTGCGAACGTCTTGTGTGTATTGATCAACCCATTGATCATCCTCAACATCCTCATGTTGAGTGCTAGTTTCAACCAAACGTGCATTGGGTTGTGGTTCTTGATCCTCTTCAAGGTCCACTGTTCTACTGCCAGCTCCTTCCATAAGAAACTTTGCTTCTAAGAACTCACCCTTTCTGGCAACAAACACCTTTTGTTCCAGTGGATCATAGAAATAATATCCCATAGAATCTCTAGGATATCCAACAAAGATACACTTGGTGGATCGGACTTCTAACTTGTTTGGGGTGGGAGTCTTAACATAAGACTCACAACCCAGACCCTTAAGTATGATAGGGATGGAACCCTTCCATGCCATATCTCAAAAGGTGTCATTTCCACCTTTTTGGTTGGGGCCATATTTAGAATACGGGCCGCGGAGAGCAGAGCGAAACCCCAAAATGATAGAGGTAATGAGCTTCTAGCCATCATAGATCGGACCATATCCAATAAGGTTCGATTCCTCCTCTTAGACACACCATGATGTTGTGGTGTTCCAGGTGGAGTGAGTTGTGAGACAATCCCACAACTCCTAAGATGATCTTGAAAGGCATCACTTAGGTATTCACCTCCTCTATCGGTACGGAGAACTTTATTGACTTGTTGAGTTGATTTTCTACTTCATTCTTAAAGATTTTGAACATTTCAAAGGCTTCATCTTTGTGCCTTAATAAGTACACATACCCATAGCGACTATAATCGTCGGTAAAGGTAATGAAGTATCTTTCACCATTCTAGTCATTGGCTTAAAAGGACCACATATATCCGAATGTATGATTCCTAATAAATCTTTTGCCCTTTCGTTAGTTCCACTAAAGGGTGCCTTAGTCATCTTTCCTTGTAAACAAGATTCACAAACATCAAATGAATCACATTCATTTGTTTTTAAAAGACCATTCTTTTGAAGTGTTTGTAAACGTTTCTTGTTTATATGTCCAAGACGACAATGCCAAAGATAGGTATCACTCAAGTCCAACTTGAGTTTCTTGGTGTTAGTTTGGTACAATGAGCTATTTAAAGTATTTTCATGAACCATTCATAAATACCATTAATGGGAATAGCTTTAAAATAGAATATACCATTAAAAGAAACATGAATATCATTTTCAACAAATGATAATACATGTCCAAATTGTTTTAACAGGGCTACAGAGATAATATTCCTAGTCAAACTAGGAGCATACAAAACATTGTTCAAAATCACTTCCAAACCATTTGGAAGTTTCAAGATGTAGTCACCACGGGCTTCAACTTGAACTTTAGCCCCATTGCCCATGTAGAGGCTTACATCCCCTTTCTTGAAGTCACTACTTCTTTTGAACCACTGCAACAAATTGCAAATATGAGTTCCACATCCGGTATCTAATACCCATGTGTTAGAGGATATCATGTTTAAATCAATATGGATCATGTATATTGTACCTGAGGTCTGCCCGGCATCCCTCTTTGCTTTCAACTCTTGGAGATGGACAGGACAATTCCTTGCCCAATGTCCAATCTCCCCACACTTGAAGCATGGGTCGCTAGTAGCAACCTTTTGCTTTTTCTCTTGTGGTTTGGGTGGCACCCTTGCCACCCCTTTCCCTTTTCCCCAAGCGGGTCCCTTACCCTTGGCAACCTTTGCCTTGGGTGCGGGACGAGGCCTTTTATTGTTCCCACCTTCATTGATGGTGAGAACGGGTAAAACCCTTTTACCCATGGCCGCCTCGGCCGTTTTGAGCATTGAGTGAAGCTCACCAATGCTTTTGTCCCAAGCATTCATGTTGTAGTTCAACACGAATGTCTCGAACCTCTTGGTAAGGCCATTTAGGATCAAATCCGTGGCCAATTCCTTCGAGACGGGACAATTAAGCCTCTCGAGGCGGTCAATGTGACTTTTCATCTTAAGTACATAAGATGAAACAGATTGGTTGTCGTCCATACGACATGCATGGAGTGCTCGAACCGTTTCGAAGCGCTCAACCCTTGCTTGCTGTTGGAACGTTTCCTTCAGTTGGGTTATCATGTCGTAAGCTCCGTGATGTTCATACTCCTTTTGGAGATCTGGAGTCATGCTCGCTAGCATGAGACAAGACACTTGGACGGAGTCCTCAGTGTACTTCAGCCAATCGTTGTAGGCCTCCTCATCATCCTCGCTAGGTTGATCGGGGATAGGGTCGTCTAAAACATACGATCTTCTCTCTTGCTTGAGAACGATTCTCAAGTTTCGATACCAATCGATGAAGTTGTTATGATTTAGACGTTCCTTTTGGAGGATCGCTCGTAGAGATTGGTTAGACGCGGATGAGTTATCGGAATTTCATTATTTGAGGCCATCTACAAAATTTAACAAAGCTTTATTTTAGTATTTTCGATATTGTAATTTTAATAATAAATGCCTTTTAAGGACTTTTCATATTAAAATCTAGAACCCAACATTACATTTAAATTGTGGTTAGGTGACCTTTATCCCACGTTTTAAATTAATAAGGTGGTCAACGTTTGACGATTGCAACCATTTGCAACTTCTAGAAATATGGGATCGACTTGAAACATCATATGTAAAGTCGGCATGTTAATCCCATCAACACCATTTGGAAACCACATCGTAGGTGATCCATTTGACATGATTTGCAAATCACGACACCCTACTTACACCCACGTGTGAGTTTTCCAAAACAAGTGGTTAGGTGACCTTTATCCCACAAATAAGGCATTCTCACCTTGAGTCACGAGTTCCCTCAAAGTGGTTAGGTGACCTTTATCCCACTAAGAGTTCTCAAGTGACTCAAGTGTTGTGTAAAAGGACGGTGTTGATCTTGTTAAAGAATATTTAGAGGTTTCATAATATTAGTTTAGAAAACTCTATGTACTTGTATTTGCATGCAATCAAATGCAAGGTACCCTATGGTCCTTTGATTAAAACCAATTTCAATCTTTAAAATCATTAAACCATTTTAATAACTTTATATAAACTTTTAGAACCATCAATTTTCAGCTTGTTAAGATGTTAGTGAGTTTGTTATGCATGTCAAAACATCAACCATTCAAACAAACAACAAACATTAACAATCATATGTGCATAACCATAGCCCTTATGTTGACAACACTTGTTTGCCATCACAAGTGTTGTCATATGGTCTTTTCTAAGGTTACAACAAGAGAACACATAGAAAGCTTCCAAAAGCCTCCCACTTGAAACCGCATCCAAAATGCTCCATGTTTCTTTTGTGTCTTCCTTTGTGCTTCCAAGGCATATGTCTTCATATTACAAGATATAAGGTCCTAATACATGATATCTAGTAAAATGAAATTACATCTAATCTATTTATTACAACCCAATAATAAATAAAGTTACACTTGAAACAATTGATAATACAACCCTATTGAATGAATGAATACAACCATTATAAACACCCAAACAACACAAGGTCAATGGCTAGGTTATGCACTAAAATAAGCATCCAAAATATAACTATGAGTCCCCTTAAAACCAACGAATTTTCAGCCAACATAAACTGAAAAATTCGGGTTTAGATGTTGTCCAAACAACACAACATATCAACATATATATATCTTTCAAGATTTAATCACAAGCATGTATAATATAATCTTGAAAGTTGGGGATTCAACAAAACAGAAACATAGCAGCCCCAAATCAGCTTATAATGAGTTTATTATCATCCTTTAAAACCTATTTTAAAGTCCAAAACAAGCAAGTCATCCACATAACCAGCTCATTATGGGGAAGTAAATCTCATGAATGGGATAACAACTCTATGTCCTGTTCCCCAAAACAGAGTTCCCATTCACACTCTGCCAAACAAATATTTGAGATTTCTTCCCAGGCCGGAGCTTACATGGGTCATCTTCTCTACTGATCAAGAAGGAAAAAGACCAACACTTTGCCAACAATAAGTGGGACAACGAATATTTAGAGGTTTTGGCTGCATTGGTTCAGGGGGAGTTTGTTGGACCAAAAGAACCAATGAGCCAAGATCAGAAAACCTCTGAGTCCCACATGGTATCACAACAACTGCTGAAAGACTCATCAGCAGTTTGACAAGTGCTGAAGACCTCAACAGCTGAAGATCAAGTGCTGAAGACTTCAACAGCTGAAGAACTAAAGTGCTGAAGTACAACAGCTGAAGAACACAAGTGCTGAAGCTGAAAGACCAAAGTACTGAAGTACAACAGCTGAAGAGTTTACAAGTGCTGAAGATCAACAACTGATGTACAAAGTCTGAAGACAAAGACTGAAGACATCAGCTGATGATATCTTCTGAAGTCATCAGCTGATGAAACATCTGAAGGTCAAAGTCTGAAGATCAAGTACTGAAGCCTTAGTAGTTTGTCACAACTGCTAAAGAGTACTTCTTCAGTAGTTGTGATATCAGTAGTTTTATATTTCTAGTTTCAGTAGTTTTATGTTTCAGTAGTTTTGTAAAACGACTGAAGAGCTTGTTCTTCAGTCGTTGTAGTTTCAGTAGTTTTATATTTTGTACTTAACACTCTGATATGTTCTCAATAGTTGTGAACATTTCAGTAGTTTGTTAAGAGTTAGTTATTTTTGTATTTGATCTGCTAGTTGTCACTTTCCGTGATAACAGTAGTGATTGTTGCACTCTATATAAGGAGTGACAACCTATTGTAATATGGGTGAATGAATGGAATGTATGAATGGAATGTATGAATGATTTGATTAGAAATATTCTATATCTATAAACATTCCTTGAAATCAAAAATATATATTCTCTCCTTATAACCGTATGTGCTCTTAATGCATACAAGTATCGATTGCTTGCTACAATCTGTCTAATTCTTGTTCGTATTCCGCTGCTTTGACTCTAATACATCAAACTTGTGATCACTGATCCTGTCATTTTCCAAGGCTTCCCCCAAGAATCTATTCTATGGCATAGAAGGCTGGGTCATGTTAATCTCAAAAACATGAATCAGTTGATAAACCATGGTTTAGTAAGGGGACTGCCTATGAAGGAGTTCAAGTGTGAAGATAACTGCACTGCTTGTTTAAAAGGAAAACAGCACAAAGCTTCATTTCCCTCCATAGAAGAACCTAAGTCCACTGCTTGCTTACAGCTTCTTCACATGGATCTCTTTGGTCCTGTGAAAATGATGAGTATGGCTAAGAAGAAATACTGTCTGGTAATTGTGGATGATTACTCCAGATTTGTATGGACTTTCTTCTTGCATTCAAAGGATGAGGCTGCACAGTCCATTATGAACTTTGTGTTACACGTTGAGAAGCAGTATTCCCTACCAGTTAAGTGTGTGAGGAGTGATAATGATACTGAATTTAGAAACCACACACTTGATCAGTTTTACTTATCAAAGGAATCAAGAGGCAGTATAGCATCCCAAGAACTCCTGAGCAAAATGGAGTAGTGGAGAGAAAGAACAGGACCCTTATTGAAGCTGCAAGGTCCATGTTGGCTGACTCTGGACTGCCAATGACTTTTTGGGCTGAAGCTGTCAATACAGCTTGCTATGTACAGAATAGAGTTCTAGTAAATCAGAGGTTGATGAAGACTCCATATGAAGTTCTTCATCATTTGGCCCCTCTAATTTCATTCTTCAGAGCATTTGGGTGTCCTTGTTTCATTCTCAACACACGGGATCAACTCCAAAAATTTGATCCTAAGGTGGATGCAGGGTACTTTGTTGGTTATTCATCAACTTGCAAAGCATACAGAGTCTTCAACTGCAAAACAAAGATGGTTGAAGAGACTCTACATGTTAAGTTTAATGAATCTCCTAAGGACAAGATTCCACAAAGCCCTGTGGAGCTATTTGATTTGGACATACTGCAATATGTTCCTTATCAAACTCCTACTGTTGCTCCTGTCAACAGTTCACCACCTGGTGGTGCTGCTGGTGCTGATGATGATGATGATAGCAGTACTCACCTCTTCAGGTTTAGTGATCAACTGCCTGATTCAGCTAGACCTGATGTTCCTGTAGCTCCAGTAGCACCATCCACAACAAATGCTGATGAGATTTCTTCAAATTCAACTTCCTTTGAATTACCATCCACTGATTGGTTTCAAGGAAATTATTCACCATCACCATCTGTTGCTGCTGAACCTGCTACAAACACTTGAACAGATCTCATTGTGTATCAAGATCTGAAGAATCACCCTATGTCTCAAATCATTGGTGATATCACTGCTGGCGTATCAACAAGAAGTCAATTGTCAAATTTCTGCTTCTATGCTCTCTTCATCAGTCAGCAAGAGCCAAAGAATTATCACATTGCTTTAAAGGACAATGGATGGGTTGATGCCATGCAGCTTGAGCTTCTTCAGTTCAAGAAACAGCAAGTGTGGGAACTGGTTCCTCTACCTCCAGGTAAGTGTGCAATAGGCACTAAATGGGTGTTTAGGAACAAAACTGATGAAAATGGGCTTATTGTTAAGAACAAGGCCAGACTGGTTGTTCAGGGGTTTGCACAAGAAGAAGGTATTGATTATGATGAAACCTCATGTCGTAAGCTCCGTGATGTTCATACTCCTTTTGGAGATCTGGAGTATGCTCGCTAGCATGAGACAAGACACTTGGACGGAGTCCTCAGTGTACTTCAGCTAATGGTTGTAGGCCTCCTCATCATCCTCGCTAGGTTGATTGGGGATAGGGTCGTCTAAAACATACGATCTTCTCTCTTGCTTGAGAACGATTCTCAAAGTTTCGATACCAATCGATGAAGTTGTTATGATTTAGACGTTCCTTTTGGAGGATCGCTCGTAGAGATTGGTTAGACGCGGATGAGTTATCGGAATTTACATTATTTGAGGCCATCTACAAAATTTAACAAAGCTTTATTTTAGTATTTTCGATATTGTAATTTTAATAATAAATGCCTTTTAAGGACTTTTCATATTAAAATCTAGAACCCGACATTACATTTAAATTGTGGTTAGGTGACCTTTATCCCACGTTTTAAATTAATAAGGTGGTCAACGTTTGACGATTGCAACCATTTGCAACTTCTAGAAATATGGGATCGACTTGAAACATCATATGTAAAGTCGGCATGTTAATCCCATCAACACCATTTGGAAACCACATCGTAGGTGATCCATTTGACATGATTTGCAAATCACGACACCCTACTTACACCCACGTGTGAGTTTTCCCAAACAAGTGGTTAGGTGACCTTTATCCCACAAATAAGGCATTCTCACCTTGAGTCACGAGTTCCCTCAAAGTGGTTAGGTGACCTTTATCCCACTAAGAGTTCTCAAGTGACTCAAGTGTTGTGTAAAAGGACGGTGTTGATCTTGTTAAAGAATATTTAGAGGTTTCATAATATTAGTTTAGAAAACTCTATGTACTTGTATTTGCATGCAATCAAATGCAAGGTACCCTATGGTCCTTTGATTAAAACCAATTTCAATCTTTAAAATCATTAAACCATTTTAATAACTTTATATAAACTTTTAGAACCATCAATTTTCAGCTTGTTAAGATGTTAGTGAGTTTGTTATGCATGTCAAAACATCAACCATTCAAACAAACAACAAACATTAACAATCATATGTGCATAACCATAGCCCTTATGTTGACAACACTTGTTTGCCATCACAAGTGTTGTCATATGGTCTTTTCTAAGGTTACAACAAGAGAACACATAGAAAGCTTCCAAAAGCCTCCCACTTGAAACCGCATCCAAAATGCTCCATGTTTCTTTTGTGTCTTCCTTTGTGCTTCCAAGGCATATGTCTTCATATTACAAGATATAAGGTCCTAATACATGATATCTAGTAAAATGAAATTACATCTAATCTATTTATTACAACCCAATAATAAATAAAATTACACTTGAAACAATTGATAATACAACCCTATTGAATGAATGAATACAACCATTATAAACACCCAAACAACACAAGGTCAATGGCTAGGTTATGCATTAAAATAAGCATCCAAAATATAACTATGAGTCCCCTTAAAACCAACGAATTTTCAGCCAACATAAACTGAAAAATTCGGGTTTAGATGTTGTCCAAACAACACAACATATCAACATATATATATCTTTCAAGATTTAATCACAAGCATGTATAATATAATCTTGAAAGTTGGGAATTCAACAAAACAGAAACATAGCAGCCCCAAATCAGCTTATAATGAGTTTATTATCATCCTTTAAAACCTATTTTAAAGGCCAAAACAAGCAAGTCATCCACATAACCGGCTCTTGATGCCATTGACGGGTTTACTAGAACACAAAATGCAAGTTTAACCACTTAAACTTTCAGAAAACGCAGCGGATATGTAGCTTTTAATACCGATTTTAAAGCTGAAAATTTCATGTTCTTAGTGAAGTTTTAAGATGAAAACAAACCCAAATCAAAAGGATCATTATATGTGAATGATCAAGCTATGAACATATGCTAAACTACACATAAAATTACAGCTACATAGAGCTGTGATTACTACCTTTCTTCAGCAAAAACGACTAAGGAAAGGTTGAATGATGCTCCAAAACGACGAAGACTTCAAGCAAGAAATCCTCAAGTGTTGATACCCCAAGCCTTGAAGCAAAAACCTTCTTGTTAGGGAGAAATAACACCAAGAACAAAACTGAAAACTCCTCTTGTTTCTGCTGGAATTGCCGTGAATAGGAGAGAGGAGAAGAAGGAGTGTCTTGTTCAAATTGCATGTATGGAATTAATGAAAATTGAGTGTAAGGCTAGTGATGTTTGTGTGTTTTCAAGACACAATGTGGTCCAATCAAAAATTACAAGGGGGCGGCCAAAAGAGAGGATTTGAAAGAGTTTCCCCCTTAATTTTTGTAACACATAACACATTGTCACTAGTCATATGTCACACAATAAAAGGTCACTTTCTAGACACAATTTATAAGTGTGACATATGTGCTCTTTAATTAAACAATTTAATTAAAGTACACTCATGTGTTATTAGTTTTATTTAAACCCCTTTTAAATGACAAGAATAACAATAAACACATCAACAAATTATCCTTATAATTGTTCCATCTCATATGCAATTTATTTAGAAAACCCATTTTCTAAATTGGTGTAAATATTTAATTGCATGATCATATCATCAATTAAATATAAATGGTGTTTGCTAAGCTTATTAATGGGTATAACCCGACTTGGATCATAACGTATTAACCACATCCATATTCTAAGTGTCTTGGGCACACAGAATCCTTTAAGTATTATCTAACGAAGTGAAAGATTTAAGATAATAAAGTGGAACATAATGAAGGAACGAATGAAAAGCCTTGCAAGCAAATGAAAGGAGGTTCACAACTCATTGAGAGTTGTTAGCTCAACTGTGTGTGTCTATAGCGTGTGATTTTGGCTAACTCATAAGGGTTCATACACACAGTAAGAGTTCAGTCTTGGTGACTGCTCCAATACGTGTGATTTCCTATTTACTGTGTGTTATACAGCGTGTGATCTTGGCTAACCCATAAGAGTTCACACACACAGGGGGAGTCTGTCCTAGTGACCACTCCATACGTGCGATATGGGGTTCTTGTCGCTTAACCCTAGATGAATTGCTTAGTGCTCTAGATGGGGGTTAAGCACATGAGAGGACCTAGATAGAAGTGAAAAATAATAATGTACGAAAAGTGCCATAAGTACGAAATGTGCGAAATGTGTGAAATGTATGAAATGAAGGACGAGGAAGATAATAATGATTACCTTGATGTATGTACGATGTGTGATCACGTGCGATAGTAATGAAAATGTTTTAACGAATGGAAGGTAATGAAATGTTTTTATAAAACTAGAACTCACTCAGCAACGCTGATTTCTTTTATGCATTTTCCAGTTGGCAGGTGACTATTGCTGAGGATGGCGCGGGGCAGCTACTTGGTATTTTTTGGGTGGCATTCTTTAGTATAACATTTTTGCATTGTAATACGAATGAACTATATTTTGTAATGAATGATGTATTATTTTGAAAAAGTGTTTATTTAAAGGAAATGAAATATTTGTTTAAAGTGTTTTCGCTACATGATTTTAGTAAAGTTAATGAAATTATATATTTTATGTGCGATGATTGACCAGCTGTGAGCGTCCCGGGAATGGGCCTTACAGCAAACAACTCCCATCTCATCGAGAATCAGTGCTGAGGTTCCTCAGGCTCAACCTGATGAGCTCATTAGCCCATTAGCCTTAAGCCTTCACTCTAAATCTCAACATTCAAGTGAACAACCTTTAGGGAAAAGTTACCATTCCCAGCTTCTAGATCTAAACCAACCCATTCCTAACCTAGAATTATATGATGATGAAGACATGGGATTCAATGAGTATCATGAGTCTCTCTACTCCTCCCCTACTCAAAGAGAGATGAGTACTCCTGCCTCTCCTATGTCTAGCCCACATCATTCACCCATCACTGAGGTAGATCTTCCTAAACCTGTTTAGGAGGTCCATATGGAAGAGGCTCTCAATTTTGAAAGTGATTACATCTTTATGTAAGGCCCCATTCCCGGGCACCTCACAGTTGGTCATTCATTGCACGTAAAACATTAGAAAACATACATTAATTTTGCAGCGTAATTTAAAACTTTCATTAATAACTAAAAACATGTCATTTCATTCATTACAACATTTGTTTTCATCTCAAAATACAAAGACATGTCAAAATACGGATGCCAGTCTTAAAATGCTCCCAGTAGCTTATGCATCCATGCCTGCAACTCTTCAGTATCAACAAATACCTACCAACTATCATGCATACAAAAGTCAGCGACGCTGAGTGAGTTCTAGTTTTTATAATAAAACACTTTAATTTCTTTAAAACCGTTCTTTCAAAAGCATACTATACTTTACAACCGTTCGTGATCATGCATCATACGTACATACAGATAATATCATTATTATCTTCATCATTACGTTCATTAACTTTGTTCATTCAGCGTATTACATATCGTTCACTTCTCTTTCTAGATCCAGTCAGACTTTACCCTCTTCGTGGCACTCAGCCACGATTACTAAGGTCGAATGACAAGGATCCTGTTCAGTACATTATTACGATAATTCATTAACGTTTATTTCACACGTTCGTTCTTTCATACATTATCTTTCGTTCATTACTCTTTGTTACTCGAATCTTGTCTCATGCAATATCCCCGAGTCATGCTCGAAAGCTAATGCTGTGTTGGGGCCTACTTACAAACCCCCGACTCATGTCCGAAGACTGACACAGCACCAGGATACGCAACAAAGATCCCATATGAGTCAATCATAGGGATAGAACTCTATCCGAGTCTGTTACAACACAAAGTCGCTCACCTCATTGTCTCGTCTCATGCAATATCCCCGACTCATGTCCGAAGACTGATACTATGCTGGGGCCTGACAAACAAACCCCCGACTCATGTCCAAAGACTGACACAGTACCGGGATACGCGACACGGATCTCATCATCCGTCACTTTCGTCATATGCAATACTCCCGACTCATGTTCGAAGACTGATACTGTGCCGGGGCCTACTCACAAACCCCCGACTCATGTCCGAAGACTGACACAGTACCGGAGTATGCGATCTGCATCCTGTCTCATGCAATACCCCCGACTCATGTTCAAAGACTGATACTGTGCCGGGGCCTGACAAACAAACCCCCGACTCATGTCCGAAGACTGACACAGTACCGGGATACGCGACAAGGACCTCTTTCGAGTCTGTTGCGACACAAAGTCGCTCACCTCATACATGTGCTTGCAAGCCTTTCTATGCTTTCTCTTTTATTCATTATTCATGCATGCATGCATTCATTATGTTCCTCTTTGCATTATCTTCCACTTTACGTTACATAATACTTTCATTACATTCATTAACGTTCAACGCAAAGCCAAGGGAAGACTTACATACATAATAAGGCACGTATACATAATCATAGCATACATCATCACCATACAGGCAACATCATACATGCATAACACACATCAAACATAAGCCATTACATCATAACCAGGCTTATCTCCCTAATTTACCCCTTAAAAATCACTTAGAAAACCTCAAGTCCAAATTGGGCGATGGGACCTTCTAGGCGCATGAGCATAAAAATTCTAAGTGTAAAACAGTCTGGGCGCATGGGCACTATTTGGGCGCATTTCCCTGTTCAGGCGCATGACACCTGTTCAGGTGCATCACCAACACTTAGTCGTTTCAATCACTTGGGCGCATGGGCACTATTTAGGCGCATGGCCAACGCTTAGCCGCATGGCCAAGACTCAGACGCATGGGCCACTGTTTAGGCGCATGACCTACCTTTGGGTGCATGGCCAACACTTAGACGCATGGCCAACATGCTGGGCACATGGACAACTGTTTGGGCGCATGAGCCACCTCTGGACGCATGGACCACTGTTCATGTTCATCAAAACATTCTGAAATTTTTTTTATGTTATCAACGTCACCCGATTATCATTCAAATGATACCCAAGCATAGATCTAACATACTAAGGCCCTCTAAACATGCTAATCATCGATACTAACCCATAATCAACACTATAACATACATACATACATACAACATTTCGAACATAAAGCTATAAACCCACGGTTTCTTTCAAAATGTTTATTTAGTATGCATAATAGCCCCAAATCAGTTGAAAATCAGTAAAAGAGGGGTTCTAGAAACTCACCTTGAGCAGCCTTTGAACAACACTCTTCAAGTTCAAGACCCACCTTCAATTCAGCTCTTGAATCCCGAAAACAAACTCTAAACAACCAAAACTTCGGTGAAGAACTCAAAACCCAACTGAAACCGAGCTCATATAAGAGAACACTTACCTTTTATAGCTTCTTCTTCCTCTTTCTCTCTCTAGAACCAAGAGTCTCTCTCTCTCTCTTCTTCTTTTCAGCCGTGAAGAAGAAGATGAAGAAGAAATAATGGGCGCCCATGCCCTTAAATCCTTAAAATAATAAAAATGTACTTTGTACACTTTTTCTCCCTCCACTTGTGTACAATTTCTATTCTTTCCATTTACTTTTCTTTTCCTTTCGTTTGAATAGAAATTTCGGGGTGTTACACTATAAGACCTCAACCATGGCAACTCAGCCCACTTTGTAAGGCCCCGTTCCTGGGACGCTTACAGTTGGGTTCTCATCGCACATAAAACATATAATTACATTTGCCTCATGAAAATATTGTAGCGGAAACATTCAAAATAACATCTCGTTTCATTATAAAAACTTTTGCCAAATAATACATCGTCAATGAGTTACAAAATACAATGTTGCATTATATCACAAAAGCGCTATATAAATGGATGCCATCCCAAAAGAGCTGAGTAGCCGCCCATGCCATCCTCAGCAATCATTACCTTCCAACTAGAAATACATAAAAGTCAGCGTTGCTGAGTGAGTTCTAGTTTTATAATAAAACATACTTTACATTCGTTTGTGATCATACATCGTACGTACATATTGATAATATCATTATTATCTTCTTTAATCTTTCATGCCTCATTCTTTACTTTCCATTCTATCAACCATAAACCTTACCCTTCTGTTCATGCTACTGGACCTAGGCCTATCACAGACCTTCTATAACGGTGCACCGCACCTCATGGTCGCAGCACCTAAGGTAAAGTTTAGGTTTATTATGCAATACTTTTATGTTCATGGTTCTGGACCTAGGCCTGTCACAGACCTTCTATAACGGTGCATCGCACCTCGTGGTCACACTACCTAAGGTATGAATGTAGGTGTATCATTTCCATATGCGATACCTTTCTGTTCATGGTTCTGGACCTAGGCCTATCATAGACCTTCTATAATGGTGCATCGCACCTCGTGGTCACAGCACCTAAGGTATGCAGCAATAGTTCTATGCAAATGGTCAATCACAAAGAAAGACCCCGATGTACATACCATGCTTACAAGACTATCCTTACTTTCATTACTCGTTAATGCATGCATTCTTACTTCATGTTCATATTTTCTTTATCTTTCACTTTATGTTTCATAATACTTCATTTATTCATTAACATCACATGTAAAGCCACAAGAAAGATAAACATACATCATAATAAGGAACATATCATACACAGTCATCATCATCATCGCACAGGGCAACATCATACATGCATAACATGCTTAATCATGCAACATCATCATCATCACACCCTACGTGCACTCTAAGGCCTCAATCGTCATCTTACATGCCCTTACAGGAACCTTTATGTCAAAACTTACAACTGCACTTTCCCCCAAAAGTCAGAAGTCAAACTACAGTTTCCTCGGGTGCAACAGCCCTATTCAGGCGTATGGACACCCTTCAATCGCATGGCCTCCATGCGACTGAACATCATGCGAATGAACCAATTCGGATGAACACTCATGCGAATGAACACCCAATTGTGCGAATGAACTAATGCGGATGGACCTTATGCGAATGGGAATAATGCGGATGAGCACTTATGCGACTGGACCTTCAATCGCATGACCTCCATGAGACTGGACTTTCAATCATGCGAATGGACCTGCAATCGTGCGAATGGCCTTTCAGTCGGTCGCCTAGCCCTAGCTGATGCAGAATGCAGTTCATCCCGACTGCAGTCGAGGGTTTTCGGCCTCCAAACTCATCTAAACCCATCCTAAACCTTAGGGATGCATACCACAACACCATTCAAGCACACATAAGCTCACAATCAAGACTCAAACGCATCATACGCATACATACACATACACAAACAGGTCAAACATGCACACACTCAAAAAAAGGGTTTTCTATGTTTCCAGCCCCAAAATCATTTGAAAACAAGTAAAAGTGGGATCCTAGAACTCACACAAACGACACCAAGAAGTAGAGCTTCGGTTTGGCTTGCTACACGATGATTTTGGCTACCCGAACCAACCCAAACCAACACTTTTTCCTCTTTTCTTCCTTTCTCTCTTCTTCTCTCTTTTCTTGGCTGAAATATTGGTGTGGGGAGAGGGTAAAGGGTTGCCCTCTCCCTTAAATACTCCCACTTCCTCAACTTTCTCTCGTTGGCGAGTTTGGTCCCTCGACTTTGGACTTTATTTCTTTTTCTTCATTCGTAGCTTCAAAATACATAAATAACCGGGTGTTACACACTGACACTTCACTTGAAGTTGTCAATGAGCAGGAGAAATCTAGCAGCCAAGAACACTATGCTGGTGGTGAGAAAGAAGACTTTGGTCCAATTCTCTCATCCCCCAATGATTCTTATGATGGAGATGACGGGAACTAAAGGTGCCAAAATTGTTATAAACATACTCATATTTAGTCTCTAAGGTTACTCACCTTGAATCTCAGGTGACTACCTTACAAAACAGGGTCAATGATCAACAACTTGAGATCTCTTATTTTAAGAAAAAACTAGCTGGGAGACCTTTAAGAGGAACTCATCCAGGAACACAAGAACCTGTGGATGTAATTGACCTAACTCCTAGCTCACCTGTTCAAGTGGATGATGCTACCATAAAAGGGAAGAAAGCCATAGCAATCACAGATTCTAGGAGTTCTTCGTAGAGTATGGATTTTAAGGACTTACCATCCTCAGTTGCAGTGTCCATGCTCAACAACCTTCTCAAGGTAATTTGATGTGGACTCACTAGACTCACTCATTTAGAGTCTCTTTGAGGAGGGAATTCCAAAGGCCATGTCAACTCCACCCCAAGGAGCTTCAAATTACATTATTAGGTGGAGGTATGATGCTGATAGAAGAGCCCTCATATCTCAAAGAGTTTAAGGACAACAAGAAGTTTTTAATTTTCAGACCTTGAACTACTATGAAGGTCTTGACCTGGTTAACATGTCACTTGCCAATCCGAGCCAATCTAGACAAGCTGGCTTAAAGGATTCAAGACAGGATTATTGAAGAGTTCAGTCAAAGAAGAAGACAAAGGCAATCAGGTAATTTTATTGGTCAATTGGATGTTAAGATAGAACCTAAGATTAGCTTCAAAGGGAAAACCTTGACCGAAGGCCGAGTGATAGAACCTGTAAGCTCTGTCTCACAACCAGCAACTTCAACAATCCATCCACTTAGTGAAACACCTGCTGGTGAAGGTGTATCACAACCTCTTTCTAGCCAGATCATGGATGTTACTCGAAGCAATGAAGGACAAAACTCTATCCCCCATGCAATGAAGGACAAAACTCTATCCCCCATGTGTCATAAAGGTATATGGGAAAGGAAAAGGAAAATGACTCTTGAGGAGATTGAGGAGGAGGAGAGAGAGGAAGAGGAAACATAGGGGAAAAAGTTCCACTAGGTCTTCAGGCTTCATTCAAGCTGCAATCAGGGCTGCCCCCAGACCAATACTCAAGATGATGAGTTAAGGGCAGTTAGGATTACTAACCTGTAGACCAGGAACTATGAAATTGATGAGATCATTTCTCTCCCTTAGAAGAATGAAATGAACTGGCAGACATAAAAGTGTCTAAAGAGAGAAAGGAAGTAGAGGATGCAAGGTTGCTCTTCCAAATCAAAGAAGAAAGAAGACAGAAAATACTATACAAACATATTCCTACCCTCTCTCTAGTTCAAGAAAGTCTTGTGCAAGAGATTGTGGCAACTTCACAACCTCAGGTTGACAAAGAAACTAAAAGGCAAAATATGATAAGCAACCAGACTATAACAGGACTCTACCAGATAGCTACACTTCTATTGGTTTTTAAGAATGATGTATATTGCTCTTAAGTTATTTTACAAGTGTTAAAAGCATAAGTAAAGATACAAAAATCTAAGATACTTTATACTACATCCTACAGCTGGTCATGCTTAGAAAACCAGCTGAAAACATTTGATCTAGACAACAACAAAATCAAATGTAGAGTCAAACCTTTTGACTAGTGACTATGACATGTCATAGCTCACATCCTATTATAT
This sequence comes from Flaveria trinervia, assembly GCA_025506515.1. Lineage (NCBI taxonomy): Eukaryota > Viridiplantae > Streptophyta > Magnoliopsida > Asterales > Asteraceae > Flaveria > Flaveria trinervia. The sequence continues at coordinate 17,872,862 of CM046450.1, read as the reverse complement.
TACAAAAGGATAAAAGTACATAAAGTAGAAAACAACAAACTCAACACTTCAATGTACAGTTATCAAAAGCATGGACCTTTTCACCAACTTGTGAAAGTTGGTGAGTCAACAGAGTTGAAGCGGAAAGTGGTAGAGCTTTATGAAAAAATACATCAGATAAAGCATGTATCAAAAGTCTTTCAAAGAAATCAGTCTTCACTTCTTGTCATCGAAATACTTTATCTTTGAAGCTTCAAAAGACTTCACTTGTGGCTTCGGAACATTTTACACTTAGAATAATTATGATGAAGGGTGTAAAACTTTCGAAGCATTTCTACTATGCACTTAAGTGCTTGCATGCAGCAAAAACTTAAAATATTTTAGATACATCAGCCTTACATGAAACCTTACAACCTACACAAGCATCAAGTAAGTATTTAGAAAGAACAATATATTGTTGATATACAACAAAATATGGTCATGTAGAAAATGAGAATTAACTGAAATCCCATGTAAACATGTAGTGGCATGTATGTACAACATGAATACTAATGGAATATCAGTTGGGGTTCTAAAATCTTTGGTTGATCAAGTTTATTGGTTAGATACATGTGAAAAGGTATATATGATGAAAGTTTATCCAATCAATTGCAAGCAACTATGGCCTAATCTCCTTGTCCAACAACTCAAACTCCACCTAAGCATCACACTAGTTGGAAGAACAAAAAAAAAGGAACAAAACAAATTCATAACAGTAATCGTTATATGTTTGCATTTGTGGGCTATTTGGATAGCAGCTTGTTATGGACAATTTTCATATGTATCAGATTCAACAACTCCTATGAACCATTTGCATATGATTTAGGACTCTCATGGATTTGCTTTTATATTTCTAGATTCAACAATTGCAATAAAGCTCATATGGTTTAAAACTCTAGTGGATTTGCTTTTTATAGTCAATTTTCATATGCATTAAATTCAGCTTGTTAGTGACAATTTCTTTTGGTTTAATATTTTGATAGTAGCTTGTCATGGACAGCTTGCGTATCAATTAACATACCAATACTTATACCAAAAACTCATACTATTCTATTATAAAATCCCAATCATATACCTCAAATTCATAACAACTTGAACATACCAATTCAAAGAGTTGTGAACCATCTGAACATACCAATTTGCTTATCAAAACTGATGTAGTTTGAATGGCAAACATATAACTTTTAATACCCACTGAACTGACCAAAATCCCAATTATATAAACTACTGAGTGTGATGATAACATTCTTTTTCACTCAAGAAAGAACAAAATATGAAGAAAAACCAACTATTCTAGCGTATATTTAAGCTTTTTTTTTCGGTTGCACTTGTTCTTGCCTTTTTCTTCATGACGCGATGGACTTCAACAATCCAAGGATGATTTGCGAAGCTCTTGGACTCATTGGCGGGTCAACCCATCTAACACAACCACAATTTTTCCTCTTTCTAGCACAACAATAGAAACAATGACCCGAATTTCTCGTCATCCATGAGGAAAGAAAAGAGGTCGGGTAGCCGCATGAACAAATCACCATCTTTGATTTTCCCTTCTCGTACTCCAATCAAAGTGTATCCCATGTTGTTCGATTACTAGGGCCGCTTTATTTAGGAGGCAGAGGTAGGGACCATCCGTGTACTTTAAATATAGTGAGGAGCATTACAATTTCAAAACCTTAATAACTAACTCATGCATGGAAAAACAAATTGTTAGAACAACGGTCTAGAGGTCTAGAGATCAAGTTTTAGCCCAAACCAGTTCGGATTCAAACTACTATCATTAAAATCATCATAATACCAAACGGTGTACCATAGGCTGTTAATATACATACCATGTACTTATAAAGCGTACAACCTGTAACATAAGAACTTCATCTATTTGCCCCAAAACCCTGCCACGATTTCTCAGAGTCAGTCCTAACTAGTTCCCACAAACAAAACCCACCCCAAATTTGAATTGCAAACTAGTTTCTCGGGTGGTTCATTGACAGTAACGACATTTTGATCATCTGAACCCATCAACCACCATAAGATAACAATAACCTCTATATATGAAAGAAAAAATTCCATTCTATAATAAACTAAGCACACACAACACCAAAAAGAAACCACATTCAACAAACTGCAACGCGTTATAAGATAGATGTGACCCGAACTGAGTTATCAACTGATCCTGTCAAGAAGATGGGTAGGGTCGGGTGCCAATCTACGGTTGATATGGGTGCACTATGAGCAAGTGTTTTCATTCCATTCATATTATCTTGAACCTGATCACACCCAAATTAATAATAAGTTTTAATATTGCATGGTTGCATTATTTGGTATAATTGAAGATATAAAGAATTAACTAACCTGATATATTGGTGATCTTACTGAACCGGATGTCACTAGAAGCCGTTTACCTTTTGCATCTAAAGCCATTTCATGTCTGTAGTGTTGTGAATTCTCGGGATTATAGAACCTACAAGATGGACCAATACCACACTCATATAATAACTTAACTAATTGTTTTTTTTAAATCCACGGTCCAAAAAATGCATTATACATATACCTGTGGCAATTTCTTGACCAGAGAACCTTACCCTGACTTTGCAAGCTCCACTCATAAACCTGTCATAACGGTATACATTTATATAAAATCCATTTTCTAAGGAAAAAAGAATCAATAGTGTTCAATGCTTCTACTTCAGGTGAAGTTCTCACCTTTCCATCAATACCCAGGCTAAAAATGCTAGTCTCGTCAGGCCCAAAAAGAACAGAGCAGATTGCAGAATCATGGGTGGCCAGCCCGTAATTTGCAGGCCCGCTGACATATCTGAGTCTTGTTAAGGTCTAGTCACTGGGTAATTCCATTTTACTAAAGAAATTATTAATAATATAAGAATTGTTAAGGATACCAAACATGTGAATCATTCCATCAGTTGCAGCAGCAGCCAATATCTTCCCATTGTGGTTGAAGCATATTGATGTAATAGCAGGTGGATCTTTTCCGAGAGGAAGGACTGCCTTCAATGAAATCAATAAGTAAGACTCGGAGGTTATAGGTTAATTATATCAGTTTTCCCTATGGTTTGATCAAACTGCACATTTGGTCTCCAGAAATATTGCAAAGTTAGTCCAAGCTTTTGTATATTCATTGCATATTTGGTCCTTGACATTAAATTCATTTAGTTTTTATATATCATATAAAGTTTGGACTAACTTTTAAACTTAACTTTAGGGACAAAAAATGCAACGTTCACATAAAAGTTTGGACTATCTTTGTAATTTTTAAAAAATTGGGGACCAAACTTGCAATGACTATACAAAAGTTTGGATTAACTTTGCAATTTTCTAAGTGCGGGGATCAAATGTGCAATTTGATCAAATCATAGGGACCATTTATGCAATTATCTCTATTATTTATATGACACGTTTAACAAGCACGTACCATTGGCTTCCATGTTCTCATATTCCACACTGTTAATGATGCAAATCCCAATTTATCAATATAACTTGTGCCATGCCTACAAAGAAAAATGACTTCTTTAAATCAAAATACGAGCAAGAATGTGCAAAATGTATAAAGAATCTAACTTTTTGGATGATAATCTAATATGGAAAACATGTTTGGAAGATAGCGGTACCCTCTTGATGCTGCAGCAGACACGAATATTGGTTCCACGGGGCTGCATTTTAGGTCCAAAACACTGCAATAGAAAACATATTCAAATATTAAGCAATAAAATCTTAGCAGAGAACAAAATTAAGAATAAATGCTAAAACAGAAATAAACCTTGGAAATGCACTGGTTGTATTGAGATCACAAACAACTCTCTTTGCATCAACATTCCATGCTTTTATACCACCATCAGCAGTTCCTATGAGAAGCTTTGTCAAAATAGACAATCAAATGAGGGACCATTACCTCCTGGTTTCAACATTCACAACCTCCAAAAAATAGTAGATAGACAAAATCCACATTCAATCTTTATTTTATATCATTCTGATGATGCCACAATGGTGTAACAGAAATGTTTGTTTAAAAATAGAATCAACTATAACCACACATGATTTTTTAAAGAGCCACGGGTAATAATAGCATACCAATCGGTCAGATTTGCAGTCCCATTCAAGTGACATGACCTCAGCCCCACAATAAATGGTTGCATTTCTTGATGCTGAAGTTGAGGAGTCGTATGTCCATATCCTTTATCAAAATGTAAAAATTATCAAAAGAGAAACGATATTTCAATTTCTGTCACGTTTAGCATCAGTTGCAAACTACCTGACAGTGCCATCTACAGAAGCACTTGCAATGTTGTCTCCAGAAGTAGAAAACCTGCAACAACTAATTGGACTTGTATGGCCCAAGAAAGTCTCCTGCAAAACATGGTTTCCCATATAAGAAGAGTGAAATCCCAAATCAACAAGAACTAAACAACATTTTGTAGATAACATGTAAACAAAAGATGTTAATCATAATGGATTGTACCTGGAAATCTACTTTCACTTCTGGGAAATCTTCTTCTTGCTGAAGTTCATCATGTCCTGAAGCCATATAGATGACAATAATGTGAAAAGTAGCACAATTGTAACAAGGAAACAAAAAACAAACGTCAACGACAAATTTATCCAACAACAACACTTGATAAAAAACAAGATATGTTCAACTAACGTCCATTATGATCCAAAATATAATACTTTACATCTTCAAGAAACCGAATAATAATAATTGTTTTCCTAATCCCTAACTCCCAACTTAGAATCGTAGCTTTTTTTAAAGGCGTTTAGGTCCAAGATGCCAAGGTGTGAGGGCTGAGGCGAGAGCTACACGTATGCAAGCCTTTGTTCAATGTACAACCAAATAAGCTTTATTGACAACCAAAAGCTACATCTGTCTCATTTAGTTTTACATATCACCTTTTTATCAAGTAAACCATCTATAATCTCTTCATCCATTTGGTTGTTTTACATATCATCATCCTTAAGACCCCAACTTTTACCATGTATGACCAAGCTTAAACCCAACTTATTAATAAAGCAAAATTCAACATATGCATGGACGGGGCCTAACATCAACCTTAATAAAGTGAACCATAATCCAGCAATGGATTGTCTCATGTCTAGATACCAAGTCAAGCAAAAAGTTCTCATCTATGCACTCATTTTAGCAATTAAAGCAATCAGTTTTATTACATTACAGCCATACCTATATGTCACTATAAGTTAAGGTATATGGAAATTAAGTAGCCATAATGTTCTAGAGCTACAACCAATTTAAATTAATTTAACTCAAAAAAGACAATGCACATTTCAAAAGGGAAGCAAAAAGAACATCCATAATTTCTTACCGCAATTTTCCGTTGCACTGCTTGCATCTTGATCCTTGGGTAGAATAATATCCTTACCCAAGGACCGCTGTCGTTCACTGAGAGAAGCAGTGGGTTCTTTATGCAAACCACTAGACCCAGTACCAACTGTAGAGCATGCAGATTCATTGTTACCACCAATGCTTTGTTGTCGAGATGTCAAACCATTACTGCAATTGAAACGTTCAGTCAGTACAAAACCAAACTCTGAATCAAACAGACGGTCAAGAAACACTTCTACCTTCTAGACTGAGCTAACTGAGCCTCCTTCTCCTCCAACAAAGCCTGAAGCTGTGACAGTCGGGTATTAAGATGCTTAATATCATTTTTAAGATGGTTGATAGTGTGTTTTTCTGAACTGATTTTCAATAATGCAGGAATGCGTGGATTAGTTAAGGATAATTAGCATTGATCTCTAAACTAACAGTGCAAATATCATTGCAGTCTATGATCCTTCAAACACACACAAAAATTAAATCTTTCAAATGAAGTCATAATTAGGCATAAAAGCAATAAGATCCAAAACAAAACACCCAATAAACCTTGTTCAAGGATATGAGTTCCATTAAAGATTTCACTCAAGAAGTTCCTAACAGAAAGATTCAGAGCATCAAACCACTCCTTCGAGAAGTATACACGAAACAGGGGATCCAAATTAGGGTTCTTGACATACGGGATCGCTGCACAAAAGCTCAAAACGGGTTAAACCCAAATCAAAATGAACACCAACGATCAAAACAACAAAGAAACAGAAGACCCACCAACCAAGACATCCAATCTTGATCCCTTTGCATCAAATCACCCCCATGAGCTTTGAAAAACTCGATCACCTTGTCATTTCTTCCCGATTGCAATGCGTAAACGATGTAATATCGAAGAACAGAGATCTCCAATTGGATAAAGTGGTGATCAAGAGGGTTTCGGATGAAGAAAAACATGTTTGAAGAAAGTGAGGAGGGAGATTAGATTTTGTGCCTGAAATTTAGGAATGTATACTGAGAAAATTAGGTCAAAGATTTTATCTTTGTGGAATTCTCTGCCGATGTCAGTTGCCAATTCTTTATCGAATGATTGCAGAGTGGATGTGAATCCTCTGAAGAAGAGGAATTCCCTCACAAGCTCTTCGGCGTAATTCATGTTCTCCATCTTCTTGTTCTTATGTTGTTATGTTTACCCTACAAAGAAAGGGATATATGTGTTAGTGAATTTGATGTGGTTGATTAATAATTGGGGTAAATTCAGCATTGTATATCTTAATGCTGAATCTGATTCTAGTATTTTGTAGAATATTTTGATAAATTAACAAGCTAATCTAATATGTTATGAACTTATCATTAATAGTAATTCATAAAATTCATGTAAATCAAACAAATTTTCTTACACCTATCACTAATCTGTAAAATTCATGTAATTCAAACAAATCTTCTTACACATATCACTAATCTGTATGTTATTTGGTTGACATTTTAGTTAAGCTTAAAGTATCTATATTACATTAAAAAACATGAATCTTTTGATATGATGGTAAAGGAATGTTTGATGTTCTTTATGTCACGTCTTAGCTTTTCTTTTAGGATTGTTATGCGACCCGTCTAGTTTTGTTTTGAGTTGGACCCGGACCTCATGGACTTGGAAATGGGTTAGAATAATCACATGGTGATCACTAAATTCACATATCTAGATAGATTAAATGGTTGACAACATCATAAGAAAATGGTTTTAAAGGGGTTTGTTTGGACTGTGGAGTCAATCATCGACAACCAATGGCTACGAAAAGATGAGAGCAAAGACAGTTGATACCTCTTGGAAGGTTAATGAGGTTGCTTTGAGTTCAATCATTTGTTCAAAGATGAGGATGGCCTTGGTATTGGAACTCTTAAACTCATTAAGTTAAGCTCTTCACGTCAAATCATGATTAAGATTTAAAATGTAATGTACGTCTTCTTCTAGTGATGGGCAACTGAAGGTTAGGATTGGTATATCGGGAGTTTGGCTAAATGTTTCAACATTCGAAATTACATTGATGTTTGTGGCTTCTCTTTCTATAGTCTTTTTTGAAAAGGAGAATGGTTTAGGTGATAGGAGATGCTTTAATTCTTTTTATATCAAAACATTAAGGCACCTTATGATGAGAGTTAATTCCTTGTAATTTGTATGAAGATTTTAAATGTCGTCCAAAGTAAATTGTTTCTTGTGACGAATGTTTTCATAATAGATCGTGCTCAACCTGGGATATTTATGCAGTTTACCGATTGCCCCTTCTTTAAATATGCAACACATGATGTCAATCGCATCGTCTTCAAGTGCAATTCCCTGGTACCATATAGGAATGGTTTTGGTCCTAGACACGACTCTTTGCTCTCTAGCTTGTTAAACATAATGAATCTCCTCTCCCTTTTGAACAATTTCTCAAATCCCTAAAGAAGAAATAAGCTATCCATTGCCCTTTTTTACTAGGTTCTTTGGTGGATTGAAAGACATGCAATAGCTTAGTTTCTAGAATGGAAACTTGTTCCACGCTAAAAATGATATATAAGATTAAGCACTCTTTGTTTAATCGTATTAACCTTAGGGCTACAACATTTAATTGTTGTGGTTAAAGCGGTTGAGTTATACCTTGTGATCTTGCTAGCTCCAGTTGGTTGTGATATAGTTGTGGTTAAATAAAGAGAAAATTCAAAAACTTCATAAGGCTCCTCTATAAATTGGCATATACCTTTTTATATAACCTTAATTACGAGTGCTAAGACTTTTTGTTGCAATACCACTACCTAATACAGGGCGAGCTGCTTGCTAACCGGCGTGGTGTCACCATAACCGTCATCAGACCATTATGGCAGTGACGGAACCGGTCTCAAGGCTCAAGCGATCGCAATGCCAATCAGCTTGGCTCTCTCTTTCACCTCTTTCTCTTGTCAACAATATGAAAAATCAATGTTCCAACTCCCCAATTTCGTTTATCGATATTCGCTTGAATCCAAGTAAACATGAACTTCATCATGCTCATTCATCTAATCCTATATGTAAGTATGCATTTCATTCTTGATTGAGATTTAATATTATACATGTGAATACGATTGAGCTAGTTCAATCACCATAATATCAAACTTTGATATGCGATTGCTATGTTTTTATGGAATGGTAAATTCGCAACCAAGTTACATTTTTGGTTAACAACAATGAAAACAAATTTCATTTACAACCTGTTTGTATGGTTTAACATGTGTTTACCTTTAAAAAGATTAAACTGTATTTTCAGGAGTTAAATAAAATAAGAAGTAGAGTTTATTTGCTTCATTGCACCTTGATCATCATATGGGGTTAATATATTTTGGCATTACACTGGTAAGGTGTGACGTCTCAAATGCTTAAAACAAGAGTAAATTACTATTTTGGTTTTATGTTGCGGTATGTTTTATCGTTTTAATTAAAAATAAAATCTTTTAACTTTTATGAACCTTAAGGTATGAATTTTGTAATGATTTTGGTCAATTACATTCACTCTGTTAGTTTTTAATTAAATTAGATGATATTTCATTCATTTCATATTTAAGGCATTTTTATGTATTGTTTAATACTTAAAAGGTTGTTTATTCAGCTGACTTAAAATAAAATAATAAAATAATATATAAAATAAAATATATTTATTTGATACAAAAAGATAAAAAAGAAACTGCCGAGATAATGTAAAGGCTTTAGCCTTCTCAAAACGTGACTTAAGATCTAAACTAGTAATCTAAAAATCTTTAATTATTTATTTATTGAATAATAATCGTTAAAATATATAACAAACATAAACTTATTATTTTATTTTGCAAATAAACATTAAACATATTAATAACGACATAAACATGCATAGAGTTGTTTGTGTATTTCATCTAACAAATCTTTTGTATTTATAAATTTATAAAATATATATAAACAAAAAATAAAATTAAAGGAAACGGACAATCGGGACGAATCATCTGTTTTTGGCTACAAAAATTTTAGATGCACATTTGTAATAGTTATAGATAAGGCAATGTTTAATGTTTAATATTCAATGACGAAGTATTATAGAAGCATGCAACTATGTTATCATGACCATATAATCTAATTTGAAACCTACAAGAGAAAAAGAAAAAAATAAAAGGTTTTTCCAAAAAAATATATCATCCTTAAAAAAAGTTATTTTCACATATGAAAAATAGATATTTTTTAAATAGTTTAAGAAGAGATGATTTGATAAAAAAAGAAAAAAGAAATGCCCTTAAATTATAATCAGTTACATAAATATTTCACTAAATATGGAATGATTGAAGTGTCTTTCAACTTAACAAATAAATGGATCACAAGTGTTAGTGACCGGAACCGTGAGAAAATACAAACCTTGGGGACGAAAATAGCTAAAAGATACATTTGGAAATAAAAGAGTTAAACATTCTAAATTTAAGGACAAAAATAATAATTTACTCTTAAAACAATATCTTCTCATTATTTGCTAAAACACTTGAAATAACTACTTACTATTATACCTCTTCAACAGAGACTCAGTGATTAAAGAAATTCTTACAAAAAATTCTCGCACTTGTTATGTAACACGGTTGCGGTCGTCGATCGCTCCCTAACAAGTCTATGATGCACGAGGAAGATAACCTCATGACAATCTTAATTTTTGTTTAGTGAAGTTTTATTTAATAGAGTACACTCTTTTTTTCTCTAATGTTCTATAAGTCTAAAATTGAAACCTAAATTCATTTCTTACATTCCTGCTAATCTCTCTTCTATCATTGTCGATTTATCTAAGTTTTGAAACTAAAACCAATTGTGTCATTAGATGATTATATTTTGTATGTATTAACAAGACTGATCAAATACTATGATTAGTGGTTTAGAGTTTACGGAGTAGTGTTTTAATACATGCCAATATGCCACTATACGTGCAATTAATTTGTATGATATTGTAATTATGCTCCTAAACTTATTTTGTTGGCTTCTGATGACTGCACTTGAATAGAATATTGTGTGGACAGATACGTGACATACATTTTTCCGGTCAGTTTTTATTTTCATATGTGTGTATTCTTTAATCTTAGCAAGTGAATAAGAAAAAATAATACAGATCCTGTTATCTATGCGGTTTAGCCTGCTTCTTTTTTTAGCAATGATTATGATTTCATCGTATAAAAATCTAAGTGATCAGTTGGTTCGTAAAATATGTTGTAAAAGAATTGGAATTGAAAATGAAATAAAATATTGTTAAAATTGATAAGGTGTTTGGTTGATAGATTTTTTAAGGAATTAGAATGTTAGTTTTCGAATGTTTCTCAGGGTACAATAACCGAAACTCGGTTTGTTTCGAGCTCTATTTTCAAAGCTTAAGCTCAGGCTTGTTTATTAAAAAATACATGGGCTTGAGCTCATTAAAGTTTGGATTGTTTTGAACTTTTAGCATACTAATGTCGTAGTTCACGAACGACTCGGCTTGTTTACGCCCCCTACCACCTACTACCACTACCAATTTAACAGAGGAACTCAAAGTACTCAAGGTTATTTAGAATAGCTTATTCATACTCTCTTATTAAACCTACTCTTAGGTCTATACAAATGTTTAATTACTACAAAACTAAAACTTTTTAGAAATGAACATATTTACTACACTAACTTGATACCGCTAGGCTATAAACGTTTGGTCCTAAGTGTGTAGGTATATGCTAGAAAGGGTCATAAATACAAGAAGTGCAGGGCTACAACCCTATTACTAACAGTAGACATCAGAGAAGTAATGACATAGTTCTTTACATGTATGTGGACGGTATAGATGGGAGAAGTTAATGCTCATACACCTATAACTATGTAAACTTAAAGTATTAAATTGATAATTAGTGAAGTTGATGTTTAACACATAAACAGTTGATCAACTACAGAAAGCTCATCCTTTAAGGTCTTCAATTTATTCCAACGTTTGAAAATTTGGATTTGATCCTAACAAACATCGTTTCTTCATTTTATGTCCACATTTTTAGGATTAAACTCTACAAATATGATTTTATGCCTTGTTTTAGCTTTTGTTAATTGGTTGATTCTCTATCAAGTTCTCTAAAATTTTCAGTTTTATCTTACTATTTACAAAGATACGTTTACCGAGGTGCTGTTTGTTTTTTCTGCAGGAAAACGTCTGCAGTCTGCGGACCACATCTGCAGACATCTGCAGCAGAAGAGGTAGACCAAACGTCTGCAGTCTGTAAGAAAAATATTGTTTGTTTTTAACATCTGCAGAATGACAAAAAATATTCTGTAATTAGATTAAACCTATTTTTTAAACTTATTAAATTAAACCTATTTTTGTAACACTTGTTTTCTTGGACTTGTACCATACACACACATCCGTACGTACATACAACATATATACACATCCATACATACAAGCAACCGCGGGCGAGGTGCGGGGAGGGGGGTCGGCGGGCGTAGGTAGGGGAGGTGGAGGCGGTCGGCGGGCGAGGTGGGAGGGGGCCGGAGCAGGTGGGGAGAGGGGAGGCGATGGCAGGTGGAGGAAGGGGGGCATCGATGGTCCGGCCAATGGGGGGAGGTGGGGCGGTGATGATCCAACCGGTGGGGGTGGTGGGGCGGCGGTGGTCCGGCCGGGGGGGAGGTGGGGGAGATGGGGGAGGTGAGAAGAGGTTAGAAGATTTCAGAAGACATAGGTCCACATCTTCTCCATACAGACTTCCTGCAGACGTTTTTTAATGAAACGTCTACCAGAAAACAAACACTCTGCACACTCAAAACCTCTTCCCGCGTCTGCGTGCGCGCAGATGAAGAGGTGGGGAAGAGGTTTTGTTATAAAACAAACACCACCCGAGTGTTCTTAAGAGTTTTTTTTTTGTTAACTCAATAGTTTACAGTATTTTGATTGATTATATATTTTGTTTAGATCAATGATGTAATTAAATGAATGTATGCTTATCTATTGGTTGATAATATCTTGTTACGCTCGGTGACCACATGATGCAAGTTGTGGTCACAGGGTGGAGACGTGGGATCTACCAGGAGTGAATTATGCCGACCCAAAACAAGATACTAAGAGGATTCAGTTTGATTGTGCTATAAATTCATATAGTGATATGACTATCTAATGTTTTTCATTTACGATCATGGAGCATTTAGCCATCGACAAACCATGAATACAAGGGAGAACACCAAAACTGATTAGCATAATGGTTGAGTTTGTAACCCAACACCAAAAGGACGCGCACTTAATTATTAGTGATACAATAAGGTTAACTTGGAGATTAACGATTCACACATGATATAAGATTTGGAGGCTGTTTGGCGATATCTGAATGATTAAGTGCTGAACCAATAAGAGGTCTGAACTATTAAGTGTTGAACCATTAAACAGTCTGAACCATTAAGAGCTAGTATATTGCTTAACTATTCAAAGGCAGATGCCTAACCAATTCAAATAAAAGGTTTTAACCATTCAGTATTAAATATCTTAACCATTTAGCATTAGTATAATGTTTAACCATTCAAAGACAAATGTCTAAACCATTCAAACATTTGTCGTAACATCTGAACCAATAAAAGATTGATTTCAGACATCTGAACCACTAAAAGATTGATTAAGAGGCTGTCAAACGACCCCTTAGAGAAAAAGACTATAAGAAAATATCCATTTATGTTATTGTACAATATAGAGAAGACAAATTTTTGGAAATGACAAACTAGGGAAAAGACAATCCAAAGTAAGTGGCAAAATAGTTATAACTCACCGAGTCAAGAAGAATCAAGATGGATTGAATGTTTCTAGCATTGAACTCAGTTCGAGTACAATAGAAGACAGCGGATTGTTACGACTGAGATGGTGGTACATTGTGAAAATCGATAGAGACGATTAAAAAACGTGACAAAAAGTGTCAGAGATCGTCTTAAAATTTGGTTTAGGCGTTAATTCATGATTTTGGTCGAAATTGAGTGACAATCACGTGGAGATGATGGTATTGTGTGATCCATGTTGTAGGAGAGAGTATTTAAATAAAACAATAGCATTTTATGATTTAGATCGTAGGAGAACATATTTAAAATAAAACATCCCAGAGAGAATTTTGAGAGAGATATGCAAACTTATATATTAAGATGCTGAAAGGGTAGTCACTACACAATTAGTGTGATTATTATTTTGCTTAGTGATAAATTAATAGTGAAGATAAACTATCAGCGGATATCAAGGAGGCAATGTAAGATGAGTTAGTTGGCAGTCACCCAAATCACTTATAATCTTTATGTTCTTTCTTTTGATTACTTTTTGTTGAAGATGTATGGTCATCAAAAGATTTTTACAATAATTGTTTTATAAACAAGTAAAAATTTCAAAAAGTTGTCATTAATTTTCAAACAAATTAGCTTATTCACCCCATCAAGATTTCAACATAATTGATCATGGAGTGTCAACTATTACCTTCGTATCATTCTTCTTTACCTTTTTATACCTAGCTTGATCTTCATGTGCTTCACTTTATCTTGTTTCAACCATGTTCCGTAGGTCTTTTGACATGAGGACAGTATTCGTTTGTATGCTTCAAAATTCACATCTTTCTCCCTTAACACATGAATGTTTTGGTTCAGCCCAAAATTAGACCCTTAGACTTTTGCGTTCTTTCATATTTTCAAATTTACATATATATAGAAAACTAGTGGGTGTGACCAAGGTTATGCAACGAGGGTTAAAAAAAATTTAAAAACATTAAATATGATGATTTATACGTTAGTACTAACCACCAGGAAAAAAAATTTTTATGTGCGAAACGCTAAAAAAAGTGTAATAGAAAAAAATACTATAAAAACAAATACCTCAAAACAAAAAAGAAAAACAGCGAATACGTAAATGGTGACTTTACTATAACTAACGAACTTTATTGTAATTTGATTAAAAGAAAAGTTGACATAACTCGAAGGGTTATGTAACACCCCAACCTGATTAGGGCTGACGTGTCACTATCATAGTAATTATAACATAAGACATAATTCCATGATAGAAACATTAAGAATACATCAAAACATCATTTAAAAGCCCTAGGGTAAAGTATTCGTACATATTATTTAATCAGCCAAATCTAGAAAACTAGCATGTGCTACAAAAATGGCTATACTTCTCTATTCAAAAATCCTAGAGCTCAATTTATCTCTCTTCACACCCCGCCTGGAGTAACATCTGAACCTGTTGAAACATATATTTATGGAATGAGCTGAATGTCCAGTACAAATAAAGGCACAAGTAACAATAATAATAACTGCGATAACACTAAGATATAACGTAACATATAATCATACGACGTGATGGCAAGTAAAAAAATAAATCGTATCATATGGATGTAACCATTGAGTTGAATAGCTTATATCAAAACAAACATGCACATAGAGCTGCAGACCTTATGTACCAAATGTGAATGGTATGTGGGCATACACAACAACCATCCACCATAATCATATGCATATATCCTAGGACCAAATACGCCTCCTCAACATAATGTGGCCAATGTACCTCGTAAGTAACGAAGGAGACGCCGTGATCTCTGCTCACCGTCACGGTTGGTGCATGTCATTGATACCGCAATGACACGCTTGTGGTCACCCCCACAAGTAGGGACATGCTCGGGTAACGAAGTACAACTAAACTAGTGCTGTAATAATGTATACTAAATGCGTTCTTTCCAAACGCTGAACAAATGCAAAATCATATCATAACATAGGAACATGCGATAATGAGTTCAATTCAATAATTTTCAATCGCACGAAAAATAATAGTAAATCCAAAATAGCATGACAAAATAATAATGAATCATGATATCAATAAACATGCGATGACTTGAAACGAATTGTAATGATACAGATAATTAGGAGTTCTAATGAAATGCAAGAGTCAAAGGGTTTCAACAATTAAATCAACTAACATAACAACAAAGAGTGGGGTAAGAATTCTATACCTTTGGCTACCTTGTCATAAAGATGTTAGATTTGTTTCCTGAAGGGGGGGGGGGGGGGGGTCGTGTTAACCTCTCGTTGGGGGTCGTCTTAACCTCTCGTTGCGGGTCGTAGAGAGCTGAAATCAATGGTTTGCTGGGATGGATCTGCAGCGACGGTTGATGAATGCAAACAAGTTTGATTTTGTTTTCGCTTCTTGAAATGGAGCGGTCGGAGGTGTGACAGGCTGTTGGAATATCGAATCAAGAAGATTTCATGCTTAGGTAGAGAAAGGTGGTGTGATCTGTGGGGTTGAGTGAGGCAAGGGTCGGTTTTTAAAACTGATGGTCTAGTGAGTCGAAGGTGAGATTTCCAAAATCTTTTGTTCGGTCGCTTTTGATTTGTGTTAGCTGTGACCGGTAGCTTTTGACCATGAGAGGGTTATTCGGTCTTTCCGGTTAAGTTGGGTTTTTCAAACTTTTGGTAAGATGTGAGTAAAGATAATATAAAACTTTGTCAAAAAAGTTAGTCAAAAACCTTGTCCAATCAAATGATCCCACTTAATGTACTATTATCATTATTATTATTTTTTCTTTTGATTTTTGTTTGATTGTTATTAAATTACTCATAACATATATTTTACACTTTGTATACGTTTTAGTTATATTTTTGTGATTATGATTATTTATTATTCATATTTGTTAGTCTTCTTTCTTTTATATATATATATATATATATATATATATATATATATATATATATTTACACACACATTCAAACATATTTATTTATACTATTTTATGGTTGTTTCAACTATTATCCCCTAAAAGAAAATTCTGTCCTCGAAATTTATAATTAACACACAAATGATAACAGAAATTAAGAAGGTAGTTATGTCGGGAGCTTTTATAACAAATGGAATATAAACACTAGGTTCACAATTACTCGGTACATGAAAAACTATTCTACGAATAAACTAGGATACATTGAGCGAATTGATTCTTTGATTTCCCATGTTGCTTCACGCTCGGAGTGGTTCTTCCATAAAACCTTGACGAATGGAATCACTTTTCTTCGCGTGGTTCTTTCTTGTCGATCTAATATAGCTTCGGTTCTTCCTTATAGGATAAGTCTTCTTGGATCATATGTAACAGATAACTAATGATATAGAGCGGATGATAATTATATCCTCTTAGAAAGGATACATGAAAAATATTATGAATGTGAGAAAGCTGAGGCGGCAATGCAAGACGGTAAGAAACTTCTCCAACTCTCTCAAGAATCTCAAATGGACCGATGAAACGACAACTAAGCTTTTCTTTGATCCCAAATCTACGCACGCCACGACAAGGTGAGACTTTCAAAAACACATGATCTTCAACTTTGAATTCTATGATCGACGATGTTGATCTGTGTAACTCTTATGTCTATTTTGTGCTTTTTTTAATTTCTCTCGTGCGGCGGCAACCTTTTCATTTGTAATTTGGACTAACTTGGGTCCTTCAATGAGCTTTTCACCAATCTCCTCCCAACATATTGGTGCTTTACACTTCCGACCATACAAGAGTTCAAAAGAAGCCATGCCGATACTAGCTTGCCAACTATTGTTGTAGGCAAACTTGACAAGGCATAAATACTCATCCCAATTTCCTGTCCACTCGAGTGCGCATGCACAGAGCATATCTTCAAGAGTCTGAATCGTACGTTCTGATTGCCCGTCTGTCTGTGGATGAAAAGCAGTACTAAACTTCAATCATGTAGCCCAAGCTGCTTGAAAGCCTTTCCAAAATCGAGAAGTGAAACATGGATCTCTGTTTGAAATGATCGAGGAAGGAGTTCCATGGAGTCGTATAATCTCTTGAAGAAACACATCTGATAACTTGCGAACTGAAAATCCTTGTTGAATCGGTAGAAAATGAGCTGACTTGGATAATCTATCAACAATGACCCATATAGCATCATTCTTTTTAAATGTCTTGGCAAGCCTGTCATAGAATCCATTGATATTTTATCCTATTTCCACACGGGAATATCCAACGGTTGCATGTAAGGACTCGTTACCGGAACACTCACAGCTGGTCGATCATCGCACATAAAACATACATTTATATTAACTTAAATAGTCGTTGCAGCAAAAAACATTAAAAATGACATTTCATTTCATTATAAAAGCTTTTGCAAAATAATAAATCATTAACATATTACAAAATACTTGTTGCATTAAATCACAAAAACATTATAAAAATGGATGCCATCCAAAACGAGCCAAGTAGCCACCCTGTGCCATCCTCAGCAACCTGACCTGCCAACTGGAAACGCATAAGCTCTTCATTCCAAGATTATTTCACCCCTTTTCTCAATAGTTGTGTGAGGAGTAAGGCAATAACAGAAAAACCTTCCACAAATCTTCGATAATAGCCTGCCAAACCTAAGAAACTTTGGACCTCTATGGCTGAGGTAGGTCTTAGCCACTTAGTAATGGCCTCAATCTTAGCTGGATCCATTTTAATTCCTTTCGCTAATACAATATGACCCAAGAATGCTACTTGATTGTGCCAAAATTCACATTTCGAAAACTTGGCATATGATTCTTTTGCCTTAATGTCTCAAGCACTTTTTGCAGGTGTTCCTCATGTTCTTCCTTGCTTCTAGAATACACTAGAATATCATCGATAAAAACAATCACAAATTTATACAAGAATTCATGAAATACTCGGTTCATCAAGTCCATGAATACAACTGGTGCATTAGTCAAGCCAAAAGGCATGACCAAGAACTCATAATGACCGTAACGAGTGCGAAAGGCGGACTTAGGCACATCCATCTCTCTAATCTTCAACTGATGATAACCAGAACTCAGATCTATTTTTGAGAAGAATTTCACACCCTAAAGCTGGTCAAAAAGATCATCAATGCAGGGTAGAGGATAATAGTTTCAAATGGTAATCTTGTTTAACTCTCGGTAGTCAATATACAACCGCATACTACCATCCTTCTTCTTTACATATAAGATCGGTGCGCCCCAAGGTGAGGCGTTTGGCCTAATAAATCCAAGCTCTAATAACTCTTGTAGTTGTTCCTTTAATTCTTTCAGCTCCAACGGTGCCATACGATATGGTGCCTTAGAATTTGGCTCGGCGCCAGGAATTAGATCGATGGAGAATTCTACGTCATGATCGGGTGGTAGTCTCGGTAATTCATCCGGAAATACATCTGGATACTCACGAATAATAGGATGGTTATCAATGTTATCTTCACTAACCGAGGTATCCAAGATAGATGCTAGGAATCCAACACAACCACGCGATATCAATCTTCGAACTTTGAGTGCATAAATAATCTTAAGAGATTTATGAGGTGATCTCCTTGATAGACAATTCAGGATGATGAAGATCACCAAAGATAACTCGTCGAGAATGGAAATCAATAGTAACATGATGTCGCGTCAACCAATCCATCCCGAGAATAATATCAAAGTCACCCATTTGCATGGGCAAAAGATCCGCATTATGCACGATCGAGTCAATACGAAGAGGACAATTTTTATATATATGAGTGATAATAAGGGAGTTTCCCATAGGAGTGGAAATCGATAGAGTATGATCTAACGATGAGGGATCAACCATAAGATATATAGTAAACAAATGAGAAACAATCGAGTGTGTTGCCCCCGTATCAAATAGCACATAAATATTATGTTCACTAATTTGAAGGGTTCCAGATACAGTACCTGGTGTACTAGCAGCCTCAGTAGCAGTAAGTGCGAAAACTCTTCCCCCGGTGTTAGCTTGTGCATTAAACCCACCAGTGTTCCTCCTATTCTCTTGTTTCGGACAATCCTTGATCATATGCCCCACTTGACTACACCCGGAACAATTTCCCATAGCTCGATGACAAATGCCTCGATGACGTTTCCCATAGCTCGATGACAAGTGTTACATGGCGGAATCAAAGTCTGGTTTTGGTTTCTATGTTGATTTAATGGTTGTGCCTTAATAGCATCTTCAAATGGTTGAATCTGGTTATGAGTTTTAGGCTACCATGGTCGGGTCTGATTTCCATTGTTACGACTTGGTTGAACTCTACGATCCTTTGAATGATTACCGACATTGGATGACTGGCCTGTGGGTTGGATTTGGTGTCTGTCACACCCCGACTGATGGCAGAATCATCGGGGCAGACGAATGTGAAACGATTATTCATAGCACATGGAACTAATAAGTTGAAATAATATAAATATCATTTTTATTGAACCATACAAGACAATTAAATTATTACATTACAAACAAGGTATAAACAACAATATAATATTTTCAGTTAAACTAAGTCCAAGTCCTATGGGTCAACTTTGAAAGTTGGTGAGTTCCCATGGGTTAAACACACGCATACACACACACACACACATATATATATATAAAGGTTTACAAGTAGCAATTCATGTCAATGGTTATGAATTATGCAAGTTATATAATACATATAGCTACAACCAAACCTCGACTTGATTACAAGTTTATAAGATTGGCTAAGTGTACTTGGTTCTCATGATGAACAAGTCATATGTCATCAACAGCCGACAATACATCAGCTTTAGCACCAGATAGGCTTGTCAGGCCCAAAGATCTAAGACGTCGCCATGCTAGCAATAGTTAATGATTGTAAACAAAATATGTATCTCATATAATACTTACAATAATACCAATAACCATGACAAAAAGGTAAAGACGAATTGCATGTGCATTACAAGTATCAAGATGTTTACAAGTATAAGTTTATAAGGTTACATGTTTCACCCCAAAAGGTGTAAAATAAAGTAAAAAAGGGACATGGAAAACTCACATGACTAATAAGTATATAATTGGTGGCTAAATAAAATAATTAGTAATGTTCCAAGGTAATCCTTCACAAAGTACCTAAATTTATATATATTTATAAGATTTAAGTTAATAATAAGGTTAAAGATTTAATACGAACTAAGGTATTTAAAAATTAGGGATTTTTATCAAGTTAATAAATTCTTATAAAAATACCATTCATAAAATTTATAAAATTTATTTTTAAGAAAATTGATCCTTTGTAAATAACTTGTGATTTTATTTATAAAATATATTAAATTCTATAATTATCATGATAATCCTTAAACAAATATAACATAAGATCTAATATTAATTTAATAACCTAAAGTATTTTTTAACAATCTGATTTTTATAAAAAATATTTAGTTATAACATTTGCAATTAAATTTTATATTAAAATAGTAAAATGTTTTACAAGAATAATTTTTAGGAAATATTTAGATGACTTAAAAATATTTGAGGTTTATAAAAATTATTTTTATAATTATTATAATTTTTTCATAATTAATTTAAGGCCAAAAGGCTTCAAAAAAATTACATGAGGGTGCCCGTGTTCGAACCGGGACCTCATGAATGTTAGAAAGTGAAACAAGGCTCTCAGCCGTGTTAGGTAACCGTTTTTAAATTATAGAACACAACCAATAAAAATTTCCCCCAAATCCTATGAACCCTAGTTTGATCTTGATCCAAATCAAACACCAAATCGAATACGTTTACAGAATTAGACATGGGGCTTTGATTCCCCATGTAATTTTGAGTATATATGTATGTTCAATTACCCGATATTTGTTTGATTTCGATGTCACAACCCGAAGAATAGCCGCGACCAAAGTCTCGTACTGTTCGCGATGCAATGGTTGATGATATTCAAATTCGTGACACAGGAAGCTTCCAAGGATCTTGATGGTTGAAAGCCCTCTAACAATTCCACCTAAGATCGAGCTAATGTTAATGGACACAACGGGTGTGGGTTGCAATGAATGCGTGGGTTGTTTGGAATGATCAAATGTGATTCGGATAAAATTGAGCTTGGTTAAGGTTCAAGAATAGTTAAACGTTTGTGTAGGTTCCAACTAATTAGGTTATCAATAAGTTTTAATTACCGATCGATTCGAAGGTTGATGGTGAGCGGTTACTGAGCTCAAACGTTCACCCATCCAGCTTTGGACTTCAATTAAAACACATTAAGAGTTCGAAACGGGTCATGCGAAGCGATTACGGTTGAATGGGTCAAGATTTTAAGCGTTTCAGGTGGTCTCAGGGTCCACCGGTGCCGCGCCGGAGCTTCGCCGTCCGGCGACCGGGAAAACGGGACAAAAAGGGGGTTGGTTCTTTTTTTATTTTAAAAATGTTGCACTTAAGTCCCTGATGTTTTCACGTTTATTATGTTATGTAATTAACTTCCTTTTAAAGTTTCTAAAATGACAAAACAACCGTTAAACTTAATTACTTTAAGTTTTTATCATCTTTAAGTTTAATAGTTTTTATAAATCATTATATTATTATCTTTACCATTACAATTATTATTACAATTTTATAATATAACTTAAAAATTAGATTTTAACTTGGAAAAATGGTGGATGTTACAGTGTCCATCTCTATCTCTCTTATTGTCGTCTTCTGTCCGAGATAAGAATTCTTTTCTGTCAAATTCAAACATCTTGAATGCATCAGCCACCTCCATAAGATCCTTAAACTTCATATACATGATTGACTTTCAGATTCGATCACACACTGCCCATTTACACTTTTCTACTTGAACTGCTGCAGACCTGGCTGCTTCCTCCATAATATTAGCCAACCTTGCAAAACGAGTAACGAACTCTGACCCTTGTTCATCATTCCCCCGTCGGATGATGACATATTCTCTGATGTAGGCCTCTCTGTCAGCTGTAGAGAAAAACTTATCATAAAAGATAGTACAAAAATCAGGCCACGAAAGAGTAGCTGCATAGGTCTTCACTCCTCTGATTTGCATAAGTCCTTCCCACCAGGTTTGTGCATCATCCTCCAATTTGTACGTGGCTAATCTGACCCCGTACTCCTCCACAACACCCAACACTTCAAAGATCTTCTCAACATGGGCCATCCAGTTTCTAACATCAATTGGAGTAGTTACGTAACTGAATGACCTTGGTTTTTGCTTTTGGAACCTTTGGATCCATACATGAATGCCCTCAGTAGAGTTATCTGTGTTGTTCTCATCAATTGGGTTCTCCCAATTAGAGTTATCATGACCTTCAGAATGAGTTTAGTGAAGAACTGCCTCCACAGTTTGGGCCACAAGGTTAGGTAACAATCTGGCAAAGGCTTGGTTGATAGAAGAGACCATGTTTGGGTCAACGGGCGTCTCGTTTGAAGCGGTGCAGGCATGCAATCGGTTTGCCCTACGAACGTTCCTACGGGGTTGGCGATGTGGAGCCATCTAAAAGAAATGAACACAAGATTAGCGTATAGGACTAATAGAGAGAACATGATAAGCTTAGATGGAACCCCAATCAAAATGTCTACCCAATCCTCACATGTCTTAATTATTAATGTTTAAGTTTTTTTTACAGGAAAGAGCCTTTGCTTTGATACCATAACTGTAACACCCCAACCCGATTAGGGTTGACCTGTCACTATCATAGTAACCATAACATAAGACATAATTCCATGATAGAAACATTAAGAATACAACATCAAAACATCATTTAAGAGCCCTAGGGTAAAGTATTCGTTACATATTATTTAATCAGCAAATCTAGAAAACTAGCATGTGCTACAAAAATGGCTATACTACTCTATTCAATAATTCTAGAGCTTAATTTATCTCTCTTCACGCCTCACCCAGAGTAACCTGTGAACCTGTTGAAACATATATTTACGGAATGAGCCGAATGCCTAGTACGGATAAAGACACAAGTAACAATAATAATAACTGCAATAACACCAAGATATAACGTAACATATAATGATACGACGTGAAGGCAAGTAAAAAAAATAAACCGTATCATATGGATATACCCATTGAGTCGAATAGCTTATATCAAAACAGACATGCACATAGAGCTGCAGACCCTATGTACTGAACATGAAATGGAGTGTGGGCATACACAACAACCATCCACCATAATCATTTGCATATATCCTAGGACCAGTCCATACGCCTCCTCAACATAATATGGCCAATGTACCTCGTAAGTACCGACGGAGACGCCGTGATCTCTGCTCACCGTCACGGTTGGTGCCATGTCACTGAAGCTGCAATGACATGCTTGTGGTCACCCCCACAAGTAGGGACATGCTCGGGCAATTAAGTACAACTAAACTAGTGCTGAAATAATGTATATATACCAAATGCGTTATTTCCAAATGTTGAACAAATGCAAAATCATATCATAACATAGGAACATGCGATAATGAGTTCGCTTCTTGAAACGGAGTCAGTTAGAGGTGTGACAGGCCGCTGGAATATCGAATCAAGAAGATTTCATGCTTAGGTAGAGAGAGGTGGCGTGATATGTGAGGTTGAGTGAGGCAAAGGTAGGTTTTTAAAACCGATAGTCTAGTGAGTCGAAGGTGAGATTTCCAAAATCTTTTGTTTGGTCGCTTTTGATTTGTGTTAGCTGTGACTGGTAGCTTTTGACCATGAGAAGGTTATTCAGTCTTTCCAATTAAGTTAGGTTTTGCAGACTTTTGGTAAGATGTGAGTAAAGAGAGTATAGAACTTTGTCAAAAGAGTTATCAAATACCTTGTCCAATCAAATAATCCCACTTAATGTACTATTATCATTATTATTATTTTTTCTTTTGATTTTTGTTTGATTATTACTAAATTACTCATAACATATATTTTACGGTTTACACACTTTAAAAGTGTGTGTATACATTTTAGTTATTTTTTGTGATTTATTATTAATTTATTATTCATAATGTTAGTCTTCTTTCTAATATATATATATATATTATATATATAGATATATATATATATATATATATATATATATATATATATATAGACAAACACACACACACATTCAAACATATTTATTTATAATATTTTATGATTGTTTCAGGTAAGTATACTTAAAAGGTTCAAGTGATTAAATGTAAATTTGACATTACTCGAAAGCTTAAGTATAAAATTTAAAAAAAAGTTCAGTTGATTAAATATAAACTTGACATAATTTGAAAGCTTAAATATAAAAATAAAAAAAAAACAAAATGAGTAGATATCAATTTTGGAAAAAAATAGTTAAGGGGATGTGGTTAGTTTAAAAAATTCATAAAGGCTTAAATGTAAAATGCCAAAAAAAACAAAGTAAGTTTTTTTACTAGTTTGGAGAAAAGAAAATTACTATGATAATATTAAGAAAAACTACACATTCACTACTCAATGTTTTTCTATTTCTTATATATAGTGATGCAGCGAATGTTATCGAGTTTTTTCGCACATGTCTTAAACTTTAATATATTTGGGTATTATTATTATAACTATGTAAATATTTAGTGATTATATATTTAACTATTTAGATTAAATAATACTTATCAATTAGTATTAAGTTATATAAAATATAAATAACGACTTTATATTTTAATATTAATATAGTATATTATAATAAGAATACACTTAAAATAAATACTTATTAAATAATGTATTAATTGGAAAAATTTATTAAATATGGAAAATTATAAACTATGTATATAACACTTGTACTTTACGTTGAAAAAGTTATATTATGTTTCTTAGATTTAAAAAAAATACAAGTGTGTCATCATCACATGCTTTATATAATAACATAGATAATATAAATATTGATTATTATTTATCATCATTATTATAAAAGTATTTTATAATTATATGGTTATGTATTCAAATAAGATAATACTTATTTATAAATTTAATTATTATAATCTATGTTGTCAATAGCGGCTATAACAACCACTATAGCACACTACATAGTGTATAGACAAGGCGTCACTATTTTTGTTTTGCAATCAAATAGCGTCCAGTAGTGATTATTTATTTATTTTTATTTTTTATAACTATAAAATCGACCCAAATAGAGTATTTTAGCTAAACTGATGGTATTTGCTTATATTTTTTACTACTTTATAGTTAAACATGTTTATTTAATGAACATAAAACATTTCTTAAAGTTCCTGTTACCTTATTGCTAAACACAAACTAACAAGTGTTATTTACTGTTATTCGCTATGTAGCATATATGTGGCTTATCACTAGTTGTCGTATTCGATATTGAAAACTATGATTATATTATTATAACAAAAGTATTAGTAATTATATAGTTAAGTATTCAAATAATATAATATTTATTAATAAATTTAAATGTTAATGTAAAGTATTATAAATAATTTATAATACATAATGTAGTGACCTAATAATTTTACATTATTAGATAATGTATTAACTAGAAAAAGTTTATTAAATAAGGAGCAAAATATAAATGATTGCACAAAACACTTGTACCTAATGCTTAAAAAGTTGTATTAGACGTCTTAATTTTTTTATTTTATAAAATTACACTTTGTCTTAAAGTTTTGTTATATATAATAGTATAGATACACATGCACTCTTAAAAACAAGTGACACTACTCCACTATTTCTAATGCATTGCTTACTACTTGCTAAATACTACCAACTACCTACCATAAACATGAAACATGTGACTAAGTTAACTTTCTAATGTCCATTCAACCAAACATGGGTAGCTTTATCACCCATATCCGTTGACCCGTCAAGATTGACCAACAAAATGAGATTCAACCACTATATATGATACCAACAGTACCACCGCAATACTTTGCTGATTTTTTTAAATAAGTTCATTTGCAAATAGTTAATGATATTTGTGTGGATACTTTTAATTTATAGGTGTTCCATAAATATCATTTACGAAAGTTGGTGGTTCCATAAACGTTATTTATATACAGAAGTGTTTACCTGTCACAATATTGTAGGCTTCTTTAACATAAAGATATATTTGTGTGGATACTTTTAATTTATAGGTGTTTCATAAAAATTTAATGATGAACACCCCCACCCCAAAAAAAAAAAGAAAAAGAAAGGTTTCATCCCTTAGGTTTATAATAAGGTGCCACCAATAGTAATTCATAATCATAACCATTAGTCAAATTATCAATAACCTATTAACCTTATAAAAAGATAGGGATGTTGCATATAGAAGCTCATTTCACCTCAAATCTTAGCAAAATCGCCAAAACTGGAAATAATTAAACAGGTGGTAATGAAATGAAACGAAATGTAAGAATATAATAGAAAATAATGATAATAATAAGGGATACCAAATAATAGTCGTGTGTATAATACGTAAGTGAAAACGACATGATCAACTTTATTTCTTGAACCTCGAGTAAGAAAGAATACACTCCATATGGGTTTGTATTGGTTTTCTCCCCAGCTTCATTATTAGGTCTCCTAGCTGATCCCCTACACTCACCCACACCCTTCCTCCCCTGGACCTCACTTAATTAATTGTGTCATCATCCTCATCACATCCCTCTATAGTCTCTCCTATATATACATCAACATTGTTTCAACTTAGCTACATGCATCAATCAACCGATGTGTTTATAAACTTCGATCATCATTAAGCCCAAAAAACACAAAGATAGATACATATAAGATAATATATATATATATATATATATATATATAGAGAGAGAGAGAGAGAGAGAGTGTGTGTGTGTGTGTGTGTGTGTTTTTTTTTGGTGATGGAATTAATGGTGATGAAGCCTGCATGGTTAGAGGGATTAATGGGTGAGAGCTTCTTTGGGATATGTGGGTTTCATGAGAATAAAAGAAAGAATGAGAGAAACATATATTGTTTGGAATGCTGTCAAAGCTTCTGCCCTCACTGTCTTCCTGCTCATCACTCTCATCCACTTCTGCAGGTTTCTTAACTAAATTCTTTTCTTCCATGCAAATTTCAGCAATTACATACATACATACATACATACATACATACATACATACATACATACATACATGCATGCATACATGTTATTACTTCATATATTGTTTAATATTATTGTTTTTATATTCTGGTTAACTTTCATGGAATTAATAAGAAAATAATTACCATGATCCTACTAAATTTAACAAGAGATTATTACACCATATGTATGTGTGTATATATTTAAACATGTAAATATCATTTAAGTTGGAGTGAAATTCGGTTTTCCTCGTTTTGATAAAATTAATCATTTTGATTTTAAAAGATTAAAATTACCATTTAATTTGTCTCTAAAATTTCTTTAGTTGTTTAATTTCAGTCTAATTTACCTGCAAATGATAAAATTTTTGGTTGAAATTGAATCAAATTATTTAAATTTTAGTCTGAAATTAATATTTTTTGATTAAAAAAAGATTATTTTTGTGAAACGTGATAAAAATAGAATTTAATTCTTCAATCTATATATGAAGTTTCTTGAATTTAGTGTCCAAACTCAATCAATATCTATGAAATTGAAGTGCTTTCTTGTATTATAATTAAATTTCTAACCTTTTTCTGTAAAAAACTGAAATTTAACTATTTTTGCATCAATTTAACCTATCGAAATCCAAACAAGAAATTTGGTTCGGACAATAATTTGCAGTAACTCTGGATATTAATCAAAAGTTTGCAGTAATTTCCCAGTTTTAATTATAACTTAAGTACTTTCGTTGATCAAATAATTTCTAGAAGTAATTTCTATTAATCTTATAATTATGAAACTATTTGCGAAAAAACTAGGAAATTAAAGCTTTCACGCGTGAGTTCTGTAAGAATTATATGAGTTCACATTGTATAACGAATTTAGTCATGTTAAAACACAAAATTGAACATTCGTAATCGACAAACTATACGAATATCACCAATTATGTATAACCATAGTCCATAGATATAAACGACAGCATCTTAAATTCAGTTGCAAAATTACTATAAATAATATATGTTTTATCATATATAAACAAAACAATTCTCCATGTCACAAGCGTATCTTAATTTTAACCAACCAGTAATCACACACAACTTAATCTGGATTTTGGTAGATTAAGTTGATTCATTTATAAGATTTCAATGCATTTCATATATATCTTATTGAAGAATATATGTGTGTGTATATTTATATACATATATACGTACAGAATTGACATTGCTTTCACCTGCAGAGGTTCTCTCAGCTGTTGCTTTCACAGAAAGTAGAAGTTTGACCAAATACTCTTACTGGTCAATTTTGTTTTTTACATATCAAAGCACACATCTTTTTCAAATATATATCTATTTTTCCTTCTTCTATTTATTATGATCATTGGTATCCAAGTTCTTTCATTCAATTATTACAAGAAAAATTGTCCAAAAATATATATATTAAAAAGAAATGTTATATCACTATTATAAATTATCGTCCCTTTATAATTATTCACCCGCTATATGAATAGTTACCAACAATTGTTTCTACTTCTATTTAAAATTTCATCTTTTTAGTAAACAAAAAAACTTGATGTTAACAAATTCAAGATTTATCATTTATTAAGTTTTTGTTCATCAAATTAAACATGAGTTTTCAACCATAATTATGTATTAGCAATCGCGGTTGTCATCCAACAAATAAGCGTAACATTCTACCGAACATATACAAGCTTAGAAGTATGAGCGTATGACTAAATTTGATGAATTGATTCATGCATAAATTAATAATGGCATGTACGTACGGAGTCATTTATCAAATGGGTCGTTTTTGTCATGATTCTGAAGACGAATTGAGTTGTACATTGATGCATTATTCACGAGTTGGGTTGAGTTGAGTTGAGTTGAATTGAATTGAGTTGTAGGTAGGCGTTTAAAAATATAATAAGATGGTAGGTGCATTAAGGAGTTGTACGGTTGGGGACAAGTAGGTGTGGTTATTTAACGGGTGGTTTGATGTTCATGTGATAGGTGAGAAGATATGTTTACCAGGATGTTGTTAGATTAGATGACCTCGAAAAGCTCATTGACTGTTCTTTTGTTCAGGTAACTTTCTCTTGTCTTTTTCTTTAACTTTTACTCCATCTCTTTTATGTTATATTTTTATTTTATTTTAACAACAACAACTGTGCACGAATATTGTACTTTCTAGAACCATTTTTTATATATTTTTGTAAGTTGTAACGTCTTCAAACAAAAGTTGACTGTAATAGTTGTTATGTAGCCTTACACAATAAACAGTGCCAAAGTGATATTCTTGAACCAGAGGGCACAAAGCAGGTCTTGCAAGGGCCCTGCAAATTCGTGCTTCACATGTGACAGAATTCTACAAGAGCCTTTCCACTTCTGTTCTCTTTCCTGCAAGGTAATATCTTTATAATAATAGTAATAATTATTATTATTATAGATAGCTACACGCGTTATATACCTATTGTAATCAATAATGTTTTCAGAACCACACTGGACATACTATTAGTTTGTGGGACCAGACGAGCTGGTTTGAACTTTAAACTTTGTAGTTATAACTGTTTTTGATTGGTTTGTGGGACCAGGTTGATCACATGGTGTATCAAGGGGAGGATTTGTCTGGCATCTTGTGTAGGTTTGATGTGACCGATTTTGCCTTCTCGCAATTCGAAGGACTTCGGATGGATGGTTGTGAGTTTGGAGATGATGATGGTCAGATCACACCGAACTCTATTCTTGAAGACTTTAAAGACTCGTCGGGCTCTGATAATGGCGTCAGTATTTCATACAAACCGGAGGTCGAGAGGAAGAAGAAGAAAAAAAATAACGACTTCATGCCTAAATTCTTTTCCTTCGGTAGCAGAAGAAAAGGAGCCCCCCAACGGTCACCGTTGTCTTGAAGCACATTCGCATGTTTGTCAATTACTCTAAATATTATTATTAGGTCTGTTATTATTGTTTCATAATAAGGTAATGTTGTTCATGACTCTCCTTTCACGGATGATGTTGCGTTATGTCAATAGGAATGCGGTACGTAGCAATTCCGTTACAAACCATAGGTGGATGTTTGAGATTATACCTTTAGAGGGTTTGGTCTCGACTCAATTCTGCCAATTTTGTATTAGTGTAATGGAATATGCACATATGAAAATATATATAAAGTTATGTTGCTAAATATTATTTTTCTTTATCATCATTTAGCATTATTCTCAAAGGTAAAAATAACTAAGAGAGTGTTTGATAGTTTTTAATTATCATTAAAAGACTAGTTCGTATTTTAATGGTAAAAGATCATTTTAAATCTGAGTGATTTCATTCAGTATTAATTACTAAAAAAAATATAACCGTCATGATAAGATACCTCTTAATAACCACTAAAAACCTAAAAATGACTCTAAAATGATTTGTTCTACTTTAATGTTATGTTGTTACTCTTAATTTAAGAGGCTACCGATGTCTAGAAAGAACATCTATTTTGATAAACTATATCTATAACATTTATAAAATCATTTTCTGCATAACCCACATGGGTTCTTGCAAACTTTGTTTCATTACATGTATTCTCTCTCTGAAGATAACATATATGTTCACACTTCTGTCTCTCATTGATAAAAACGCTTACATTCATTTTCTGCTATATGGAGAAGCCGACATCTGTAAGTCCATCTATCGCCGGAGGAATTATTTCGGCAGAAATCAAGTTTAAACAATTTGCAAACTTAAGTTGGTATTAATAATACTTAAACATTTTTATTTAAATCTTTATGTATTTAGTAATGTAACATAGATGGTTACAAAATTGAGACTTAAAGATATAATTTAAAAGGTGTATATTTAAGCTATTGTTTAACTTTATCCGGAACCACCATTATTATTATTATTATTTTAATTATAATTTTGTTATTTGATAATAAAAAATGTCATTGAAAAGGGGTAAAAAAATTTATTTGAAATTAATCAATTATAGTTAACATCTTAGGTTTTAATATGTGTTTCTATGACTGAAAAGCAAAATAAAGATTCCAACCATAAAGAACAAAATAAAAAAGTCACATTCGAACAAGCTGTGTATTAAAATAATCACATTTTAGTTAATTTAAAAACAAATTAATAACACATGTTTTGTATGTTTCTTACATCACAACCAAAATAGGTTTTACTTAAAAAGTAAGATTTGTCCCTTGATAATATCAGTCATAACCTTGTTCTATACCAATAAGAATTTAACATTTTTTTTGGATATTATCAGTCAAATCTTGTTCTACACCAATAAGAATTTAAATTTAAAATACGTTATAAATAAGCTTCTACTATAATTTGATACAAGTTTTTTTTATATATCTAAAATCGTGGTATTTATCTTCCTTCCTATGAATTTAGAAAGTAAAAATGATGATTTCTAAGTGTCGAACAAAAAAAAAACTAGAGCCAACAATGATAAAACTAATTCATCGTGAAACTGTTTTGATCCAGGGGAAAAATGATTGATATGGTTCCAAACCAAATAGGTTCAGGTTTTGATCGGTTTCAACATATATATTAAGAACTGATTTCAAACATGTTGTTTAGTTCGGTTGCAATTTGATTTGGTCTGAGTTTGAAAGTAGTCCCGATTCACAAACCAGTTTAATTATGCATCTCTAGGCTTGGTCCGTATTTTTTCAATTCCACCCTTCTCGTCAATGCTATCTTAATATAATTATTATCACATTATTATTTTTCCTTAAGATTTATGAAATTGCCTTTATAATAGGGAAATTACATTACTTTCTTTTAAACTTGTAAAATTAAATACTTTTTCAAAACATAAGTTTTCAATTGTCAATTCTGTTCAAGTTTGATTTAAAAATGTAATTATTCAAGTTAAAGAGAAACATTTGACAGTCCCTATTATTAATGTTATTAAACATTTATTCAGATTATAGGGATTTTAAACTTTCATTTCAAATATTGAATGATATATTTAGAATTAACGTTTGACATTTGCAAGAACATTATTTACTTTTTTACAAGACCAAAAAACACATTATAACAATAAAAATTTGGTGTTTTCTATGTCAATTCGTAGCAAATATCTACTTCACCACAAATCTTCGTCAATAATTACTTTGTTACGGAGTCATATTTGTGAGTTTGCTACAAAAAGGGACGTCACTGCTTCAGCTAAGATTTTACTATACAATAATGTTCGCTATAGATTTTGCTAAGGATTTAGCTACTGTTTGCCTATGGAATTTTGTTATTGATTCTACTACGGAATTCAGCTAAATATAATAAATCAATGATTTTTCTTTACACATGACAATTAAATAAATTAAACTTGACCTCATCTACAATTCAATCATGTCAAACATAAAAAGGCAATATAGACCTCATATATTTTACGCAATACTAAATCTACATGACAAGAAAAGTTGCAAGTTTTATAACTAATAGTTAACACTATTGTTATATTATTATTATTATTTGATCAAATAAAGAGGGGAGTGTGCGCTTAGAGAGAAGTTGAGGGGTATAAATGGGTGGGCTAAGGTAATGAAGCATCTGCCCCAACCATGAGAAATTGTCACCCGTTGGGCCCAATTAGAATGAATCCTTTTATAGCATTTACAATTCACATGCCTTATGGTATGTTTCGATGCACCTTGATTTGACAACCACTTTTGTTCTATAAATATAAATATAATCTCTCTTTCTTCCAAACTACCTTTGCTTTATATAATTCTTTTTTTTTTCCAATGCTCCTTCAGTGGTAAACTTTCAAGCATACATCATTTAAACATTCTCTAATGAGTTATATTCTTGTAGTTTGTTACATATATATAAACTTAATTTTAGTTATTAATCATTGGTCAATGGTGTTTTTAATTAGCCATGAGAATAAGAGCACAAAAGGTGTGAACATGTGAGGATGCGGTGATGCCCAACCCTTTGGTTTCGGTAACCAAAATAACTCTTGATGTTGGGCGTATACACCGATACTCACAGGTTGAATTGTTGTTATTTGACTTGTATTGTAAAACAGACGTATGCACACTAGGAAATTTGACGAATAATGGGAAAAAAACAAAACGACACCCTTCAAACTAAGAGAAATTAAAAAAAAAAAAACTTGTCTGGATGTGTCATATGAGAAAAAATAGTGAAACACATGACAACTCCCTCCCCTAAGCAATTGGGATTTAAGGATAATGGTGTAACAAGAGGGGTTCGTTATAAGGATGCACCGTTGTGTTAGTAATCTTAAAGACAAATTGAGAGCTTTTGTGTATATAGCGTCTAATTGACTTACAACGATGTAAATCAATAAGATTGACATTGTAGGTGGTTTATTGCAGCGGAGAAGAAAAACCACGATTGTAACACCGAAGACATGAGCAGTCAAATTGATTGATGGCGAACGTTTGATGGTTAGCAAGGATTGAAACACTCTTTGTTCGTCACTTTCATTGATTAAATGTTTTGATCGAATCAGTTTCGGTTCCTAAAAAACTTAAAACTTACAAACTAAACGGACTCTAAT
Organism: Flaveria trinervia; assembly: GCA_025506515.1. Lineage (NCBI taxonomy): Eukaryota > Viridiplantae > Streptophyta > Magnoliopsida > Asterales > Asteraceae > Flaveria > Flaveria trinervia. The sequence goes on along the minus strand of CM046450.1, from coordinate 17,839,234 downwards.
ATATCTTACGATGGCAAGAGAGGGCCAATTCACTGACCATTTATTTTAAATACAAAACATGAGTACAATGTAAAATTGCTATAATAAAAAATGTCAATGTTTGAGTTTTTCTATGTAAACGAGTGGCTTTTAAATAGCTATCACAACAACCCAATAACATAATATTATTATAATGTTAAAAGGTACATTGTTTCATGACGTAATCACATACGTGTTGTATGCTGTATAGTAATCTTACGCTACAATTATCATATATAGTGCCATTTTGTGTGTTGTATGGTGTATACACACTTTGGTGGGTTATTTTTCTATTTCGAAAAAAGTAAGAGATAAAATAATTACGAGAAACAAAAGTTGAAAAAAGAAAGAGGAAGTGGTTTGAATAGTGGATTCCATGTATATGATATATCTTCTGCAACTCTTGCATGGGAACCTCGTGAAGTCCATCATACATCCCCATGGTCTTTGTTCCCTTATTTTTATTTTTTTTAAACCATTTTGTTTGATTTTATTCGTTAAAACTTGACCTATACGTTTTTAGAAAGCACATGATTTGAGTTGAATAAGATTTTAGATATATTCATGTTATAAGTGTAATTAAAGCCATTTTTAATAGTCGGGATATACTAAAGATTGAAATGAAATTGTAATAAGCATTAATAGGCTTTAAACGGATCGAACGTACAAGAAGTTTGTTAAATGAACGGACGCAAACACAAATTTTCACTCATTTAATTAATTAAAGGAACTTTGACGCATCCTCATTCATTCATTTACGTATGTAAACTTTCGTATATGTTTGTTCATTTAAAAAATGACATCAACACATGTCGGATTTGTTCATTTACGTTTATGAATCTTTGTTCGTTCCTTTACGTTTGTTTATATCCATTCATTCTATGTCCGTTAATTTGATTTTCCATTTAAACACTCATTCAAATTTAATATTAATTAAGAATTAGGTTTTTCTAATTAATTAATATATATATATATATATATATACACATATATATATATATACATATATATATATATAATATATATATATATATATATATCCAATTATGAGCCAAAATTTAAGAACAATTAATCTAATACCTAAAGAATTATACAATGATTTGTTATCCAGTTAAGAAAAACTATGGGTAATAATTACGAAAATAAATGTCGTACAACAATAATATTCCTATTTAACACGTTATAAGCTATTATTTCACTTTAGTCCTAAATCATTCACGACTTATTATTCATCTTATTCATATAATTATATTAAAAATTACTATTTTCTATAATTTTAATTAAATAATCTTTTTATATTTTTATATTAATTTTTTCTTTATCATCCACTCGCAACCATTTAAAATATATTAAAAATATTATAGGGTTTTGAATAATGTTTTCTAAAATACAGATTGAACACTAAATTTCTTATATCATTCACTCACAACCACTAATCATATAATATAGGTAATATACTCACATAAATTAAAGAACGGGTTGTGAATGTTCTTAGTTACACTAACTTAACCAATTGTCCCAACATCTATACGGGGCGTTTGGTTGGAAGGAATGAAAATTTTCAAATAAAATTATGTTTGAGTGGGTAATGAAATGTAAAACCAAAGGACTGTTTCACATCAATTTCTTTGGTTGTTGGATTTCAAAATCCTTCCACCTAGAGAAGGAATATGAAATCTCACTAACCGAAGGATATGAGGTGAAACATTCTCTGGGTTTTACATTTTATTATCCACTCAAACATAATTTTACTTGAAAATTATACTAGTTTTTTAATTCCATTCCATTTCATTCATTACAACCAAACTATGACATCCGTCACCACAAGGTCTGTCAATTAACGTGATATCCGTTAACTCTTCTTTGATCATTCATCCCTCATTTTTATTTACTTCTTGTGTGGATATCATACTTGCATTGTTATCTTTGTGTTTGTGTTTCTTTCGTGAACGTTTGATATGCTTAAAACTTTTACAAATTCATCATCATTATCACTAAAAATATCTTTTTATATAAAATTATTGTCATTAATAAAACCATTTTTAAGTGCCAATTAACATTAAACATATTTCTAACATTAATATAACAAACACTTTTAAGGTCATTTTCAACCGAAACAAACTTTGGGAACTCGGGGCTAAGTGCAGGGACTAAAATTGACATTTTGCAAACATGGGATGAGTATAAAAACTCCATTCCCAGCCATTCTTCTTCATTTCTTCTTCTTCTTCTTCTTCTTTTTTTTCTTCTTCTTCTTCTTCATTCTTCTCCACTTCACATCTTCTTCATCTTTGCACCAAAACGCCCCGTTTCGTCTCGTTTTCATCGTTTAGACTTCATCTACAACCTAGTCTACTCCATCCTTGCAGATAGACGACCTTGGTTGTCCCTTTTCTTGCTCGTTTTACTGTTGTCCATTTCTAGGTTTTCGGGTATTCGGGTTCAACCCGAACACAAGAGGCCGTGTGGGTGCGTGTGATGTCTTTCTGTGTGTGCTTCTTGTTAATGTGTGTTTGTAGTGTGTTTCTGGAGATCCTTGTTGTGTAAAACTCGTGCTCGGGGCAGCCGAAGGCTGCTCTGCACTTCAGCAGTCGCGAACCTGCAGTTCAGGTGACTGGGTCTGTCATGCGACTGAGCCGTGCGACTGGGTGAGTCGTGCGACTGAGTCGTGCGACTGGGGATGTCATGCGACTGAGTCGTGCGATCGAATGAATGTGTGCGATTGAGTTAATGCGGATGAATGATGTGTGCGATTGAGTCAATGCGGATGAATGTTGTGTGCGATTGAGTCATGCGACCGAATGAATGTATGCGATTGTGCGTGCGTCGCACGACCGAAGGCCAATCATACGAATGAAGGTTCAGTCGTACGAATGGAGCTGATTCGTACGAATGAAGGTTGATTCGTGGGTATGGAGGTTAAGTCGTGCAATTGGGTGTTGTGTGGTACGACTGAATACCAGCTGTGCGAATGAAGGTCCAATCATACGAATGAAGCTGATTCGTACGATTGAAGGTTGATTCGTACGAATGGAGTGTTGAGTCGAGCGTCTGGTCCTGTTGTGTGACTGATGATGCTGTGTGTGTGAATTCCTTTCTTGAATGTCATATGATGATAAGGTAACATCAATAAAAGTGTCATTGCTTGACCACAAATATTAAAGTCAACGCTATCAACATGCAGATACTATTTCAATTTGAATCAACCTACTAGTTTACAATTATCAACAACCCATTTAGGACTATAAATATTTAACAAGTACTTCTCTTATAACAAGGGGATCTTTATACAAATGTCATTGGCAATGACGACTCCTTCTGGTACTTGGATCTACATAAGATCTGATACGTGTGTCCGCTTTTGTGTGTTACCCACGACCAACCCGATACAACCCGAACCGACCGAACATTACTATATGCTTTATACATATCATTAATGTTTAATAATAACTGTCAATAGGTGTTTGACCGTTCTTTGCATACAATACTTGGGGACTTTGATCATACATACTTACCACCTAACAAGTGAGTTTCGTGGCCCCTTTTTATGCTTATACTACTTTTCAAACATTTACAAACATGGGGAAAAAGTATGCTCACCCGTTTTCTATGTTGTACAACATACATACAATTTACATACTTGGAATCAACGTGCTACTGTTTTGTGAGTATTTATCTGATACATTGTAACATCTTGTACTTTTGTTAATTAAAAGTTAATTTTTGACTTATTTAAGCTATTTATGAAACTTGGTGGGCTATTCATGTATAGTTCCTTATTTAATTTAAAGTTCAACGTTAATTAAATAATAATATAATAATAATAATAGTAATAATAATAATAATAATAATAATAATAATAATAATAATAATAATGATAATGGTAATAATAATAATAACAATAATAATAATAATAGTAATAATAGTAACAATAAAAACAAAGATAATAATAACATTAATAATACTTTACTTAAAAATGTTTAAAACTTAAAGTAAGGGTGTTAAGGGATTAATTTGTCATTTTATAAACTTGAAATGGAAACTTTATGCATAAAATAATAGAAAATCAAAGTTGAGGGACCAAAGGTGTAATTTATCAAAATCCAAACCCCCCTTCTCATTCCCGTTTTTTCCGGTGACCTCGCCGGCCGGACTCCGGCCAAGTCCGGCGAGGCACCAAAACTACCAAAAATCGATGTTTTTTTGATCTAAAACCGTCCCCAAACCATTCTTGAATTCGATTCGAACACAATCATGAGCTTTGATTGCATTTAAACATCGGTTATGAACCCAATCGAATGATTAACCGAAACGTCTTAAACCCCATAGTCGTTCGAGCATTAAAACTTCTTAATAATCTAATTAAACCAATCTAAACGTTCACCTATCAATCTCTAAACGAATACAATCCTCAATTACACCTGAAACGACTTCAATCAATGAATTCAAGCACCACCTTCATCGCGAACTGCACCTCAGTCGAGCATCCCCTTCTGCATACTTGGAACCGCAATTGATAGAGGGCTATCAATCACCGTCTCTCGTGGAAGCTCCCTGTGCAATTAATTGAGTTATTATCACCAATTGCAATCGAATCCAGTCGCGACATAGCCGCGGTTGTTCTTCGTTTGTTCTTCGTTTGCTAAACTTCAAAGCGGGTAATTACACAAACATAATTAATCGATTTTCCATGGGGAACAAAAGCCCCAAGGTTAGCATCATTTACAGAATCGATTGGTGCTTCAATTTGAGCCCAAATCGAATCTAAGGTTCTTGGGAAATTGGGGATTTGTTTAGGGCTTGTTTTAAGAATTAAGAACCAATCCTTACCGCGGCTGAGGCCATTGGTTCACCGGTAACACTTGAGAATTCTAAACAAGAGGTCCCCGGTTCGAACCCGGGGAACCTCATGTTTTCTTTTGAGGCTTTTTGGCCTTCAATAATAATTTTTAATATTTTTAAAATGATAAAAAGTCATTTTATAAAAGACTAGTAATTTTAAAATATTTCTAATTATTTCTGTAAATTAGTTTTTTTAAAAAGAAAAAAATTCTCTACTTTTAACAAATATTGAAATAATAAATAATTTATTCGTATAAAAATTAGCTAATAATTGTGCCACAAAAATGATTATTTCACACGTTGTTTTTTAAATTATTGTTAAATTGTGTATTTAGATCTTATTAATCTTTATATACAAAATTATTATAAAGGTTATATTTATGTAACATAATAATTTTTTCTTTTATTTTTAAATAAATATAATTGGGCCCATGTTGTTAAAACATAATTATTGACAATCCCTAAGTCCCACTTAGGACCCTAGTCCTTGATGATTCATTAAAACTTATTATTAAACTTAACTCTTGTAAAAATATATATATATTTAGGTGTCTTGTGACGATTCACGTTGGAACGACGTCCATTAATATTCTTATTAATCGTCATCCTTATACTTATTTTTGCCATGTGAGTTTTCTTTGCCCCTTTTTTATATTTTCACACTAATTTGGGGTGAAACATGATAGCTTATACATGATACACTTATACTCATTTGAGACTTGTAAATCACATGCAATTCAACTTATTATTTTGTCATGGTTATTTGTGTATTGTAAGTGATTATATGAGATACATAGTTTGTTTACAATCAATAACTATTGCTAGCCTGACGACGTCTTAGATCTTTGGGCCTGACAAGCCTATTTGGTGCTAAAGCCGAGGTATTGCCGGCTCCTGATGACGTATGCTTGTTCATCATGGGAACCAAATACACTTAGCCAATCTTTTATACTTGTAATCAAGTCGAGGTTTGGTTGTAACGATATGTGTTCTATAACCTTACTTGCTTATGACCTATGACATGAATTGCTACTTGTAATTTTTTTATTATGTATGAAAACCTTGGAAACTCACCAACTATTTTAGTTGACACTTATTTTATCATGTTTCAGGTCAACCTCAAGTTTAAGTGATCCATATGAAGTATGCAATAATCTAGGACTTGGACCTAGTTATTGAAATAAAAGTTTACATCATGTTATGTTATTTTGAACTTATTACTTGTTTGGGACTTATGATTGTATTTCATTTCAAGACTTATGATAATAATATATACATTTTAATATAGCGTTATGTGGCTGTGAACAATCTTAACCCTCACATCTCGACGTTTCCGCCGTCAAGGTTGGGGTGTGACATACATGCTTGAGTCTGCTATGTGGTTTTTTCTTACAACCATTTAATTCCAGTGTGGAACCGACGGATAGGTATTGGTAGTACTACTTGGGTTGACACCCCCACCCTCGTTGTTGGTATACTAGTTAGTACCAACAGTCGCCAGGAACGGGCCTTGGGTGAATATATTCTGACAAGATTCTTTGTGTACGTCGTTAGGTTTGGTTGTAAAGCTCAGGTCATGTGATTTTGCTTACTTATAACTGTATGCACAGTATTTCGCAACAAAATATTATATAACATAAATTACTTATTTACTTTTAAACCTGCGAGCTCACCAATAATTTTGTTGACCATTTTGAGCATATCTTTTCAGGTGATCATGCTAACTGAAGATCTAGGTGTGCTGCCTTAGTGGAGACCCTAGGATGCATTTTGTGGCTAAACTTTGTCTTTTGGAAAACATTGTTGTAGTTTGCTTTAAACAACATTCTACTTTTGTAACTTGTTCCCGGGTTGTGGGAATTGCATACAATGTTATCATCTTTGTTTATGTGATTTATGTATCATGTATCATATTTCTGCTTATGGCTATGTTGTCATGAATATTGACTAAACACGACACAAGTCCCTTTGTTTCCGGGTGTCGTCATGACACGCTTGTCATCATATATTATAATGCATCTCTATCGCTTACCATGTGTTATGACGATCTCGTCTCGTTACATCCCCGTGTTTCCGCTCTTAGCAGGGGTGTGAAAGACTGGTATCAGAGCCAGTGGTTATAAATAATTAGGCAATACACTTGACCTAGACCATAACCTAGGAACCTTCATGTAGATTTGCATGCTAGGGTTGTGTGCATTTTATATCTCGTGTATGTATTCCTCCTTGCTTGATTCATTCATCTATCTGTTTCGTGATCTTTTCACCCTATGAGAGAGCTCTTATGCTCACTCCTTATGGTATGCTTCTATTGGATCTTCCGTTCCCTCTACGCGCCGAGTTGGTTTATGAAACCCGGGTATTAAACCCGAAGAGATTTCCACAGATCATGCTAATGCGCTTGACCTTGGACACTGAGATTTACCCTAAGGAGGTTATGTCTGAAACCTCGAAAGAGGAGGAAATGGACAACCTTCGCTAGACTAACGTGATTATATGCATGGGTTGCAATTATTATGATGGACTACTGTTGGAACATTACCTATTCATGGTGTGAGAATTACATGACTTGTATGTGAAGTGTGGTAACCACAAGTGTTATATCAACTTGGAATGCTAAATTTTGATGAGTGGTATGGATTATATGCTTTGAAATGGTTAAGGCTTATGTGTTTACTACTTCTATGATTAGAAAATGCCGCCTCGAAGAGTTACCCGCAACAACTGTGGCGGAAGTGAAGCCCCGAGGGGCAGAGGCAGAGGTAGAGCACCAAGAACAAATGATGGCCCTGCCAGCAACAATCAGGGGACAGGAAATGCTGATGTGGCAGCTCTGATCGCTCAACAGCTGGCCGCACTGATCCCGATTATTATGGCCCAAGTGAGCGATGCTCTTCAAAATCCCCACCCCTACGGGGTTGGTGGCAATGATAATGAGGATAATGGAAACCTGACTGGGAACGAAAGCAATCAGGAGACCGGGAATGGTGGTACAGCCAGTAATGAGACTGGGGTTGTTAATGCTAGAAGGGGGGGTTCATACAAGAGTTGTGGCCTGCAAACCTAAAGAGTTTGATGGCAAAGGTAGAGCCATATCCCTGAATAGATGGCTTGAAAAGATGGAGGTAGTGATTGACATCGGTGAATGCCTCGATAGCCAAAACATCAAGTATGCCACGTGCTCACTGCAGGGTAAGGCACTAACTTGGCTGTAAAAAGTTTCCACCGTAGCCTACTACAGCCACCGTAGGCTACGCCAGCATCCACAAAAAAATAGCAGTTTACCCTCCAGCGTAGGCTACACTGGCTGGCATAGCCTACGCCAAAGCCTCCAGAAATCACCTATAAAATCATATTTTTTAGGTTTTGAGAACCACTTGCCCCCCATTCTACCTAGGACGATTTGAGATGAATTATGGGTGTTTCTAGACATGTGATTCACCATTCTACATCGTTCTAACACCATTCAATCATCCGGGATGCAATTCAACAACGATTTTGAAGATCATTCAAGAACAATGAGCGGCTAAACTTCTCGTGATCTACTTTGGGTAATGGGTTTTATGTGAAAAGGTTCTTGTTTTTGTTAGACTTCTGTTGGGATTGAACTTTAGAACCCTTTAAGTTCTTTTATAAGTTTAACTTGTGTTTTGATTATTTAAACAATTATGTTGGTTGACCTTTATTAGAATGTTGTATGATCTTGCGCGAATCGTATGGTTGTAGAGTTTTTGTTACCAATTGAATTGATATAATGTATTAACCTGTTAAGTCTTGATTATCATTATCACTTAATCATTACACATATAGAATCCCCATTAAGGATTTTCCACCAAGTTGAACTAAACTATTACTGAAAACAAAACCTTAAGCCTAAAGTGGATTACTCTTTCTTATAATTGTCTTTTTAATCAAGTTTAATCATTTGCAATTTGTTTTCTTATTTAGTTTTTTAAGCATTCCAAAATTCAATTTTTACAGCCAAAAGACAATAGTTTAAGTACTTTGATAATTTAGTTAATCATCTTATAAATCAATTTACAATACACTGACCACTAATTCCACGAGATTTGACAACGCCACTTACCCTAACTAGTTTAAGGTGAATAGAAATACAATTTAACATCTTATTTGATTGGTACTTCGACTACGATCAAATTTTGGCGCCATTTAGGAATCAGTGCGCTTGGTGTTATTGTTATTTGATTTGTTTTTTAGTTTTGTTACTTGTTTTGCTTTATTTCTTTATTTTCTTGTTACGCTTGGTATTTTTCAGTGTGCAGGTGACAGGTTGCATGCATACTCGTTATTCGGGTAGGAAATCACTATAAGTATTCGATCCATAGATAGAGAAATTAGCAAGGTACAATCGTATTCTGCATCGATTAGGGTTACCGGTCACATCAATTTCACAAGATATTGATCAAGTAGCTAGTAGTTCATTTGATTCAACCCAAATGGAAAACCCAAATAACCAACCATCTCAAAATCCAAACCCTTCTCCTAATAACCAAAATCAAAACCCAAATCCATCTTCACTTCCAAATAAAAGTTGCAACCACAACCTGAATCAACCACCACCCAACAATGACCTGAATCAAAATAACACCAATCAAGGAGGTAACTTTGACTATGTGAGCATGCATAATGTCCACTCGGGTGATGAAGATTATGAGGATGAGTGGAACAACAATGAAGATGATCATGGTGCTAATTATGATGCCTGGGATGGAAATCCTGGTGTAGGTAATAGATATAATAGGAATTATAATAATTGGGGGAACAATCATTATGGATGGAATGCACCACCTATGAATCAACAACGAGATGGAGTCAATAACAATTTCAACCAACCAAGAAGACCTCAAAGATCTCAAGTACATGGTGTGGATAGCCATTTCAGACTGACTATTTCTGAAATCCAAATCCTATCGCACCTCCAAATCATAAAGGAAGAGCTTTTGATGTGCGCTCTCATTATCTCACTATTCTTCCTGCATTTAGAGGTACCGCAATAGAAAAACCATATGTGCATCTTGTTGAATTTGATGCCATATGTAGCACTATTGGTGGAAATCACTTCACACAAGATGAAGTGAGGTTGCGACTGTTTCAATTTACTTTGTAAGATAGAGCTAAGCTATGGTTTCTGACTTTGCTTGACAATAGTATTCATACTTGGCAAGAGATGCAAAGGGTTTTCCTTGAAGAATATTACTCTATGGGAAAGACAAGTGATGCAAGAGAGGCTATTCATTCTTTCAACAACAAATGGGTGAGCAATTTCATGAGGCATTTACAAGATTCAAGGAGTTGATCCGTATGTGTCCTAATCATGGTATTGAAAGGTCGGAATTGATTAAGGCTTCAGATGGACTAATACCAGAAGAAAGAAAATACTTGTATTCTACAAGTAATGAAACATTCTTATCTAATCATGAAGATATGGATTGGGAATTCCTAGAACGAATGTGCAAGAATTGCAAAGTTCAAGCTTCGACTAGTAGACGGTCAAAGCCTGCTACGACAAGGTCAACCACCATTGATTATGAGACTAAAAAGAGAATTGCATTTTTGGAAAGACAATTGGCCAAGTTACGACAAATGAGGACTAAATATGTAGCTTTAGTTGGATTTAATGTATGCAATAAATGTGGTGAACTAGGGCATGCAAGTTTAGAGTGTCCATTGCTTTTAAGTCAACATGAAATGGTGAATCAAGTATATGGAGAGAATAAGAAGTTTGATATGAACTCCAATACTTATCACGCTGGTTTGAGAAATCATCCAAACTTGAAGTATGGAAATGCTTCGAACCAAATGAACCCCTTTCAAGGTAGTAATCAAGGTGGTCAAGCATATCAGAACCGGCCACAAGGGAATTACAATCATAGTGGTTATCAAAGAACCTCATATTCACAAGGAAGCAATCAAGGGATCTACAACCATGCAAGTCAAAAAAAATCTAGAAATGCAAAGTTGGATGCTTTGATAAAAATATGAAGGAGAATATGAAAAAGAATAAGAGGAAAATGAAATAAGAGACAAAGCTTATGAAGCTTTGAATAAACAAGTGGGTCAACTTGCTGAGGACGTAGCCCAGATTAAAAGTAACCCTAAGAAACTACCGACTGATACCATGATCAATCCTCAACATCAAGGAACAAACACGGAAAACATGAGAAAAGTTCAAATCAATTCGGTTAGTATCCTTCCTGACTTTGAAATTATTGATAATGACTTTACTGTTCTTACCCTAACAAGTTGCAGATAAGGAAGAGAAAGTTGATGTAGTGGAAGATAGTGACGATGGAGCACCCATCATTCCAATCAAAGTGGGGAAATTAAAGATAAAAAGAGCACTCTTGAATTATGGAGCAGTTGTTAGTATCTTGCCAGGTATGTTATATGATCAGTATGACTTTGGTTCTCTAGAGGAAGTTAACACCACTGTGGTGTTAGCTGACTTGACTCGAAAAAGTCCTCGGGGGATGGTAAGGAATATTATAATCAAGTTGGGAGAATTTTACTACCCGGTGGACTTTATGGTGCTTGATTATGCACCGGTGAGGACAAACGAGCAACCAAATGTCATATTGGATCGACCGTTTTTAGCAAATGCCAACGCTCAAATCAATTGTCGGGATGGAACAATTGAAATGTCTTATGAAACTCGTAAGTTACGTTTTGATGTATTTTCCAAGTCGGTTAATTATTTTGTTAATGATGAAGTTTTTGTGGCACATATGACTAACGTGTGTGCTCCTACTTATACTTCACGTGTAAGCATGAACACCAACTTTGAGAATGGTTTTGAGTATGATAGGATTAAGCATGTGGACTTGAAGGAATTGATGAATTAAAAAAAAAGAGAAAGAGCCGATTATGTTGATGGAAACAAAAGATGAGAAGCCTAAAATAAAGAAAAAAGTTGGCGACCCACTTGATACTATAAAAGGCAGAGTTGAGGCATTAATGTTTGAGCCATAATGCGATCTAGTTGAAGACCCACCAAATCATTTGAAGAATACCGGAGTCAAGCATCCTACTCGACCACCATGAGTGGTCGTAGGTATGGTCTAGCTGAAGACCTAAAACTTAGCGCTATTCGGGAGGCAACCCGAAATTAAAATTTTATGCTTTTATATCTGATGTGTTTCTTTAAGTGGTGTGTTGTCAATTTGGTGGTGTTATTAGTATTATGTGTTAGGAATGGTTATGTTTTTGTCTGGGTCGGTTTGGGTTGAAAAGTCGTTTATGTTGATTGATTGGATAAATTGAATTAAAAAACCATGCATTTAACCTAAATATCACACGTTGGGGACAGTATATCCCAAGTGTGTGGATGAGGGAAACCAAAAAGAGGACAATATTTTTTTTTGTTTTTTGTAATTTTGTTAAGCGATCCAATCGGACACGAAAATGACAAGCATATCAATTGATTCCTATCTTCTTCAAAAGTAATGGTCTTTAGTCATGGTCTAATTCTAGGATAGCATAAGAAAGTGTGTTTAGTAAGTTTTTTAGAAGAAGTGAAGAATTACCTAATTATTGTTAACAAGCTAATGGTGTAATAAATTTATGCACATATCGGCATCCCATATTTTCTAACTTGGTGGGATGTTGAAGCCTACTAGATTGTTAGTTCATATAAAAACCTATTTTATTTGTTGAGTGTAGGCCGTATGACTCTTTATTTTAGAACTTGTGTGATTTGATGCATACTAAAACGGTGATTTGAAAATACACATAGATGATAGAGGCAATCTAGGACTCTCTTTTCCTTTCAAACTATTTATGTGCCTTACCAGTCCCTAAAATTTCCTCTAGTAACCATTTTGAGCCTTAAATAATTTCTTTTATTACAACCACATAATTAGAACCCAAACCAACCCATTCACCAATAATGATGACATTTCTAGTGTTGTAACATTTGATTTGTGCTACTAGTCCATAATTGAAATACTAAAAAAAGAAAAAAAGAAAAACAAAGAAAAACAAAAAAAATGCAAAAAAAATGCAAAAAAAATACTAAGTATGGGATTATGTGTACCCATGGTTGTTGTTTTGTTTTTAGTAGTAGTTGTTTAAGAATGTCAACAGTGATATTTACCTTGATTAATTTAGCCACGTTCACAGCCAAACATTCATGCCCCAACCTAAGCCCAAAACCAATAAGTCCTTTTGATTTGTGCATTATTAATGTATTACTGTGGAAGTTTGATCATCACTTAAGCATATGATAACAAAGTTTCATACGTGGATCTTTTGAGTGATTTTTTGGTGCAATTTCACCAATTCAAAAATAAACCGAGTGGAGTGAAAATAGTGAGGGGTGTGTTGTATGAAAGTAAAAACCAAAAGCCTGTTAGGTTTAATTAGGAGGATTCTATTTTAAAATAAATGTAACATGCTTTACTTGCTAACCAAACACGACTTTTGTAATTCTAGAATTGTATTTGACTTTGGACCATAGCAAAGACATAGTAAGGGGCCTGGTTTATATATTGTTGTTTAGTGTTCAAACGGATTTGCTTAAGGGCAAGCAAAGATAAGTGTGGGGATGTGATGTGAGTGTGTTGAAATAGTATTTTAAGTGCTTAAATGTTAAATATTAAGTTTGATTGCTTGTATTTATGCATGGGATCATGTTGAATAGGTTAACTAGGAGTTTGAAGTGATTTTGTAGGTAAAATAACTAAGTTGGAAGCTTCCATAGTGAAACAAGGCGTTGGAGGGGTCAAGAAATGAAGATTGAAAATGCAACAGAAAAATTTCCACCGTAGCCTACTACAACCACCGTAGGCTACGCCAGCGTCAGCAAAAAACATCAGTTTACCCTCCAGCTGTAACATCCTCTATTTTTCTAATTATAAACCCGAAATCATTTTGAAACTTTCTCAAATGGTAAAATTCATTATTTAAGTATGTTATTTATTTAGATGAGCAAACGCCACAATATTTTATATAATCATTACTATGAATTGAGCTACTAAAAATTTCAAGTAGTTCATCGTTACATCATTTATAATAATAATTATACTTCATAAAAATTTACTATTTTATAAATTTCAAATGTTAATTATAAGTGTTAACCATAAAACATCTAATTAAATTACAAGATTTTACATAAAATATTCATTTTGAAATTATAAATTGTATAAGTTATATAAATTATTGTTATTAAAATAATTAAATGATGGTTTTAATAGTTAAGGGGCTTAAATGTCATTTTTGAAACTTAATTAACAAGCTTTTTACAGAAAATGATAAGATTTTAAAACTAAAGGGACTGGAAGTGTAAAATTCTTTTAAAGACCCATCTACCCCCGTAAATCCGGCGAACTCTTCGGCCGTCTCCGACCAGACTCCGGCGAAGCCCAAACTTTGGCATAACGTGTGAAATCGAACCCTAAACGTTTACAACTGATCTGTGAACTTAACTCGACCGCATTGAGGACTTAAATTGGGTTTAAACATCGTGTATGAAAGGATCGAACTCGGTAACTGATTACCATTAAATCTCCAAGCCATTTAAGCATTTATACCCAATAATAATCAAATTAATTGCACATACACGATAGCTTAATCATAACTAAACTCCTACACAACGTAATTTCATTTGAAACACAACACACATCATACGACCATCACCTTCATCGTGACCTGCAACTTAACGGAGATCCATGTTCGAAGCTCTATTAAACCGAATTGACAGAGGGCTTTTGCTTAAGATCATTCCTAAGAGCTATGTGCAAAGTTAATTCGATTAACATCAGCGTTTGCGCCTTGAATCATCATCCATGTAGTCGCGGCGGTTCTACCTATGAAATTGGAAAACAAAAGCCCTATGTTTGATTTTCTCAACAGTAACGAATTGGGGTTCAATTTGGAACGATTGTAATTTAGGGTTCTTATGAAATTGGGGGATTTTGTATTTAATGTTTTTAAACTTTATAACTGAGTTTTTTTACAGATTTGTGGTTTATAGCCCCCGGTAACATACATGGACAACACACATGGGGTGCCCGGGTTCGAACTCGGGCACCCACACATTATTTTTGATTATTAGTTTTTAAACTTTTTCTGAATTCCATAAATTCTTAATATATTACTTCATCAAAATAAAATTATTATTATTAATTAAATTTATTTCAGAAGTTATTTATTTAATTTCTAAAATTTTTAAACAAATAATATTCTAATTTTATAGTTTTAAATTTATAAGAACTATGACTAGAGTTACTTAAAAGTTTGTATTTTATTACTTTATAATGATTGTCTTTAAATCAATAAGTTATGTTATAACTTCTTTGAATAATTATTTATTTAATTCATTACTTTGATTGAATCATTAATTAATAATTATTAAATTAATTAAAAGGTTTTAAAAACTTATGATTTTAAATTTAATTACTTTAAAGAATAACAAAGATTAAATATTATTAATTATTTTATGTAATTTAAATGTTATAAACCTATCATGGTTCAAATGTAGGTTATGTTGAAACATTATAAATCTATATGTTAGATAATTAATTATTTAAATAGATATTTAAATAATCATTTAAATGATTGGTTATCCATCTAATCATTAATCATGTATTTCATAATTAGTTAATAACTTTATCGCTTAACTTTTATTTAAACTCTTGAAACTAATAAAACAATATTATTTTCTATTATTCTTTATTCTTATTTTAAGGTTTTGGATATTATAATACATTTACAAAAAATCATTTAAAGGTTTGAAAACTTTATAAAATGATTTTAAATAATTTTAAAGTCATTTAAATAAGTACTCAATTAAGTACCTTTATCAAATTTTAAATAATTAATTATTTCTTTTCACACATCGTATTTAATCTTTATTAATTCAACAAATTAAATTATTAAATCATTCGCTATCATTTTGATTTCTTAATTGGTTCATACCATCTTTATTGAACCGAAACATAATTGATTGCGTTATTATATCTTATTTGACTTAAATATTAAAAACCCCCAAATTCCAAATGAAACCCTAATTCATACTTACACTTGAATCTTATCTTTATTTTAATTCCGAGACATCAACCATAAGGTTGAATCATGAAGAAATCATTGGAGCAATCTTATTATCTTATTATTATCTTAAGTGCATCCTACATCTTGTGAGTTTTCCATATGAGTTCTCCATGCCCCTTTTTACTTTTGTAAGGTCCCGTTCCCGGGACGCTTACAGCTGGGTTCTCATCGCACATAAAACGTATAATTACATTTGTGTTTTATAAATCGCAGCGGAAAACTAAAACAATCTTTCATTTCCATGTAAATGCTTTTGCAAGTTAATACAACATTCATTACAAAATAGCTTGTTCTCATTACAATGCAAAAACATTAATCAAAAGAATGCCATCCCAAAAGAGCTGAGTAGCTTCACGGTGTGCCATCCTCAGCAAAAATTACCTGCCAACTGGAAAACATATAGAAAGTCAGCGTTGCTGAGTGAGTTCTAGTTTTATTACAAAACATACTTTACTTTCATATAAAACCATTCGTTACTTTTACTTGATCACACATCGTACGTACACATAGATAATATCGTTATTATCTTCTTCATTCATTCATTCGTTCATTCGTTCTATATGACTTTACTTGCGCATTGGACATCATCCGTACCAATACCATGTGCTACACCCATGTTAGTCGTAGCTACCGGGCCGAAGTCAATAAATGAACAGCTAAACGTATGCCACGGTACTAGGAGTAACCATCAGTCTTAGCTAGTGGGCCGAAGTCAATAAATGAACAGCTAAACGTATGCCACAGTACTAGGGGTGAGCGGTAGAGGTTCTACATTAAGGGTCAATCACAAAGAAGGACCCGTTATCCGATGCGTGCAAGACGTTTCATTCGTTCATTAATGCATGCATTCATCATCATGTTCCTCTTTCATTATCTTTCACTTTACGTTACATAATACTTCGTTCATTCCTCATAATAAGTAAAGTCATAGGAAAGATATTATACATCATACTAAGGAACATAACACACACAGTCATCATTATCATACAGGGCAACACCATACATACATAACGTGCATAAACTTGCAACAACATCATCATCATCATACCCAACATGCTTTCTAAGGCCTCAAGCGTCATCTTACATGCTCTTATGGGGACCTTTACGTCAAAACTTACATCTGTACTTTCCCCCAAAAGTCAGAAGTCAATCATACCTTCCTCGGGTACAACAGCCCTATTCGGGCGTATGGACACCCTTCAGTCGCATGGCCTCCACGCGACTGAACATCATGCGATTGAACTCAAGCGGATGAACATTTAGGCGAATAAACATCCACTCGTGCGAATGGACAATGCGGATGGACCTCATGCGAATGGGATTAATACGGATGAGCACTTATGTGACTGGACCTTCAGTCGCACGACCTCCATGCGACTGGCCTTTCAATCGTGCGAATGGACCCCAATCGCACCCTAATTGGCCGTATGGCCTCCATTCGGCCTCCAGTCGGTCGCCTAGCCCTAACTGATGCAGAATGCAGTTTATCCCGACTGCAGCCGAGGGTTTTCGGCCACCAAACTCATCTAAACCCATTTTAAGCCCAAATCGACCATCCTAAACCTTAGAGATGCATACCACGACACCATTCAAGCACACACAAGTTCTCAATCGAGCCACAAACGCATCATACATACACATACACATACACAAATGGGTTAACATACGCACACTCAAAAACCCGATTTCAGATGTTTTCCAGCCCCAAAATCGTTTGAAAACAAGTAAAAGAGGGGTTCTAGAACTCACACAAACGAGCACAACGTTAAGGGCTTCGATTTGGCTTGCTTCACGATGATTTTGGCGACCTGAACCAACCCGAATCGGCACTTTTCCTCTTTTTCTCTTCTTTCTCTCTTCTCCCCTTTCTTTGGCTGAGTTGTGAGTGTGGGGGAGAGGGTAAGGGCTGCCCTCTACCTTATATACTTCCCCTCACCCGACTTTCTTTCGTTGGCGAGTTTGGTCCCTCGACTTTTGGACTTTATTTTCTTTTCTTTCTTCACCGGCTTCAAAATAATAAATATTCGGGTGTTACAACTTTATTTCACACCTTTTGGGGTGAAACATGTTAACCTTATAAACTTACACTTGTAAATATCTTGATACTTGTAACTGCACATGCAATTCATCATTACCTTTTGTCATGGTTTTCACCCGAGCAACCAAAAGCAAATCCGTGACCTCCTCGTGGGCAAAGCGAACAATATTTTTGATATGAGAGGCCGGGTGTAACACCAGCGTAGGCTACGCTAGTTGGCATAGCCTACGCCAGAGCCTCCGGAAATCATTTATAAAATCACATTTTTTAGGTTCTAAGAGCCACTTGCCCCCCATTCGACCTAGGACGATTTGAGACGAATTTTGGGTGTTTCTAAACATGTGATTCACCATTCTATATCGTTCTAACACCATTCAATCATCCGGGATGCAATTCAACAATAATTTTGAAGATCATTCAAGAACAATGAGCGGCTAAACTTCTCGTGATCTACTTCGGGTAATGGGTTTTGTGTGATCAGGTTCTCATATTTGTTAGACTTGTGTTGGGATTGAACTTTAGAACCCTTTAAGTTCTTTTATAAGTTTAACTTGTGTTTTGATTATTTAGACAATTATATTGGTTGACCTTTATTTGAATGTCGTATGATCTTGTGTGAATCGTATGGTTGTAGAGTTTTGGTTACTAATTGAATTGGTATTGTGTATTAAGACCTGTTAAGTCTTGATTATCATTATTACTTAATCATTACACGTATTGAATCCCCGTTAAGGATTTTCCACCAAGTTGAACTAAATGATTTGTAAGGCCCCGTTCTCGGGACGCTCACAGTTGGACAATCATCGCACGTAAAGCATAATATATCATTTCAATTTCTAAAGATTGCAGCGTAATTAATTTAAACCATTTTATATCATATAAGTAATTACTTTTGCAAAATAATTCAACATTCATAGTAATAACAAAATATCGTTTGTTCGCATTACAATGCAAAAATATTATCATTTAACAAAATGCATGCCTTCCCAGAAATGAGCCAAGTAGCCGCTCGTGCCATCCTCAGCAATCATTACCTACGAACTGAAAAATACATAAAAGTCAGTGTTGCTGAGTGAGTTCTATTTTTATAAAATAAAATACTTTTACTTCTGTTTAGAACCTTCCTTTACATTCTTACGCGATCAAGCATCATACGTACACATAGATAATAGCATTATTATATTTCATCATCGTTCGTTAACTTTCATTCATGTATCATCATAAGTCATTGTTATCATTCGTACCTTCCTTACCGTTCATTACGTACGTTCATCATTACTTCTTTACATTCCATACCAATACCAAGAAATTTACCCCACCGTCATGCATAAAGAAGGTACTTGGCCGAGGTCTATAATAGACCCCCATACTTTACACCCGGTGGCCTAACCACAGTACCAAGGTAAATTCTGGTGTACCAATGCCATATGCTATGCCCTACCGTCATGCATAAAGCAGATACTGGGCCGAAGTATATAAATAAACTCCCATACATTACGCCCGGTGGCCTAACCACAGTTACAGGGTAAGCGACAAAGGTTCCATACAAATGGTCAATCACAAAGACAAACCCCAGTGTGCATCCTTCCGGGATAGCTAACCCATACACCGTTGAGCTAACACTCTTCATTGGGTATGAACCTCCATACTTTGCTTGCAAGATTTTCTTACATTCGTTCGTTCATTAATGCATGCATTCATTCTTACTTTACGTTCCACTTATCATTATCATTAACTTTCATTTTACGTTACATAATATTTTTCGTTCATTTCATACCCATAACACGTAAGTCACGGAATAATACATAACAGAAACATAATATCAATATCACACATTTATACATAACATCACATAAACATTACATACCCCATCACACATCATCATAAACATCATACATCATCCATTCACATACACATACACATGCACAACAAGAACAAGTCATCATAGAACATAACCGACTCTCCGCGGGACAACAAGGGTTCGGGGGTGGTAGCCCTTGACAGCGGGGTCCTAGGGGCAACAGACCCTAGTGGGGTCCAAGGGGCAACTCCCTTGGATGGGGTCAGTGTGAAAATTTTTTATTTTAGAACATTTACATAGCACATTTTGTTATAGAAAAATCGATCTTTTGGTTGAAACCCCATAAAATCTTGGTTATTTAAAACGTATACTTAGTATGCATTTCCAGCCCCAAAAAAGTTTAAAACCTTTAAAATAGAGGATCTAGAACTCACCTAGACTCGACGAACAACTTCTCAATCAAGCTTTCTAAGCAAGGGTCACACTACATAGCCTGCAGATAAGTTAACACTCAAAGGAGTTAATTTCTGCCTAATTTCACTACTAATTTTGCTGCATCATCAGCAGTTTCGTTGGCATCTTTGTTGGCAGTTTCGTTGACATCTTCACTGCCAGTTTCGCCCAACTTTCGTTGGAAAACCATGTCTGCGAAACTACCGCGAAACTACCCGCGAAACTACCCGCGAAACTATAGTTTCGCAGGAAGTCTTCATAGTTTCGATGGATGACTACACAATTTCACTGGATGAACCCTTAATTTCGCAGAACAGGCTAAAAATTACGAACCAACCCATTTTTGACCCAAAACTTCAATCTTTTACATCCAAAATCTTAGTTTATCACCCAATAAGCTTTATCTAAGCTTCTTACATGTTTTCTTACACAAAAACGTGAGTTGGGCGAATCTTTGCCACTTTCAAAAACCCCAAGCCCTAGAATCCGGGTTACATCAAAATGAAAGATTAAATGATGTTTCTTACCTAGATTCTTAGTGTTTTTTGTTGTTTGGATGCCCACGAACACTGATCCTCAATCACGTGATCAACTGAGCCTTGAATCTTCAGTTCTCTCCACTTTCTCTCTCTACACTCTCTCTCTAGAATTTGGGGTGTTGAGTTGGAAATAAGAGTTGCTCAATCTGATCCGTTTATATATACTGGGCATTCTTAGGACCTTTAACTCGCCAAACACATATCCCGCGAGGTCTACTCGCTCCATACTCCATTACCCGCTTATTTTCTTTAAATAGTCTTGGCTAAGACTATTATTATTAATTGGTTCGTTTCAATTTTATTTCGGGCGTTACACGATTACTGAAAACCAAACCTTAACGTTGAAGTGGATTACTCTTTCTTATAATTGTCTTCTTAAGCAAGTTTAATCATTTGCAATTTGTTTTCTTTTTTACTTTCTTAATCATTTTAAAATCTAATTTTTACAGGCAAGAGACAATAGTTTAAATAATTTGATAATTTAGTTAATCATTTCTTATAAATCAATTTACAATGCACCGACCACTAATTCCACGAGGTTCGAAAAAACTGATAACACATATTCGGATAATACATGTTTTCTTACCTTAAGAGATCACCTCTAAAGAATACATATTTGAAACCTATTTATCAAACAAGTTTAAATTTCATCCATTTGGGTACTCTTTCTTACTTGATGCTAGATTAATACATGAAATTACAAAGTTAGAAACATTCAAAAGATATTCAATGAAAAATATATTTAAAATGATTATTAACTTACACGACTAGCAACTTGAGAAAACTGTATATGCATGGTGATGCGAGTCATCACCCCCGCTGTCATCACTTTGTGCACATGCTACACCTAATGTATAACCTACAATAGAAGTGGACAATTCAAATAAAAGTTGGACAAGTATATTAAAAAATTATTTCTAATTAAACATACATGTACATACATACATGACATACATACACGAACATGTAGATAAACATGACATAAATATTAATACAAGTTATAACAAAGTTGAGAACATTTTCTAAAGCACATTTGAAATCCAAAACATGTTCTAAATCTAAATTAAAATCCTAAAATATGTTCTAAAGCACGATTGAAATCCTAAAACATGTTTTAAAATACAATTCATCATATATTCTTGAATTAGGTTCTAAATTATTTTAACACTAATCCTAAAACATGTTATAAATCATAATTCATCACGTCATTCGACTAACTCAAACCAATAACCATATCACACAATTTATATTATCATAATAATAACACAAATAATTTATCATAACATTTCAAATTAAAACATTAACTAATTAACAAAAGAAAGTAACATACACATTGTAAAATTTTAACAAAATGATAGTCATAAGATGATGCCAGCAACCATGGCGGTGACGGTGATTTAGCAGCCTTAGAGAGGCATGATGGAGATGATAAAAGTGATGATAAGTTTTAGGTGGTTGTTCATCGATGGAGAGCAGGCTGGTCGCACGAGAGGTGGTGGTTTCTGTTTGGTAAAGTGAGAAGGATAAAGCACCTGCATTTTTTAGGGTTAACTAGACCTTATGACAATGACATATCATCACCTTTACTTTTTAATTATTTTTCTAATACAAGGTAAGATACAAACACATCAATTTGAAAAAAACCAATGACGATACATGAAAAGACTTATGGTGACAACATGTCATTGCCATAAGATGAGTTTAATTTTTTATTGTTATTATTATTAATACTAATATTATTTATAATTCCACTACTATTGTTGTTATTATTATTATTATAGTAATATATATAATATTATTTTTTATTATTTTAATATTAAAATTATTATTATTAATAAAAATATTATTAATAAAATTCTAGTTTAAATATTATGATATCACCAGCAAGGTTTATTATTCAACATCAATGATCATAATCAGATCACAACAAACCTAGTTTATGTAATCGACCATAATATCATAACCGAACATCTTTCACCCTCCTTGACACCCATTGCTTTTTATGCTCCACAACTCGAAGTAAGTAAATTTATTCCTAAGAAACATATACAAATAATCCTTGTATTATGTTAATTGTTGCAATAACAAGAATTAGGTTGGTTAAGGTTGTGGACGTTCCTTAGCTTAGAGTTTCAAGCTATCCACCAAGAAACAAAGCATAGTTAGCCTCACCGCATGAGGAGATCTCTTGCGACCATCTTCTAATGTGAGAATATCAGGGTTCGTTCTTTGAGTGGTGATCAGTATGAGAGTAAAGAGTGAGGAAGTTGAGGGAAAAAAAGCTTACTAAAGCTACATAGGGCATCTTATTTTATTGGTAGGGTTTCTTGCTTAAGGTTAAATCTTTGGTAAGTTCACCTCTTATTTTAGGTATGCTTATATCTTAGGTTTTACTTTTGATGGTGGATCTTGCTCTTTTGGTGTAAGTACCAAGTTTCCCTTATCGATGGTGATGTTGAGTTCACAAACAAACATTTTGGGATTTAATTTTTAGGACATAGTGTTGACTTTTCTTATATGGTTACTATATTAAAATGATACCGAGCTTATGATCCAAGAAGTTGGTGTGCGTAACTTCTAACCTTCTTTGCTTCTTGGTTTCTTTGAGATGTGGGGTTTGGCTACCCTCGTCATCAGCCCCCCTGTAACATTCGCCTATTTTCAAAATTTTAAACTCAAACCCGAACTCATGTTGAACTTTAATACAATGTAAATTTCTTTATTAAATTTATTTTATTTATTCTAATGAATCATATGAATTAGAAGTGGAATCAATATTAAAAAAATTGTTTTATTTAATTTTCATTTATTAAATCATTTAAACAATTTATAATAATTTTATAAAGTTTAATTGTCATTTATGAGTTTAAACGTAGAAAGAATAAATATATTTCAATATAAAACTTATAAAGTTATATAAGTTTATAAAGTTTAATGTTAAATATGAGATTTTGAGATTTAATTAAAATTAATAATTAATAAAGAAAGTCTTTTTATTTATGAAATCTAGTTTTAATAGACAATAATTTAATTATAAATGGGTTTAATAAGTTTGTGTCACCCTGACCGACGGCGAAATTATCGGGGCGGACGAATGTGAAACGAATATTTATAGCTCATGGAATTAAATAAATTGAATTAATATTAAATGTCATTTTCATTGAATAATATTAAACAAATAAATCATTACAGTACAACAAAATTTCAAACAACATAATAAAATTCTTAGTTAATTTAGGTCCAAGTCCTATATGAGCATAAAGAAGTCTTCAAAATAGCATCCTGAAACATGTTAAAAAATAAGGTCAACATATAATGTTGGTGAGTTCCCATGATTTTGTACATACGTATATAAGCAACTTTTAAGAGGCAATTCATGTTATAGGTTAAGAAATATCGCAAGTATATAAATAGCATAATGATATAATCGCAAGTATATAGATAGCATAATGATATAATCAAACCTTGACAAAAATATACACTATAAGTTATAACGATTAGCTAAGTGTACTGGGTTCCCATGATGAACAAGCATATGTCATCAGGAGCCGACAATAAACTCGGTTTTAGCACCAAATAGGTTTGTCAAGCCCATAGATTTATGACGTCACTAGGCTAGCAATAGTTAATGAGCTCTTACAAGATGAGTATCATATAATGCTCACTATTATCTTAAATAACCATGACAAAGTTATAAGATGAATTGCACGTGTAGTACAAGTATTAAGATATATTAAAAGTGTGCATTTATCTGGTTAACATGCTTCACCTCAAAAGATGTAAAATAAAAATAAAAACGGGTATGGAAAACTCATATGAAAACTCACATATTATAAGATGCACTTTTGAATAATAATAAGAATATAGATTCTCCAACGATTCCTTCACGATTCAACCTAAGGTTGATGTCTTATGATTAGAATAATGATGTGATTAAAGACTAATTATGCTTTAGGGTTTCAATTGGAATTTGAGGTCTTGATAATTAGCTTAAATAAAATAGTATAACTATTATCTTAGATTCCATAAATTGATTAAATAATTAAGGATATAAATGATAATGAATCATTAGTGAAACTAAACAATAAATAAATATTTACTTTATAATAGTTGATTAAGCAACGTTTGAGTATTAAAGTATCACAAAGAAATAATCAATTATGAAATAACTTGGTCAAAATAATTAATTGAATAATTAATTATTTAAATAAGTTAAATGATAATTTATTTGATTTAGAACCATTTTAATAAGTAATAAAGAGAAATAATTTTGTAAATAACTTTTATCATAGTTTTTTTATAATAAAAACTATTTGTTTTTATATAAAAATAGAAGCTTAACTTGTTTAAAATTTTCAGAAATTAAATAAATAATTTCTAAAATAAACTTAATTATTAACATAATTTTTATTTTAATTTAATTAAATAATATTAATTTCTGTAATTTAATTATAAAAAGAAAAAGGTTTAAAAAGATTTAAGGGTGCCTGGGGTCCAACCTGGGAACTCTGCTACATTTGTACAAGTCTTAACCAGTGGGCAGGCAGCCCAAATCTGGTTTAAGTCTACCATACAATTTTATAAACATTAATTAGAAAAAACCCCAAATTTTCAAGAACCCTAGAATCGATTTGGAATCAAATTGAACCCAGAATTGCTAATGTTAAAGGACAAAGGGTAGGGCTTCTGTTAGTAGAATGTAAACGTGTAAGGCCCCGTTCCCGAAACTTCACAGTTGGTCAATCACAGCAGTTAAAACATTAAACATTATAATTATACAAACTTAAGCAACGGAAATGATTTATCAAAAACCCATTCATTTCATTTAAATCATTGTTGTTAAGCAATACATCATCATTAACTGTTTACAAAAGAATTGTTTATATGCATTACAAAGCAACAACAACACAGAGTACGAACGGATGCCAGACTTTCCCTGCCGAGTAGCTTCACCCTCGTGCCATCCTCAGCAATAATTACCTGCCAACTGAAAATGTATAAAAATCAGCGTTGCTGAGTGAGTTCTAGTTTTAGAAGTAATAAAATACTTTCTATATCTTGTATAAGAAAATACTCTATTATGAAAAATACAACGTTGTACTGTGTATGCGAGCACGCATTAACTATATGAACAGATACTGTTTGTTCTCTTTACTGTATGCCTTGTATGTTCTGTAAACTTTTATTTTTATCTTTCACTATCTGTATGGACCAATGAGCAATACCCCAACTATATGCGCGATGGAAAACGGGTGATGGGCCATCTATATCCCTCGAAAGGGTCAACTATATCCCTCGGAAGGGTCAACTGTATCCCCCGAAAGGGTTCTGTGTACTGTGTACAAGGCTAACCCAATCACCCAGGGTATGCTACAAGGGTCCTGCCAATCTCAATTGATTGGCCCTGTGTGCATAATAGGGTAGCTAACCCGTAGCACAGTTGAGCTAACGACAACACGGTCGTGTGGCCCTACTATAAACTTGCAAGACTTGTTAACATTGTATTAATGTTCCTCTTTTTTCTTTATTGCTCTTTCACTTTATTATTACGATATACTTTACGTTATGAAAATAACATACCACGTAAAGTCACACACTACACACACTATAAGTAATAATAATAATAGCAAAAACAATAATAAGGAACAATCATAAACAATCATATCATGCATGAAACATCATCATAATAAGCCCTTAGTTAACCTTGGTCAAAACCTAAAGCACAGACTCCTAGAAAATTCTGTAAAATTTTCTAAGTGCTTAGGCGCATGGAAACTATTTGGGCGCATGAGCCCTGTTCGGGCATTTCACCACTATGTAGGCAGATCAGCTAACACTTAATCATTTCTCACTTAGGCACACAAACTATTCAGGCGCATGGGCACTATTGGTGTGTATGAACATTTAGGCACATGGGTTTTTCAGACGCATGGGCACTTAGGCGAATGAGACACTTGGACACATGGGCACTATTGGGGCGCATGGCCCTACACTTAGTCGTATGGCTAACATTTCTAGGCGCATGGACCACTGTTCAGGTGCATGGGCTATACTTAAACATTTCTAAGGTAATCTTAGGCGCATGGACTACTGTTTACACGCATGGATTACAGTTAAATCTTTCTAAGGCATTTTCAGGTGCATGAGCCTTATCTAGGCGCATGGACCTCCTGCATAACATGTTTCCGGTATGTTTTCAAACCCAATCATCGAACCCATCTATTCTAAGCTTAATATGGCTATCTAAACATGAACAACCTATAAGCATTCAAGAATCAACATTCAATCATGCACATTACATACGGGTAAACATATATAAGCTTTGAAAACCATTTTAATATATTTTCAGCCCCAAAGATAGTTCAAAACAAGTAAAAACCAGGGTCTAGAACTCACCTGATGCAACTTGGGTGTTTCTTCCTTTCTAACCCGCTTGCAACGAGTTCAAACACCTAAAAACAACACCAAACACACACACACACAACCGAGCACATACACAAACACATAAGCACATATGCATATAACCGGGATAAAACCCATCATAAACACATAAAAGCCACGAATTCTTACTTTGAATTCGTCTTCCCTTCTTCTTCTTTTTATTCAACCGAGAACTCCTCTACTCTCTCTCTCTCTAGAACCGAAGAAAGATGATGATGTGAGGTGAGGGTGGGCGGCCATGCCCACCTTTACACCAACTTTTTCAAAGTTTTATCCTTTTGGACACTTTTGGTCCCTCCACTTGGACCTTATAGCTTTTCTTTTCTTTTTATTCTTCATTTCATGTCTTTTTAAATAACTGGGTGTTACAAGTCCACCCCCCTTATATAGGTTTCGTCCCCGAAACCTGTTTTTCTTTGAACAGATGAGGATAATGCTACCTCATCTCCTCCTCAGTCTCCCATGTAGATTCAGATCCCTTCCTGTGCTTCCACTGTACACGCACAAGAGGAAACACTTTATTCCTCAGCCTCTTCTCTTTATGATCGATGATTGCCACTGGTTGCTCCACATAATTGAGCCTTTCATCTACTTCAATGTCCTCTACCTAGAACTCATCAGTCTGCGTCGCCTATCGGTATACCACTTCTGTCTATCTTTAGCTGCCTTCATGAAGGCTTTAATCTTCTCAAGCTTCTCAGTCGTAACCTCGATTACCTCGACGCTCCCCAATTCCTTTTGACCAATATCACCCCAACAAATGGGTGTTCTGCATCGCCTACCGTATAGCATCTCGTATGGTGGCATGCCAATGCTGGCATGATAGCTATTGTTGTACGAGAATTCAGCTAACGGTAAGTGGTCATCCCAACTTCCCCCAAAATCAATCACACATGCCCGAAGCATGTCTTTCCGTGTCTGAATGGTCCTTTTTGATTGACCATCAGTTTGGGGATGTTAAGCCGCGCTAATATGTAACATCGTCCCCATGGCGTCGTGGAATTTCTTCCAAAATTTAAATGTAAACCGGGTGTCACGGTCCGACACAATGGACACCGGCACCCCATGACGAGTTACAATCTCCTTGATGAACAGGTCAGCCAACCTCTTGGATGAATATGTCTCGTGGATCGGTAGGAAGTGAGCACTCTTCGTCAAGCGGTCAACAATCACCCATATGGCATCGTATCCTTTCGGAGTACGTGGCAGCTTCGTTATGAAATCCATGGTGATGTGTTCCCACTTCTATTATGGTATATCCAAAGGTTGAATCTTCCCATACGGCTTCTGATGTTCCGCCTTCACTTGCAAAGAAGTAAGGCACTTACTCACATACTCCACCACGTCACGCTTCATACCTGGCCACCTATAATCTTTCTTCATTTCTTGATACATCTTTGTGGCACCAGGATGAATGGAGTATCGAGTCTTGTGAGTTTCATCCAAAATCCTCACACGTAGATTCCCGAAACGAGGAATCCACACCCGTCCAAATCGAGTTTTAACACCAAGTGTGTTTTCACCCAATTCCCCAACCAGACCTCTCATTCTTTCAGAGTTTAGATGATCTTCTTTCAGTGCCTCATCCTGAAACTCCTTGACTTGCTTCATTACCTCAGAGGTCATAATCAGTTGTATGCCTTCACCCGAATCGGCTCAGGCCTCTCCTTCCGGCTAAGAGCATCAGCCACCACGTTGGCTTTGCCCAGATGATAATGGATCTCACAATCATAATCTTTGATAAGCTCCAACCATCGCCTCTGCCTCATGTTCAGATCCTTCTGCTCGAAGAAGTACTTCAAGCTCTTATGGTCAGTGAAAATGGTGCACTTCGTCCCATACAGATAGTGCCTCCAAATCTTTAGTGCAAAGACCACGACTGCTAGCTCCAAGTCACGAGTAGGGTAGTTGACCTCATGAACTTTCAACTGTCAGGATGCATAAGTTATAACCTTCCCTCTCTGCATTAATACACACCCCAACCCCGAGTAAGAAGCATCTGAATATACCACCAAGTCCTCGCTTCCTTCGGGTAATGACAATACAGGAGCTTGAGTCAACCTCACCTTTAACTCCTCGAACGCCTGTTCTTGGGCTTGACCCCATATAAACTTTACATCCTTTCGGGTCAACTTGGTAAGTGGAGAAGCGATCTTGAAAAAGTCCTGAATGAACCTTCAATAATACCCCGCCAACCCCAAGAAACTACGAATCTCAGATGGCATCCGTGGAGATTTCCACTGCATCACAGCCTCCACCTTAGCAGGGTCTACCATAATCCCCTCAGGATTTATCACGTGACCTAATAATTGAACTTCGCATAACCAGAACGCACACTTGGAGAATTTGGCATACAACTTCTCTCTTCTTAAGGTCTCTAACACCTCCCGAATATGATTGGCGTGCTCCTCCTTCTTTGAATAAATCAGGATATCATCAATAAACACAATCACTGGTTTATCTAACATTTGCCGACACACTCGATTCATCAAGTCCATAAAAGCAGCTGGCGCATTGGTCGGGCCAAATGACATAACAAGAAATTCATAGTGATTGTAGCGTGTGCGAAAAGCTGTCTTAGGGATATCCTGCTCCTTCACCTTCAGCTGATGGTAACTAGATCGAAGATCTATCCTTGAAAACCAACTGGCACCTGGCGCTGATCAAATAGATCATCTATTCTTGGTAGGGGGTATTGGTTCTTTATCATCAACTTGTTCAGCTCTCGGTAGTCAATGCACATCCTCATACTACCGTCTTTCTTCTTCACAAACAGGACCGAAGCACCCCAGGGAGAGATACTCGGTCTAATGAACCCCTTATCGAGCAGCTCTTGCAACTGTTCCATCAGTACTTTCATTTCCGTGGGAGCTAACCGATACGGTGCCTTGGCAATGGGTTGAGCACCGGTATCAGATCATTTTGGAACTCAATCTCATGATCCAGTGGCATGCCGGGTAAGTCTTCCGAGAATACGTCCAGAAAGTCACACATAATTGGTACATCAGATAGTTATGGTGTTGGCGCGTCCACGTCCTTTACGTAGGCCAAGTAGGCACTACATCCACGCCTCATGCACTTTCCCGCCACCGCCATCGAAATCACTTTCGGGATCGTCATGACTCGATCACCATAAACTGTCACCTTATTCCCGTCAGGGACTGTCAATCGGATCATCTTCTTGCGACACACGATGTTTGCTTCATAGGTTGCTAACCAGTCCATCCCTAATACTACATCAAATCCACCTAGGGGTATCACGTGTAACCTAGCAGCAAACCTATGACCTTCTAGTTATATGGCACAGTCCTCTATCACATCAGTAATTCTAGTAGACTTATCAATAGCAGTTTCTACATTGAATGGTGCACTGACCTTGCTACTACTAACAAGTAACTTAGCATAGAAAGTAGTGGATATAAAACTCCTGCTAGTACCAGAATCAAACAATACAGATGCACAAATTTGGTTTACAAGAAACATACCTGACACAACATCAGGATCAGCTCTGGCTTCCTCCCGGGTCATGGTGTAAGCTTTAGCACCTGCCCTCTACCCTCCTTCCTCCGGCTTCTTCTTCTCTGCTCCAGAGCTCTCCGCCCTTGGCTTCTTACAGTCTCTAGCGATGTGGCCAGGTTGGCCACACCTGAAGCATACGTTCATCCCCATCCTGCACTCACCAGTGTGCTCCCTTCCATATTTGTCACATTTTTTCCTCCCTGCACCAGCTGTGACCACACGTCGGTTACCCACCTTCGCCACCTTATTGTTTGGAGCGACTCCACCACATCCAAACCATTTCCTATTCCAGTTCCTTCCATCCCCACTCGTTTCTTCACCTCAGCCACCACCACCTCGCGCTCATCATATACTCTACCAGCCAAATCCACCGCCGACCTAAAAGTGCTCGGCCGGGCGATGATCATATGCCTACGGATATCCGCTGGCATCTCTTGGATGTATCTCTTAACCTTTCATGACAGTGGTGTCACTTGATCGGGCACCAGCCGCGCCATCTCATTGAATTTTGTAATGTACTGCTGGTGTGTCATCATTCCCGCCTCCAGCTGCAGGAACTCTCTTTTTACCTTATCCATCTCTTTGTCAGGGCAAAATTCTTCAATCTAGCTTCTTCAGTTCAGGCCATCTCATTCTCCCAATGGCCCTGCTACCCTCGGCTTGGACAATGTTGTCCCACCAGCATAAAGCCGAGTCCATTAAAGAGTGGGTAGCAAATTTCACCTTCTGGTCTTCATGGCACTCACTGATATCGAAGACAGCCTCCATTTCCCTCACCCACTGGTGAGCAGCTGCAGCTGTGTCGTTTCTGTCAAAAGTAGGGTGCTTGCATCTCATAAACGCCCCATAGTTACAGCCTCGGATCGCCTCCGGCGCAGGCTCCTCTTCTTCCTCCTCCTCATCATCAGAGAGAACCGTTTCTGGCTCTGGTTGTTCTCGTCCTCCCGAGGACCCGTTCCTCTCCTTTCTTTCCCCATCCCTTACAACCTTAATCACTTCGGTCACCACAGACGGTAGTATATTCTGCATGACCTGTTGAACCTCTTCCACCACAGCCTCCTTTACTGAGGCTCTTAGATTGCTGCTCTCTTCGCCTCCCTCCGGATAAGGGTCTCTGGTTCTTCATGAACCACTTTCTCGACTCTGGGTCTCCCTCTCTTGGGTCGCGGAGCAGCACCGCGACCTCCACCACGAGAGGCTTTTGAAGATCTACCGCCAGCCATCCTCTAAAAGCACGCTATAAGATTCAAACACTAACGCGTCATTCAAGGTAACACTCATTTTATGTCAAGTATAGTAAGTCCCTAATTACAGTGGCCAGTTGTGATTAGCCACTTACTTTACTCTTCATACCCCAAGCATTTCCTATCTTGACTTAATCAGTATCTAAATCTACTAAGAGCACATAATCAAATAGCATGCGTACATAATACCGGTTAACTTTAAGAAAAGATATACCTGAAGGCACGTAGCTACTCGGGTTGACATCCCTCCATTTGTCCCATTTTTAGTTTAAGTTTAGGTTTTAAAAGTTTATTTAACCCAATTCTCTTAAACTTTGGCTCTGATACCAACTTGTAAGGCCCTGTTCCTAGAAACCTCACAGTTGGTCAATCACAACAGTTAAAACATTAAACATTATAATTATACAAACTTAAGAAGCGGAAATGATTTATCAAAAACCCATTCATTTCATTTAAAACACTGTTGTTAAGCAGTACATTATCATTAACTGTTTACAAAAGAATTGTTTATATGCATTACAAAGCAACAGCAACACAGAGTATGAATGGATTTCAGACTTTTCCTGCCGAGTAACTTCACCCTCGTGCCATCCTCAACAATAATTACCTGCCAACTGAAAATGTATAAAAGTCAGCGTTGCTGAGTGAGATTCAGTTTTAAAAGTAATAAAATACTTTCTATATGTTGTATAAGAAAATACTCTTTTCTGAAAAATACAACGATGTACTGTGTATGCGAGCACGCATTAACTATATGAACAGATACTGTTCGTTCTCTTTACTGTATGCCATATATGTTCTGTAAACTTTTATTTTTATCATTCACTGTCTGTATGGACCAATGAGCAATAACCCAACTATATGCGTGATGGAAAACAGGTGATGGCCCATCTATATCCCTCGAAAGGGTCAACTATATCCCTCGAAAGGGTCAACTATATCCCTCGAAAGGGTCAACTGTATCCCCCGAAACGGTTCTGTGTACTGTGTACAAGGCCAACCCAATCACCCAGGGTACGCTACAAGGGTCCTACCAATCTCAATTGATTGGCCTTGTGTGCATAATAGGTAGCTAACCCGCAGCATAGTTGAGCTAACGACAATACGGTCGTGTCCCTCCTATAAGCTTGCAAGACTTGTTAACATTTTATTAATGTTCCTCTTCTTTTCTTTATTTCTCTTTCACTTTATTATTACAATATACTTTACGTTACGATAATAAAATACCACGTAAAGTCACACACTATAAGTAATATAGTAATAATAGCAAAAACAATAATAAGGAACAATCATAAACAATCATATCATGCATGAACATCATCATTAATAAGCCCTTAGTCAACCTTGGTCAAAAACCTAAAGCACAAACTCCTAGAAAATTCTGTAAAATTTTCTAGGTGCTTAGGCGCATGGGAACTATTTGGGCGGATGAGCCCTGTTTGGGAGTTTCACCACTATGTAGGCGTATCAGCTAACACTTAATCATTTCTCACTTAGGCACACAAACTATTCAGGCGCATGGGCACTATTGGTGCGTATGAACACTTAGGCGCATGGGTTTTTTCAGACGCATGGGCACTTAGGCGCATGAGACACTTGGACGCATGGGCACTATTGGGGCGCATGGCCCTACACTTAGTCATTCGGCTAACATTTCTAGGCGCATGGACCACTGTTCAGGCGCATGGGCTATACTTAAACATTTCTAAAGTAATCTTAGGTGCATGGGCTATACTTAAACATTTCTAAGGTAATCTTAGGCGCATGGACTACTGTTTAGACGCATGGATTACACTTAAATTTTTCTAAGGCATTTTCAGGTGCATGAGCCTTATCTAGGCACATGGACCTCCTGCATAACATGTTTCCAGTATGTTTTCAAACCCAATCATCGAACCTATCTGTTCTAAGCTTAATGTGGCTATTCTAAACATGAACAACCTATAAACATTCAAGAATCAACATTCAATCATGCACATTACATACGGGTAAACATATATAAGCTTTGAAAACCTTTTTAATATATTTTCAGCCTCAAAGATAGCTCAAAACAAGTAAAAACCAGGGACTAGAACTCACCTGATGCAACTTGGGTGTTTCTTCCTTTCTAACCCGCTTGCAATGAGTTCAAACACCTAAAAACAACACCAAACACACACACACACACACACACACACACCCGAGCACATACACAAACACATATGCATATAACCGGGATAAAACCCATCATAAACAAATAAAAGCCATGAATTCTTACCTTGAATTCATCTTCCCTTCTTCTTCTTTTTCTTCAGCCGAGAACTCCTCTGGTCTCTCTCTCTAGAACCGAAGAAAGATGATGATGTGAGGTGAGGGTGGGCGGCCATGCCCACCTTTGCACCAACTTTTTCAAAGTTTTGTTCTTTTGAACACTTTTGGTCCCTCCACTTGAACCTTATAGCTTTTCTTTTCTTTTTATTCTTCATTTCATGTCTTTTTAAATAACCGGGTGTTATAAAATGAGTGTGGGTATGGGTAGTATTACCAGAATGATGATTGAATCGATGTTACAAGATGTAGAAACAGTCATGACAACAGTTTAGTATGGTTCGAGATGCAAACGTTGATGATAATCAATTAACTTCGTGTGAAGATTCTGAGAGACATTCCGATCGAAAGCCCCTTATCAATTTTGATTTAAGTTGCCCCAAAGATGGAGCTCAGCTTGTTACAGGTGCGAACGAAGTTGATGATCAATTTCGATATGTCTATGTGTTTGAGTTCCAATTGATGATTAAGAAGGGTTAAGAGGACCGATTAGCTATTTAGCCCTCTGTTATGTAGCACCAATTTCATATGTTTTGGTCGGAATTAGTAATGAGCTTGATTTGAGAGTTTTGAATCGAGTTGATAACTGATTTAGCTGTTATAGCTTTTGAATTGATATGGCTATTATGACTTAATGATCAATAACGCATTATCGGTTATTTGATTGAGTTAATTGATCAGTTTCAAGGGGTTTTTGTTTTGGGTTTGATTAGATAAATCGGTTTTGGTTGAATCATAATATAACGGTTTGGATAATCAAATTGAATTAGGTAGTTGGTTCGAATCAGGTTCACAAGGGGTTTAGGATGATTTAATTGTGTTTTAATCACCTGTTTTGAGTGTGAGGAGTTCGTCGAAGCATCACCGGACCCGGTGACCGAAGATGGGGAAACGATTGGGGGGGATTGGTTTGGGTTTAAATCAAAGTTATAGGTTTAGTCCCTATACTTTTAAAATGAAAAACTACTTATAATTGTTGGAACTTCATTATTTTTCTTCACCTCTTTTCTTTGAATATCCACCGCTTCTTCCATCTTTTATCGCAAATCAATCTTGCTTGTTGTCCTCTTAAAGGTTAGTTTCTACATCCTTTGTTTCTTGCTTTGTGTTTTTAGTGGGTTCCAAGAACGATATGTATGTTCAACTTTAGAAAATTTCTTAAGCTGATGTCAGGAAGTTTTGTATTGAATTAGGTATTGTCTTAAGCTTTGAACCTATCATAAGTAATGAGAATACTTGTATAAGCAAGATCCTGGTTGGTAAGATAGCATTATATACTCATGATTTTGAACATTCAAATCTTCGTTATGCATTTTCAAACTTCTTTATGAATTTAATCGAGTATTATTGGTTATATATAGGTCAGTTAGCACCTGTTGGCGTTCCTAGAATCATGCACCTTGAAGTGACTTGTTATGCAAAAAGTTATAAACCTTGTTTAATCTTGTTTCATCATATTTTCATTAGTTGAGAATAGAAACTAGTTTTCCTTAAAAAAAACCATGCTAAACTAGGTTTAACAATCAAACATTCAAACTTAATATTCAACTAATTTGAGGTATAAGGTGCAAGCTTCAACTAAGGGAAAATAATTCCTAGGTGAATGCATTTGGTTCATGAAGGTTTTGAGCGTGAGCCCATTTTATGTTTCTTGCTCTTTAAGTTGTTATGCCTAATCTATCTCTATATATACGATAGTTATGGATTCTAATCTTCATACCAAACTAACAAAGAGAAATCCTAGTTGCTGATCGTGGATATAGGTCACACTAACAGAACCATGTTAAATTCTCAAGTTCTTTTTACTATTTTTTCATATGTGTGTATGTGATATTGTTCCATTACGTTTAGCTAACAAGTGATAGCAAAGTTTCAAGATCTTAATTCTCTGTTTGATTTTTCCATTATTGTTTAGGGTTTCATGATCAGAGTTTTGTCACACACGATTTTGCAATTAGTGTTTGAGACCACTTGGAGTGGCCAGTCAATTGTCACAAGATTTCCCTAAATACCACTGGTGTTCGCTGATTAGGGTTTGGCTTTGTTGTACGATTTTCGATCAAACCCATCGTTATTGTAGCCTAACTGAAAATGTAGA
The DNA here is from genome assembly GCA_025506515.1 of Flaveria trinervia. Lineage (NCBI taxonomy): Eukaryota > Viridiplantae > Streptophyta > Magnoliopsida > Asterales > Asteraceae > Flaveria > Flaveria trinervia. Next base: position 17,802,867 of record CM046450.1, on the reverse strand, counting down.
GCCTATTAGGAGCATCACTGAGAACCGTTATACATAATTGTTTTTCTATGGGGAGAGTCAATTCTACTCATTTTTGTTTTTAATTAGGATTTAATTGGGTTGTTGAGTCGACTTTGGGTGTTCAAGTATTTGGGTATTATTTAAGTTGTTATTCTGGTTTACATTGATTTGTGGTTGGGTATTTGTTGACTTGAAACTAGGTTAAGTTTGTTTGTTTATTTGTTATTTGATGCGTGTTTATAATATATATATATATCTATATATATATATATATATATATATATATTGATATTGGATTTTACACAATTAAGCTTTAATTTATAAAATGATTTTCACCTTATGACTAACTACACACACAATAGCCAAGTGTACCTATCGGATAGTAGTATGCTTTGGTAAGAACCAAGTATCGATCCGTGGACACGAAAGCTCCTAATACTAAATCTTTGTCATTATCTAGCCGATGAAATAAGATTTGTAAATAATATGACTAACTAATTTAGCTAATAATTAAACTAATAAAGGAAGTAGACGAAGATGAAGATAATCAATTAGAGGAAGATATCACTTAGACTTTGAATCCGCTTAGCAAAACATGACAACATACATGAACCTATGGTGAGATCATCTTCTACACATTGAACATGGATATAAACTAGACTCCTATCAAGGTTATCTAATTTTATAATTCGTTGGAAAGCTAAGACGATAAACACATAATAGCCACCTAAAGTTATGCCAAGAAGACCCAATGATATTATTAAGCCAAAGTTGAATATGGTTAGGACTCCCGTCAGTGATACCAAACCCACAAATATTTGGAAAGTTAGCACGATAAACACATGGTAACCACCTCAATTCGCGTAATGTAACAATAGCTATGTAAATTCTTCAATTTATGAATGCCTTAACACGAATACATGACTCATAAATATGCGCATTATAAATGGTTACACATACACAATGTTAGGATAAATTCATAACAACACAATGGTTTTCATAAACACGTGTATTTGGATGCACACTTGTTTCACATGACTAGATAATCAATCATCATTTACCATTCCTAGTCAAATGCCATAAACCACACACTAATGTATGCATTTCATGAATAGATGTTCTAAAACATAAAGTTTTCCAACAATATATGATTATAACACCCATAAGATTCATCATTTCACCAATTTCAACAAGCATACATAATCATTGAAGAACATTCATAGCCTTGTAATGAACATTGACCTAATGATCACCAAAAGTTACAAGTAATATGTCAAAGTATGCTAAGCTTCATCTAAGTGATAAAGAGTGTTTAGCCCATGAGGCTTACAAAAACCACAACCAAGCTCATGACAATGGAAGAAAACATGTAGATCTAGAGATTTTCAAACCAAAGATGAGTAGAGGTGGGTTGTGTGAAGCTTAATCTTCCTTTGAAATGCTTGATCTTCAACCTAACTTGAACTCTTAGAAGAACTCCTTCAAAGTTGCCACAAGAATGGGGAAAAACTAGGGTTTTATCTCTCAAATTCGTCTCCCCCCAAAATGAAGAGGAAGAAGGGCTTAAAAGGGGGCCTGATGCGTGTTATGCCCATGACAGAATCAGTCATGACCATAATGCGCAGGAAATAGGGGCCTGATGCATGTTATGGCCCTGACAGAATCAGTCATGACCATAACAACCTCTAAACTTCCAAAATCTTTATGTATTTCTTGTCTTTTTCTTTTGAAATCATCAAGCAACCATCCAAAACCACAAATCCAATTAATCTTAATTAAGTATAGATAAAGATGAATTTGTAACAAAAAAAACACTTAAGATGGGTAAAGATATGCATTATTAACATGTATATTTATTTACATATCAAACATCCCCACACTTAAGCTTTGCTTGCCCTCAAGCAAAATCTCAAAAGATCTAACGAAATTCCTATTTGCTTTACAAACATAGATGGGTAGCTCACGAGCAAACTAAAGATTTGAATGCATAAGACTTGTTAAGAAATACAACATTTAAAGAGGACACCAACGAGTCAACCAATTTTCAATGTGTGAGAATATTTAATAAAATGTGACAACGTTTATCGGAAGAGGTTTATGCCTTAACTTGCACTTCTCACAAAGATTCGCTCAACACTCAGATATATATGGATGTGTATATGTAAATCACTCAAAGCACAAAATGAAGCAACATTATCATAAGCTTGCTTAGAGATCAAATTCTCCACCACATAACATAAGAAAGTCGCACAAATCAAGAGGTCTTTGAAGGTTGTAACGGGGCTGGGGTTGAAGGTGTGGATTTTGGTGAAATAGTGGTTAAAGTGTTAAAAATCCGGAATCGCTAGATGCTACGTGCGAACAACTACAAAACAGGAATAGAATACACTAACTAACATAAACTAAAACAACATACAAATAATGAGCTACCAAAATGGTTTTCCATTATAACTTACAAAATTGCTCATTTTAATTGATTTCTCCTAAAACAAACGAAGAAAGTAATGCAATAATTTCTTTTTTTCTTTTTCTCTTTTTTTTCATATGCTTTTTTTATATTTTTTTCTTTTTTTTATAACATATATACGCTAATAGAACACTAACACGATTGTTCTAAACACAATTACAACTACATAAAATCAGCTAGACAACTAACAAAATCCGGAATTTAACACAAGGATTAAAAGGAAAAAAAAGCTATTTGGCTAATTAGGTTATGAATGATGGTAAAACAATAACGTGAGGGTTAGGCTCAACAAGGGCAACTAAGGGTGATGATTGGGCATGGGAAGAGAAACAAAAAAAACGGGATACACAAGGTGAGTTTTCCTAATGCCTCAATCATTTTCATGCAATAACTTAGTTCATGATCTTGAAATGAATCACCTGAGCAAGTTCTAAAATGTTACAACATTCGAGCCATTCTATAATTAACAAAAACATGAGCATGATATATAGTGAATAAACAATGCTCGAAAGGCACAAACATTTCACTCATGGAAACGGGGTGGTAGGAATCAATGCAAACTTTGGCATAAAAGTCTTTCAATCAACATGATAATTATTACGATATTTTCAACATTGTTATTGTATTTTCGTTGGATTATTTTAAAAATGTGATTTCAAAAGTAAGCTTATGCTTAAGAATCTAACGTTTAAGCAAAATGAACACCATAAAAAAATTAGCCACAAAGAGGAGTTTGTTAGAATCAAAAATATAAGATCGTTGGTTTTGATGAAATCAATCAAAAATCCCTAACATCCCCACACTTGAATGGCACATTGTCCGCAATGTGCAAAATGTGCAAAAACAATGCAATTAGACGCAATGAATATGCAAGTGAGAATAAAAGAGAGAACAAAGACTCCCTTGATCAAAAATTCCTGACGTGCGTGATCAGATTCCAAGTAAGCCCAGAGCAACCTCACGAATCACGTAACCAAGAGTCCAAGATGATCTAACAAGCATAACCAGAAGCAAAAATAAGAAGTGACAAAATAAAAGACAAAGCATAAAAACATTAATAAGAAAACTACTAGAAATGATAATAACACATAGTGTTCATGAGTTTGTATAAACAAATACACAAAAGAGTACAACTCAAATCAAAAGCCCGTAAACATAAATGGAGGGTATCAGACTAATGCTCCATAAGATCATCCCCAGAAGGTGGTGGTGGGAATGGGCGTGGCTCTCGACTGGCAGCACGTGCAGATTGTTGTAGCTCCTCGACAATCCACTGAATGGAGGCTGAAATTTGAGAAACGGATTGGACAAGGAGCTCTTGTGTCTGAGCAAGTTGATCGATGCGCGCAACTAGGTCGACAGCTGGTGGAGGGGCTGGTACCTCTTCTCGAACAGCTATGGCCGATGCTTCCCCGCCACCTAACTGTGAAGGTTGCCACGAGTTTCCATCGTCATCAATGAACTTCCATCCTTCATCACCAAACCGTGCAGCCAAACTCATATTCTCTAACATGGAGGTGCTAATGAGTAATATGGGGAAAAGAGGTGTCGAGCCTGAAACAACATCATCAGTCATAAAATTAAAAGAAAAAGCCAACTGTGTTATGAAAGAACCACCACAGATATAACTAGCAGGCTTTGTTCCGATGCACGATGAGAAGTATTGTGCCATAGCGTAAGCCAGATTACAAGGCACCTGCTTGATTAAACAATATAAGAAAAACAGATCCTTACGGGTCACCACACCCCTGCTGTTTTTCCTACCACAGATCGAGTGTGAAATCACACGGTGAAAATAATGATGAAGGGGATCGTGCAGGTGTGTACTCATCGAGTGCTTTGGAGAATGATTGTCCATCCTAATTTCATGCCAGAAAGCAGATAAAGTTCCCTCATCAATCATTTTTAAACTTTGAAGAAATGACGATCTTTTCAGCTCAGATTTAGTATAAATACCAAGCACGCCCCCAAGTTCAGCAACAGAAAGCTTTCGATCGTCACCACCCAATCTGAAAGAAATGGCATTCTTATCATGTAAGTCAGTGACCGGGTGAGCAAATCGATAAGTAGCACAGAATTCCAACACGAGCATAGCGTCAACACGAGACTTCTCTCCCAGAGCTTCCAAGGTGGACATGCAAATCGTGCGTGAAGGCTCAAAGTTCCTCAAGCGAATGGCTTCATATCGCTTAGCGCTCTCGCTGCCTTGCTCGAATTGAAGAAACTGATGAAGATTGTCATGCGCCATCACCTGAAAAAATGAAAATGTGAGATAATGATTTAAACAATATATATGTGTATATGTATATGCATATATATATATATATTATATATATATATATAATATATATATATATATATGCATATATGTATACACACATACAGTAACAAAAGATCCCGACAATAACTACCCGTGAGACACATTATATTAAATTACAACCTTCAAGACACAAAAATAAAATTGAAACAAGCTTGAAACAATATCTCAGGATTGTATCCCAAACATGAAATAATTGACAAAAAGAGGCTTCAAGCGTTGCGAGAACTAAGTTGTTGAATCCAAACAAAAATCATCACAAACACACATCAACAAGCTAATTCAAAACAACACCATCTTCATCTAAATAATTTCAACAAAAAGATAAAAATCCATAAGTAATTCAACCCAAAATACATGTGAAATATCATACTATGGTTCAATTTTGCTTAGCTAAACCAAAATAACACAATTGTCAACGCAACCTATCATGAAAATGTGTTGAATCTAACAAAAATCAACAACATGCTTTTAATCCACCCAGAACAATAATGACAAACAAACAAACAAAAAATAATTAAATAAAAGAAAAGAAAACAAAATGCTAGCTACATACCTTCGTAGAAGAAAGAGAGAAAATTTAAAAAAATGGTTGAAATTGAAGGGGGGGGGTTTGTTGATGCTAGGGCTAGAAATGGGAGGAAATGGGAAAGAGATAGAGGAGAAGAGTTGGAATGCGGCTGGTGGAGATGGTGATGGTGATGGTGGTTCGGTGGTGGGAGGGTTGCGGTGGTGTGGTTGTGGCGACGGTTGCAGGTGTGGTGGGGCGCGGGTTTCAGGTTGTGGTGACGGGAGGAGATGGTGGTGGTGGAGGACGGCTGCGGTGGTGTGGTTTCGGTTGGCTGGTGGAGGTGGTGGTTCGCGTGGGCTGGTGGAGCGCGACAGGATGGGTGTGGCGGTGGCGCGGTGGTTGGTGGTGCGCGAAGGGATGGGGTTCGCGGTGGCTGGTGGAGATGGGTGGTGGTTGGTATGTTTGTGAAGTGGAGATGGTGTGAAGTGATGGAGTTAGGGTTTTAATGTATTTTTTTTTTTTTTTGACCTGAAAGTTAACCAAGAATATGACCATGACAAAAATGGTCATAATCGTAACAGTAAGTTTTAGGTTCATTTACAATGCAAAAGTTATGGTGATGACCTTTAAGTCATGATCATAACAAATACATTCTCAAAAATTCTTAATTAATAAGAAAATTTATCTTATTATAAAAAAATTCTTTTTTTTCATTTTCATAGATTTTTTTACTATTACCTAATAATATATATATATATAATTAATTTAATTAATTTTTTTATTTAATTTGTTTAATATATATATTATTAAACGGGTTATTACCAAAAGAAATTAATTTCCAAATTTAGTTATCAATTTTTCTAATGCTTAGCATAATCATTAAAGAAATACTTACTGAGTGACACCGGTAATCAAATCTTGAGTTTAATAATGCTACAACAAAAACAACGATTTTCTAAATATCAAAATAATTTAAAACCCGTAAAAGGAGAGAATACAATACCATAATGCGTTCAAACCCTCGGGTTGCCTCCCGGAAGCGCTTAGTTTATTAACGAGTCCTCAGCTTGACTCGACCCCGCATTAATTGTTCTTAGGGTGAAGATTCACAACCTCCAATTCCTCATCAACCGGGCCTTCGATGTAATGTTTCAATCGATGTCCATTAACTTTAAAGCCCCTTCCATCCGGATGTTCTATTTCAACGGTGCCATAAGGAAACACTTGCTTGACATGGTAAGGTCCCGTCCACCGTGATTTTAATTTGCCCGGAAACAACCAAAGTCTTCAATTGTAAAGCAAGACACGCTCCCCCACTTGGAATTGCTTGTTATCCTTCAAGTGGTTGTCGTGTAGCTGCTTTGTTCATTCCTTGTAAATTCGAGAATTCTCATAAGCTTGGTTCCTCAACTCTTCAAGCTCTTGAACCTGTAACCACCTATTTTCACCTACACATCTCAAATCAAGATTAACCGATTTCAAAGCTGCAGGATCGTTCAAGGGCTTGAACACAATTACAACACAACAACACAATGAGGAGATTAACTAAATCTTAATCAAACAGTGAACTAGGTAACCAAGGTGATGCAGAGAACACAAGTAAAGCAAAAGACAGAACAAGAAAGTATAGTTTTCAAGGGAGCAGTATATTGCTTTCTCAAGTTCTTTTACAAGTGTTACAAAGCATATGGAAGATACAAGAACTTGGAATACTTATACTACAACCTACAGCCGGCTATACTATGAAAGCCAGCTGGATACAATTGACTAGACACTAACAAAATCAATTGTAGGATCAAAAGGCATATCTGCCTTTTGACCTTGTGACTATGACATGCCATAGCTCACATCCTTATACATTACAAAAAGGATAAAGTACATAAAGTAGAAAGTTTCAGACTCAAGACCTCAATGTACAGTTACCAAAAGCATGGACCTTTTCACCAACTCTTGTAAGTTGGTGACTTATCAGAGACGCAGCGGAAAAGGTGCTTTATGGAACAGTACATCAGATAAAGCATGTGTACTAAAAGTCTTCGGAAGAAATCTGTCTTCATAGGTTGAAGCTTCGGAAGACTTTGTCTCTTCAAGCTTCGGAAGACTTCATGTTAGGCTTCGGAAGATATTGGTCTTGGCTTCGGAAGATATTACACTTAGAGTATTTTCTAATGCTTTGTGTAATTCTTCCGAAGCATTCTTCACTTCAGTACTTAGTGCATGTTGCTGAAACACTTAGGCAGTTTTGGGTTGCATCAGACTTCAGGAATCCTTACAAAAGCCCAATATGATTTATGCTCAAGTTCAAATGGTAGATGACAAGCTTTTCTGTAAACCAACTTAAATGGTGTTGTGCCTATTGGTGTTTTGTAAGCGGTTCGAAAAGCCCATAAAGCATCATCTAACTTATCTGACCAAATCTTTCGGTTTTGCCCCACTGTTCATTCAAGAATGCGTTTGAGGCCTCGATTAGTGACTTCCACTTGTCCACTCGTTTGTGGATGATATGAAGTTGAAAATCTATGGTGAACACCATAGTGTGATAAAGCTTTTTCAAGTAGAGAGTTACAAAAATGAGTACCTCTGTCACTAATTAAGGCCTTGGGTGTTCCAAACCGTGTGAACAATTTTCTTAAAACTTCACGACAACCCTAGCATCGTTTGTGGGTAAAGCCTGTGCTTCCGCCCATTTTGAGACATAATCAACAGCAACTAGGATGTATTTATGTCCTCGTGAAGATGTAAATGGTCCCATGAAATCGATGCCCCAAATGTCAAATACCTCACATACCTGAATACCGTTTTGGGGCATCTCATCACGGGATGAGATGTTACCTGCTCGTTGGCAAGCATCACAAGCTTTAACCAACGCGTGCGCATCCTTAAAAATGGTGGGCCAATAGAATCCGGAATTGTAAACCTTCTTGGCAGTATAATTAGCTCCATGATGCCCACCAGTGGGTACTTTCATGATAATGACGAATAATGCTCATTGCCTCACTCCCATGCACACATCTTCTCACCACTTGATTTGCACAAACCTTAAACAAATGCGGTTCTTCCCAAAAGTAATGCTTAAGGTCAGTAAAGAACTTCTTTTTCTATTGATAAGCCATTCCTTTAACAAGGACCCCACCCGCAAGGTAGTTTGCAAAATCCGCGAACCAAGGGTGATCATCAATCTCTTGAACCCGTAAAAGAAACTCATGTGGGAAATTATCATTTATGTTAGATTCCCGAAGGGTTTCTAAGGATGGGTTCTCGAGACGAGAAAGGTGGTCAGCTGCGACATTCTCAGTCCCCTTTTTGTCTTGTATTTCTATGTCAAACTCTTGCAAAAGCAAGATCCATCTAATTAATCTTAGTTTTGCATCTTGTTTTCCAAAAAGATACCTAAGGGCTGCATGATCAGTAAACACAATGGTTTTGATAAGATAAGATAAGAGCGAAATTTATCAAAAGCAAACACCACAGCAAGCAACTCTTTTTCAGTAGTTGTGTAGTTCTCTTGGGAATCATTGAGAGTCTTGCTTGCGTAATAGATTGGGTGAAAATGCTTTTCCTTCCGTTTTCCTAAAACCGCTCCAACTACATAATCACTAGCATCACACATTAGTTCAAATGGGAGATTCCAATCCGGAGCCATCATTATGGGTGCATTTATTAATTTTTCTTTAATAGATTAAATGCAACCAAGCATTCATCATTAAAAACAAAAGGTACGTCTTTTTCAAGAAGCTGGGTCATAGGTCTTGCAATTTTTGAGAAATTCTTGATAAAACGTCTATAAAAACCAGCATGACCTAAGAAACTTCTTATTGCTTTAACCGAGTTAGGTGGTGGTAATTTTGAAATGGTTTCCACCTTTGCCCTATCTACCTCTAGCCCTGCATTGGAAATCTTATGACCTAAGACAATGCCTTCCTTCACCATAAAGTGGCATTTCTCCCAATTCAAAACAAGATTTGATTGCTCGCATCTTGAAAGCATCCTTTCCAAATTACTTAAACAATGATCAAAAGAATTTCCAAAGACCGAGAAATCATCCATGAACACCTCTATCGAGTCTTCGATCATGTCATGGAATATGGCAACCATGCATCTTTGAAATGTGGCCGGTGCATTACACAATCCAAATGGCATCCTTCTATATGCGAAAGTGCCATATGGACATGTAAATGTCGTCTTTTCTTGGTCCTCGAGTGCAATTGGAATTTGAAAATATCCTGAAAAACCATCAAGAAAACAATAAAACATATTCCCAGATAAACGTTCTAACATTTGATCAATGAAAGGTAAAGGAAAATGATCTTTTCTTGTTGCATCATTGAGCTTGCGGTAATCGATGCAAACTCTCCAACCCGTGACGGTTCTTGTAGGTATAAGCTCATTTTTGTCATTTGTCACCACCGCCATGCCTCCTTTTTTTGGTACCACTTGAACCGAACTAACCCATGGGGAATCGGAAATCGGATAGATTAAGCCCGCATCAAGTAGCTTGATTACTTCCTTCTTCACAACTTCTTGCATGTTAGGGTTAAGACGACGTTGGTGTTGCACCACTGGCTTGTAATCATCTTCCATTAAGATCTTATGGGTGCAAAAAGAAGGATGTATCCCTTTTATGTCCATGATCTTCCAAGCCATAGCTTTCTTATGTGTCTTTAACACCTTCAAAAGCTTCACCTTTTCAACATTTGTCAAATCGAAAGCGATAATGACGGGTAATTTAGAATCATCATCCAAGTAGGCATACTCCAAATGAGATGGTAGCTCCTTAAGCTCTAATGATGGTGGTTCCTCAATAGATGGTTTAGCCCTAGTTGCTTCATCTCTTTCCATTACTTCACATACTTCCGGACTTGAGAATGGTTCATTGGTTGACAAGAAAGATAACTCATCAACCGTTTGAACATGACATAAGTCAATGATTTCCCCATCAATCAGTTGCGTATTCAAAGCATTTTCTTCACAACTTTCCTGTAAATAATGATTCACATGTGAGTCAATGGTATCAATAAAATACAATGAATCATCATGATTTTGTGAATGTTGCATGGAACTTTTAATATCAAAAACCACTTCTTCTTCATCTACCCTTAGTGTTAATTTACCATTGCATACATCAATTAAGGCTCTAGAGGTAGCTAAGAATGGGCGACCTAAGATAAGTGGTACATTTTTATCTTCATCCATGTCAAGAACTACAACATCAACCGGAAACACAAATTTGTCAATTTTAACCAACATGTTTTCAACTATGCCTCTAGGGTACTTTACAGATCGATCGGCAAGTTGAATACTCATTCGGGTTGGTTTAGGCTCACCTAGGTCTAATTTTGCAAACACCGAGTAAGGAATCAAATTGATGCTAGGACCTAGGTCGGCTAATGCATTGCTAACAGATAAACTACCAATTAAACAAGGAATAGTAAAACTCCCTGGATCGGTCATCTTCTTGGGTAGCTTGTTTTGCAAGACTGCCGAGCATTCTTCATTCAAGGTCACATATGAAAGCTCCTCAAGTTTCTTCTTTTTTGTTAGGATGTCTTTGAGAAACTTGGCATACTTTGGCATCTGTGACAAAGCTTCAACAAATGGTAAGTTAATATGCAATTGTTTGAAAAGTTCAAGAAATTTACCATGTTGTTCTTCCATCTTTTCCTTTTTCAATCTACCGGGATAAGGAATAGTGGGCTTGTAAACTCTCAATGGTTCTTTGACTTGTGCGGTACTTGATGGGCTTTGCCTAGTATTTTGCACCTCGTCTTGAACTTCAACTTCCTCTTCACCATTTAGCTTGGATGTAGAAGCTAAGTTATCCGAATGAGTGGTCTTGCCACTTCTAGTTGTGACCGCCTTCACATGAGCTTTTAGATTGGGCTCGGTATTACTCGGAAGACCACCTTGTTGCCTTTCGGATAATTGCCTTGAAATTTCTCCTACTTGAGCTTCTATACTTTGCATTGTGGCTCGATGGTTCCTCAATTCCATCTCGTGTTGTTGGTGACGAGCTTTTGAACTTTGATGACGACTTTCAACTGTAGATAGGAATTGTGCCATCATCTCTTCTAAATTGGATTTCTTTTCCGGTTGTGAACCACTACTTGAACCTTGATGTTGGAGTTGTTGATATTGATTTTGATTTTAAGGGCGGAATTGATTATGAGTTTGTTGTTGATACGGTTGATGGCCTTGTTGATGGTTTTGATATGTTTGTCTTGGTTGAAATCCAGGGGGTTGGTTACTACCACTTGTCTTCCAACTGAAATTCGGATGATTTTTCCAACCCGCATTGTATGTGTTACTATATGGGTTGTTTTGAGGGCGAACTTGACTTCCCATATAATCAACTTGCTCTGGAGGGTTGAATATTTCTCTTTGTTGGCAATCCAAATTCATATGTGGTCCCCCACACATATCACAAACTACTTGAGCCCTGTTTACCTGCATTTGATTCATTCGATTTGTAAGTGATTCAACTTGTGCAGATAGAGAATGATATGTATCAACTTGATGAACACCCTGTCTAGGTTGCCTGGTTCTTGGGGCTTGCCATGAACAACTGTTGTTGGCCAAATCTTCAATCAACTCATGTCCCTCCTCAGGTGTTTTATCCCAAAACGCACCTCGTGCAGATGCATCAATAATCTGACGACTTTCCGGACATAACCCATTATAAAAGGTTTGGATTTGAAACCAAGGTTCCAATCCATGGTGTGGACACTTTCTCATTGAGTCTTTGTACCTTTCCCATGCTTCATAGAGTGATTCTCCTTCATCTTGCATGAATGATGTGATCAAATTCCTTAATCTAGCGGTTTTTGATGGTGGAAAATACTTCAAATTCCTTATCCTCTTCTTATCTACCTGAGGTTCTTGTGGAGCCACATCTTCCTGTGCAGGACTTTCTTGAACTGGAGAGAGAGTGGGAGTATGCTTGTGAAGTCTTTTCTGTCTCCTCTCCTCTTTGAATTGGAGAAGTAACCTTGCATCCTCTTTCTCCTTAATCTCTCTTGACACTTCCATGTCAGCCAGTTCATTCAACTCTTCTAAGGGGAGGGAGATGATTTCATCAACATCATAGTTCCTGGTCTGTAAATAATTAATCCTGACTGCCCTTTGTTCATCATTTTGAGTATTTGGTCTGGGGGCAGCCCTGATTGCAGCTTGCATGAATTTTGATGACCCAGAAGAACTTTCTCCCCTTAGCCTCCTTTTCCTCTCTCTCTCTTCCTCCTCAATTTCCTCAGGAGTCATTATCCTTTTCCCTTGTCACCAACAGACCTTTGTGACTCAGGGTGGATTGAGGCTTGGCCTTCATTGCTTGGTGTAGCTTCCATGCTCTGGCCAGAGAGAGGCTGAGAAACACCTCACCAGCAGGTGTCTCAGATGGAGTTTGGACCTCTGCAGCAGTTGTTGATGGTGAGACAAGGGTCTCAGGTTCTGCCACTGGGCCTTCAGTCAAGGTTTCCCCTATGAAGCTAATCTTAGGGTCCACCTCAACATCCAGTTGACCGATGACATTGCCTGATTGCCTAAGTCTCCTTCTTAGAGAGAACTCTGCAAGGATCCTGTCTTGGATTCTTTGAGCCAGCCTGTCAGCTTGTCTAGATTTGCTTGGATTGACAAGTGGCATGTTGACTAAATCCAGTCCTTCATAGAAGCTCAGGCTTTGGAACTGAAAGACTTCTTGTTGACCTTGAACTCTGTGAAGTATGAGGGCTCTTCTGTCATCATCATACCTCCATCTGATGATGTAGTTGCCAGTTCCATGTGGTGGAGATGAGACAGCCCTTGGTATACCTTCCTCAAAGAGACTCCTGATGAGGGAGTCTATAGAGTCCACATTAATGTGAACTTGAGGAAGTTGCTGAGAATGCACAACAGCAAGTGAGGATGGTGAGTCCTCTATGTCCATTCTCTTTGAAGAACTCCCAGGTTCTGTGGTTGTGATAACATTCTCCCCCTTTTTGGTAGCATCACCCACTTGCATAGGTGAGCTGGAGGATAAATCAATCACTTCCACAGGTTCTTGTGTTCCTGGTTGAGCTCTCCTTAAAGGTCTCCCAGCTAGTTTTTCCTGCAGATATGAAATCTGGAGTTGCTGATCATTGACCCTGTTTTGCAGGGTAGTCACCTGAGATTCCAAGTGACTAACCTTAGAGACTAGATAGGTGCATGTTTGTGACAATTTTTGTACCTTTAGTCTCAAATTCCCCTCATCTTCATCAGAAGAATCACTGGGGGATGAGAGGATTGGACCAAAGTCCCTTCTCTCACCACCAGCTTGAGTTTCTTGGCTGCTGGTTTTCCTCTGCTCACTGGCAACCTCAGTTAAGATGCCAATGGGCTGAGTTGCCATGGTTGAGGTCTTAATGATGTAATCACTTTCAAAAGTGAGAGCCTCTTCCATATGGATATCCTGAACAGGTTCAGATGTGTCCACCTCAGTAATAGGTGACTGATGAGGGATAGACTGAGGAGAGTCAGAGGTACTCATCTCTCTTTGAGTAGGGGAGGAGAAGAGAGACTCATGGTACTCACTGAATCCTAAGTCTTCATCAGTGTAAAAGGATAGGTTGGGAATTGGTTGGTTTAGATCCAAAGGCTGGGGATGGTAGCTATCCCCTGAAGGTTGTTCACTTGAGTGTTGAGACTCAGAGTGAAGGCTTACAGTTGTTGGGCTAATGAGCTCATCAGGTTGAGCTTGAGGAACCTCAGCCCTGATAGGTAAAGTAATGGGAGTGGTTTGCTCCTCAGGAGAAGTGGGAGCTCTGGAGTCCACTTCTTCCTGTAAGGTTGAGTATTTGGGGGCCTGCACAGACTCAATAGCTGAGCAGGGTTCGTTGGGATTTTCTTTTGTAGGTGATGAATATTGGAGGTTGTGAAGAGGGTAGGAGAGCAGTAGGTGTGGGTTCAACACTAGCTTGGACTGCTATGTTGTCACCTTGAGCAATGAGCTCTAACATTTTTGGGACTAAGGCTGTTTCTACCCCTGAGAAGCCTACAGTTGGCTTCTTCATAATTTTAAAGATGCCGGGCTTCATCTGTCCCAGTTTAAGAATATTGCCTGTTTCCCTCAACTGTGAGCCCAGTTCACAGTTAAGAATGTGTTGAACATATCTAGGAAACATGTAATATTCTAAGGAGTCTAAGTTTGCAAGTAAATTAGTATAAACAAATTGTGAATACCTGAACTTGACCCCCTGAACCATCCCATGAACTATAAAGGAGAGATCCTCAGGAATCTGGTCCCATCCACCATGCTTGTTTGATAAGCTGTGGATAACCACATGGAGCAGGTATTTCCACTGGGATGAGACCTTCCCTTTCCTGAAGGTTTTTACAGAGAAATCTCCTTCATAGCCCATCTGCTCGAAGGAATGATTAACCGCTTCTTTTGGAAAGAACACTTCACCTGCTTCATCATCCAGCTGAAGATGTCGGTTGATGATGGCCGGAGTGATGAAAATTGTTCTCCCCTGCACTGTGGCAGACAGTGCCTTCTCCCCATCCATAATGACCTCTTGGCAGGTCTTCCAGAATTCAAGCAAATGATCCTCATATAGAGGAGGATCAATGGTTAGGGAGGTGAAGTAGTGAGACAAAGACAAGAAACGGCAAACCTCTGAGAAATGAGGATCTTTGTCAAAGCATAACAGAGCAACCTGATTGTGTTGTCTGTGTAGCTGCATGGCAAAGTGAGGATCATTTCTGTGTGTAAGGTCAGCCATTTTGAGGTAGCTCAGAGATGAAGAGAAAAGAATGGGATGGAAATTTCAGAGAGAAAGCTTTGGGTTTTAGGTATGGAAGAAAAGCAGATGATAGAAGAATGGGGAAACCGTTGGGTTTATATGAGAGAGAAGGATTTCAGATAAAGTTTAATGAAAGAGGATAAACTTTGAAATCCGTATGTCGGTCCCACCTCTGAAAAAGTAGTTTACCTTTTTGCTCAAAAAGTAGTTTTCTTGGAATTCGAAAAGCTTCCGAAAGTAATTTGTCTTCGGAAGTTTTTGATTGAAAAAGCTTCCGAAGCTAAAGTGACTTCGGAAGAATTTTCCTGAGAGTCGTAAAGATTTATGCTTCGGAAGAGAAATAAACTTTTGGATGCTTTGTATAAGAATGAACAAAGCTTCCGAAAGTAATTTTTTTTTTTTTTTTGCTTCGGAAGGAAAAAGTCCTTAAAAATGAATAAGTGTCTAAGTTAAGAATTTTAAGCTTCGGAAGATAAATTTTGACTTCTTCCGAAGGTAAAATTTCTTAGACAGTCATTTATTTTGAAGACATATTTTCTTCCGAAGGTAAAATGTTATCTTCCGAAGTATCAGAAAATTTTCAAGAATCCAAGGAAAGTCTTCGAAAAGAGTTTTTCATTCAAAGAAAACATGAGCTTATGAAAGTGATGAACTAGACAACTTAGGACACACATATTTTAAGAGAAGAATAATTAGAATTAGTTTTAAGAAAAATCTACTCAAAGTTGATCATCCCAATAGCTGATATCAGATACTTAAAAATCTGTTCATCAAAAGCTTTGTGAACAGATCAGCATATTGTTCGTCTGTGTGAACTTTGACTAGTTTAATTAACCCCTTTTCATAGTTATCTCTTATTAAATGATACCTGATGTTGATGTTTGGTCCTTGAGTGCTGCACAGGGTTCTCAGTGATAGAGATAGCACTGTTGTTGTCTATGTGGATAGGAGTCTCTTTGAAGTTAAATCCGTAGTCTAGCATCTGATTTTGAATCCAAAGCACTTGAGCACAGCAGCTTGCAGCAGCAGCAATGTATTCAGCCTCAGCAGTTGATGCAGACACACAGGTTTGTTTCTTGCATTGCCATGAGACAACCTTCCACCAAGAAATTGACATCCCCCAGATGTAGACTTTGCAGTCATGTTGCAACCACCATAATCACTGTCTGTATAGGCATACAGATTGAAATTAGAATTCTTTGGATACCATAAACCAAGTGTTGAGGCACCTTTGAGGTATCTTAAAATCCTTTTCACAGTGATTAAGTGAGACATCTTAGGATTAGCTTGATATCTTGCACAAATACATGTAGCAAACATGATATCAAGCCTGCTAGCTGTAAGATACATAAGAGACCCAATCATAGCCTGTATAAGTGCTCATCTACACACCCCCTCAAGATCTGGACCAAGGGAGTGGTTTCTGGCTATGGGTGTCTTAGCAGTTTTACAATCAGTCATGTTGAACCTCTTGAGTATATCTTGAACATACTTTGACTGACTTATGAAAATGCCATCTTCAACCTGCTTCACTTGAATTCCTAGAAAGAAATTAAGTTCTCCCATTGAACTCATTTCAAATCTATCTTTCATCAGCTTTTCAAAGTCTTTGCAGAGCCTTGAATTGGTTGAGCCAAAGACGATGTCATCCACATATACTTGAACTAGCAGAATGTCTTTTTCTTGTCTTTGATGAAGAGAGTTCCATCTATAGTACCTCTCCTGTAACCATGTTTACAGAGATACTCAGACAGTGTCTCATACCACTTCCTGGGTGCCTGCTGCAGCCCATACAGAGCTTTGTCAAGCTTGCAGACATAATCAGGATGATCAGGATCTACAAAACCAGGTGGTTGTTTGACATAAACCTCCTCATCAATCACTCCATATAAGAAGGCACACTTTACATCAAGTTGGTAGACCTTGAAGTTCTTGGATGCAGCAAATGCCAGGAATATCCTAACAGCTTCTAGTCTAGCTACAGGAGCAAAGACATCAGTGTAGTCAATCCCTTCTTCTTGTGTGTATCCTTGAACAACTAGTCTAGCCTTGTTCTTGATGATGATTCCTCTATCATCCTTTTTATTCCTAAAAACCCATTTGGTTCCAATGGTAGTCTTCCCATGAGGAAGAGGACAAAGGTTCCAAACTTTCTGTCTTTTGAATTGAAGCAGCTCTTGTTGCATAGCTTCAACCCAACTTCCATCCTTTAGAGCCTCCTCAACTTTCTTTGGCTCTAGCTGGGATAGAAAACAAGAGTGAAGACAAACATTTGCTTCATGGGTTTGCCCTCTTGTCTTTACCCCGGAGATAACATCTCCAATGATGTTTGTAGTAGGATGAGACTTGTGGATCCTTAGCTGAGGGATCACAGCAAGTTGCTGAGATAGATCCAAATTTGAGAAATTTAGATCTGGTCTTGAAGATTGATCCTCCACATTATCACACTTATCAAGATTAACTTGATCCAATGAGTGTGTGACATCATTGATGTTATCATCTATGGTATAGTTATTAGCATCAAGAGATTCTTGATCACTTTCACCATCACCATTGTTATCTTCTGCAATTGAGATGTCTTTATCTGGTTGTTGAGAGGCCTCTGAACTGGAATTTGAAGGCATGCCAGATGTATCAGCTGGATTTATCATTGTTGTGCTGATAGAAACCTCATTTGCCGAAGTAGTTTCAACTGGAGCTGAAGGTCTTCCAAGCTCAAATCTTGGATCAGGATCACCTGTATTTAAATTTTCTGCAGATCCTGAAACATGCTCACAAGATTTATTAAAACAGTTGGTAACTAAATCAAGATCAAATAGCCAATCCGGACCAGAACCAGCCACCTGGGAGTGTGCTCATTGAAAGTCACATTGGCTGACTCCTCAATGATTCTAGTTCTGAGATTGTATACTCTATAAGCTTTAGCTTGAGAAGAGTATCCAATGAAGTGTCCATCGTCTGATTTCTCAGCAAACTTGGCAACTTGATCTTTGGTATTCAAGATGGTGCAGGGACATCCAAATGACCTGAGAAAACCAATGAAAGGTTTCCTCTTGTGCCAAAGTTCATAAGGAGTCTTACCATGTGTCTTAACTACTAAGACTCTGTTTTGCACATAGCAGGCAGTATTAACTGCCTCTTCCCAGAAGGTGATAGGCAGTTTAGAGTCAGACAACATAGTTCTTGCAGCTTCAATAAGTGTCCTGTTTCTCCTCTCAGCAACTCCGTTTTGCTGAGGAGTCCTGGGAGCACTGTATTGTCTTGTAATACCCTTTTCATCACAAAATGTATCAAGGATTTGGTTCTTGAATTCAGTTCCTTGATCACATCTTATGGTTTTGACCTTGTGATCACATTGATTCTCAATCTTTAAGATGAAATTCTTTAGAATCTCAGGAGTCTCATCTTTAGTTCTAAGAAAGAAAACCCAAGTGAATCTTGTAAAATCATCTGTGATCACTAGACAGTATAAGGTCCTTCCTAAACTCATTACACTGGTGGGGCCAAAGAGATCCATATGTAATAAGTGTAGGGGAGTAGTGATGGAGTTCTTTTCCTTAGGCTTGTGAGATACCTTGTGTTGCTTTCCTTTCAGGCATGCAACACAATGATCATCACTTATAAACTCTTTCTTTGGTATTCCAGTTACCAGATCATGTTTGATTAATTTATTCATATTCTTAAAGTTTACATGGCACATTCTTTTATGCCATAGGAAAGACTCATCACTATTTGCTTTAGATAGAAAGCATGAAACTTCTCCAGAGGGAGATGTTTCTTGCAAATCCATCTTGTACATGTTCCCTTTCCTGGGGGCTCTGAGCAGAATATGCTCATGAGGAATGACCACTCCAGGTTTGAGAACAATGCACTCATGCTCAGTGAAGAGCATGTTATGACTCTGATCACAAAATTGAGATACACTCAGAAGATTGTACCCAAGCTCCTTAACAAATTTACCTTCTCAATGCTGAGCTTACCATTTGTGACCTTGCCCCTTCCATAAATGTAACCACCTTCATTTCCTCCAAAAGCAACTGGTCCTCCATCAATTCTCTCAAAATTATGAAGTAAAGACCTATCGCCTGTCATGTGCCTGGAACAGCCACTGTCAATTATCCAGACATTCTTGTTTGTCTTGAGCTGTTCCTGCACAAAGAAAATGATTAGTTACATTTGGAAACCCAAGCCTTACTTGTCTTGGGTTCAGTAAGTGTAATAGAAGATAATGCAACAGTAATAGATCCTATGGTTGTACAGAGGGGATCTTCGGCTGTTGTTGATGGAGAAACCTCAGTCATTTGGTCTTTCTTAGACTTCCACACCACCTTTGGAGTCTTGGACTTGACCTTCAAAACCTTAGAAGCTTTTGGAGCTTCACAAGTTTTAATGACTGAGATACTTCGGAAGAATCTACAGTCACTGCAGTAGACTTTAGTACTTCGGAAGAACTCCTTTCTTCCGAGACCAACTTTGCTTCCGAAGGTGTTTTCCATTTACCTTCTTCTTTGGTTTGGAGCTTCCGAAGGAAACAGACTTTCCTTCCGAAGCTTGAGACTTCTTGAGATTCTTTGAAGTCTTTGTATTGGTCATGTGGATAGTACTTTAGGATTGTATGGACAATCCTTGGCAATATGAGAAGTACTTTCACACATAACACACAGCATTTTCTTCTTCAAAGAAATCTCCTTTTGAGAGCAAGACTGGCCTTGGTCACATCCCTTTTTCACCTTCATCTTGGTAGATTCAGATACAGTTCCCTTGGGCTGTGAACTGTTCTTGGAATTTGATGGTCCAGGCTGTGCAGCAGTGGTACACAGCAGCTCAGTCTTCTTCTTTGTACTGAGATGATTTGAACATGAACCAGAACTCTTGGCTAAGAAGCTTTGGTGGATGTCTTCAGTCCTTATTGCTTTGAAACCTGCAGAGATAAACACTTGTTTCTGCTTAGCATCAAAGGTAGCCTTGATTTCTTGAGCCTTCTTTGCTTTCCTTTTGCTCTTCCTAATCAAGTTCTTTTCTTGGACTTGGTCATCACAGTTAATTTCTCTTCCTCAGAAGGATAGTGGCCCTTGGAGGAATCCTCTTCTCAGAGGGATTCCTCACTATCACTTCTTCATCATCCTCACTTACTGGATCTATGAGAGGAAGCTCATCTTCACAAGTTCCACACCTAGGAGATCTTACAGACAAGATTGTGTGTGGAGGAGCTATCTCATTTGATCCCAGTCCCTGTCTATTTGATAACAAACCTTATTGTGTAGGGATGAGGATATCATGTTCTTGAAGGTTTCTTCTTCAAGAACACTTTTCTCTGCCAGGGCTTTGCTGATCACAAGCTCAGCCTGGCACTTAGTCAACTTAGTGATGAGATCTTGGATCTGAGTTCTAAAATCTGTATGTTCATGTTTTAGTACTGAAATAGTTTTCTCCAAGTCTTCTATCTTTAACTTGTAATCATTTTCAGATTTTCTAAAGTCAGATTTCAATATGTTTAATGACTCAAGATCAGATCTCATCTCTAGGTTGTAGGACCTGTATCTATTTACTTTAGCAATGCATTCAGGGGAGCAAAGATGTTCTAATACCTTGGCTTCATCATGATCAGCCATCAATGCTTGTTTGGAGAAGCATCCTCCACCTGAAAACTCCAGTCAAATCCTCCCTCTTCAACAGCAACCGCAGCATGTTGCTTAGTCTTCTCAGCCTGAGGGGTATTGATGGTGAAGTTTGGTCTGAGTTGTGTTTGACCCCCATTGGCTCTGGGTGCCTTACACTCCCTGGCGAAGTGACCCATAAGGTTACAACTGTAACACTTAACTTTGCTTTTATCCAGGCCAAACTTACCACTGGTAGCATTGCTTGGAAATTTTCTTCCTGTCCTCTTGTAGAACTTCTTGGCTCTGTGAGTGAGAAGAGCCATCTGTTGAACTATCTCCATGTATTCCAGGTCATCTGGATGGATACAGTCTAGATCTTCAAGAGTGAAGAGATAATTTCCACAGCTTTCATCTGCAGACACAAAGGCTTGAGAAGAACTTGTCTCTTGGAATGGGCTTCCTTGAGTAAAGTTCTCCCTTGGTGTCTCCGGGAAGGTGATGAAAGGACCCTTTTGTGAGTTGTCAGGGTAGCAGAGGAGATGATGTTGGGGTTCTATGTTGTCCCTTTCAGCCACATGAAGGGCTGAACCCATTTGATTGTTAGAGTTGCCAGATGAACCTTGTAAGTTCATCTCCATCTGGTATCCACTGAGAATCCCATATAACTCTGTCAGAGTAAGAGTTTTAAGGTTCTCAGTCCTCTTGATTACCACACAATAGTGTGTCCATTGCCTAGGAAGTGAGGACATGAACTTCCTTACAATGTCTCTGTTCTCAAGAGGAACTCCTCATCCACAAGGGTGTCCACAATCTCAACATACCTGAAGTATTGTTGGGTCATGGTTTCACCTGTTTTAAAGGTGAAATTTTCAAACTGCTGCTTCAGAAGATCTTTCTTGTTCTCCTTGGCTTCAGAGGAGCCTTCATACATCAGCTTCAGTGCATCCCACAGCTGTTTAGCTGTCTTGCACTTCTTAAAACCTCTGTACACAGAGTTTGGGATAGCAGTCTGAAGAGCAGTCATGGCCTTCCTGTCAATCTCTACTCTTTCCTATCTTCATCTGAGTAGTTGGCCACATCTTTAGGAATCATACCAGCACCGGTAGCAGAGGGGGTGCTGGGTATGAAAGGTCCATATTCAACAGATTCCCACATTCTTGAGTCAAGAGACCTGATGAAGCCTTCCATCCTCATGCACCAGGTGTCGAAGTCATCAAGAGTGATCAATGGGGATTTGTTCATGGTTCCAGTCTCCATATCAGTCTTTGAGATGGAAGCCATTTGAAAAGTTTAGTTTTTGTGTGTGTGAGGATCTTAAGATGGTTAGATCTTATATCACGAGCCTGGTAGCTCTGATACCAATTGCAGGATCGTTCAAGGGCTTGAACACAATTACAACACAACAACACAATGAGGAGATTAACTAAATCTTAATCAAACAGTGAACTAGGTAACCAAAGGTGATGCAGAGAACACAAGTAAAGCAAAAGACAGAACAAGAAAGTATAGTTTTCAAGGGAGCAGTATATTGCTTTCTCAAGTTCTTTTACAAGTGTTACAAAGCATATGGAAAGATACAAGAACTTGGAATACTTATACTACAACCTACAGCCGGCTATACTATGAAAGCCAGCTGGATACAATTGACTAGACAC
Organism: Flaveria trinervia; assembly: GCA_025506515.1. Taxonomy (NCBI): domain Eukaryota; kingdom Viridiplantae; phylum Streptophyta; class Magnoliopsida; order Asterales; family Asteraceae; genus Flaveria; species Flaveria trinervia. The sequence goes on along the minus strand of CM046450.1, from coordinate 17,780,562 downwards.
TAACAAAATCAATTGTAGGATCAAAAGGCATATCTGCCTTTTGACCTTGTGACTATGACATGCCATAGCTCACATCCTTATACATTACAAAAGGATAAAGTACATAAAGTAGAAAGTTTCAGACTCAAGACCTCAATGTACAGTTACCAAAAGCATGGACCTTTTCACCAACTCTTGTAAGTTGGTGACTTATCAGAGACGCAGCGGAAAAGGTGCTTTATGGAACAGTACATCAGATAAAGCATGTGTACTAAAAGTCTTCGGAAGAAATCTGTCTTCATAGGTTGAAGCTTCGGAAGACTTTGTCTCTTCAAGCTTCGGAAGACTTCATGTTAGGCTTCGGAAGATATTGGTCTTGGCTTCGGAAGATATTACACTTAGAGTATTTTCTAATGCTTTGTGTAATTCTTCCGAAGCATTCTTCACTTCAGTACTTAGTGCATGTTGCTGAAACACTTAGGCAGTTTTGGGTTGCATCAGACTTCAGGAATCCTTACAAAAGCCCAATATGATTTATGCTCAAGTTCAAATGGTAGATGACAAGCTTTTCTGTAAACCAACTTAAATGGTGTTGTGCCTATTGGTGTTTTGTAAGCGGTTCGAAAAGCCCAAAAGCATCATCTAACTATCTGACCAAATCTTTCGGTTTTGCCCCACTGTTCATTCAAGAATGCGTTTGAGGCCTCGATTAGTGACTTCCACTTGTCCACTCGTTTGTGGATGATATGAAGTTGAAAATCTATGGTGAACACCATAGTGTGATAAAGCTTTTTCAAGTAGAGAGTTACAAAAATGAGAGTACCTCTGTCACTAATTAAGGCCTTGGGTGTTCCAAACCGTGTGAACAATTTTCTTAAAACTTCACGACAACCCTAGCATCGTTTGTGGGTAAAGCCTGTGCTTCCGCCCATTTTGAGACATAATCAACAGCAACTAGGATGTATTTATGTCCTCGTGAAGATGTAAATGGTCCCATGAAATCGATGCCCCAAATGTCAAATACCTCACATACCTGAATACCGTTTTGGGGCATCTCATCACGGGATGAGATGTTACCTGCTCGTTGGCAAGCATCACAAGCTTTAACCAACGCGTGCGCATCCTAAAAAATGGTGGGCCAATAGAATCCGGAATTGTAAACCTTCTTGGCAGTATAATTAGCTCCATGATGCCCACCAGTGGGTACTTTCATGATAATGACGAATAATGCTCATTGCCTCACTCCCATGCACACATCTTCTCACCACTTGATTTGCACAAACCTTAAACAAATGCGGTTCTTCCCAAAAGTAATGCTTAAGGTCAGTAAAGAACTTCTTTTTCTATTGATAAGCCATTCCTTTAACAAGGACCCCACCCGCAAGGTAGTTTGCAAAATCCGCGAACCAAGGGTGATCATCAATCTCTTGAACCCGTAAAAGAAACTCATGTGGGAAATTATCATTTATGTTAGATTCTCGAAGGTTTCTAAGGATGGGTTCTCGAGACGAGAAAGGTGGTCAGCTGGACATTCTCGTCCCTTTTTGTCTTGTATTTCTATGTCAAACTCTTGCAAAAGCAAGATCCATCTAATTAATCTTAGTTTTGCATCTTGTTTTCCAAAAAGATACCTAAGGGCTGCATGATCAGTAAACACAATGGTTTTTGATAAGATAAGATAAGAGCGAAATTTATCAAAAGCAAACACCACAGCAAGCAACTCTTTTTCAGTAGTTGTGTAGTTCTCTTGGGAATCATTGAGAGTCTTGCTTGCATAATAGATTGGGTGAAAATGCTTTTCCTTCCGTTTCCTAAAACCGCTCCAACTACATAATCACTAGCATCACACATTAGTTCAAATGGGAGATTCCAATCCGGAGCCATCATTATGGGTGCATTTTTATTAATTTTTCTTTTAATAGATTAAATGCAACCAAGCATTCATCATTAAAAAAAAGGTACGTCTTTTTCAAGAAGCTGGGTCATAGGTCTTGCAATTTTTGAGAAATTCTTGATAAAACGTCTATAAAAACCAGCATGACCTAAGAAACTTCTTATTGCTTTAACCGAGTTAGGTGGTGGTAATTTTGAAATGGTTTCACCTTTGCCCTATCTACCTCTAGCCCTGCATTGGAAATCTTATGACCTAAGACAATGCCTTCCTTCACCATAAAGTGGCATTTCTCCCAATTCAAAACAAGATTTGATTGCTCGCATCTTGAAAGCATCCTTTCCAAATTACTTAAACAATGATCAAAAGAATTTCCAAAGACCGAGAAATCATCCATGAACACCTCTATCGAGTCTTCGATCATGTCATGGAATATGGCAACCATGCATCTTTGAAATGTGGCCGGTGCATTACACAATCCAAATGGCATCCTTATATGCGAAAGTGCCATATGGACATGTAAATGTCGTCTTTTCTTGGTCCTCGAGTGCAATTGGAATTTGAAAATATCCTGAAAAACCATCAAGAAAACAATAAAACATATTCCCAGATAAACGTTCTAACATTTGATCAATGAAAGGTAAAGGAAAATGATCTTTTCTTGTTGCATCATTGAGCTTGCGGTAATCGATGCAAACTCTCCAACCCGTGACGGTTCTTGTAGGTATAAGCTCATTTGTCATTTGTCACCACCGCCATGCCTCCTTTTTTTGGTACCACTTGAACCGAACTAACCCATGGGAATCGGAAATCGGATAGATTAAGCCCGCATCAAGTAGCTTGATTACTTCCTTCTTCACAACTTCTTGCATGTTAGGGTTAAGACGACGTTGGTGTTGCACCACTGGCTTGTAATCATCTTCCATTAAGATCTTATGGGTGCAAAAAGAAGGATGTATCCCTTTTATGTCCATGATCTTCCAAGCCATAGCTTTCTTATGTGTCTTTAACACCTTCAAAAGCTTCACCTTTTCAACATTTGTCAAATCGAAAGCGATAATGACGGGTAATTTAGAATCATCATCCAAGTAGGCATACTCCAAATGAGATGGTAGCTCCTTAAGCTCTAATGATGGTGGTTCCTCAATAGATGGTTTAGCCCTAGTTGCTTCATCTCTTTCCATTACTTCACATACTTCCGGACTTGAGAATGGTTCATTGGTTGACAAGAAAGATAACTCATCAACCGTTTGAACATGACATAAGTCAATGATTTCCCCATCAATCAGTTGCGTATTCAAAGCATTTTCTTCACAACTTTCCTGTAAATAATGATTCACATGTGAGTCAATGGTATCAATAAAATACAATGAATCATCATGATTTTGTGAATGTTGCATGGAACTTTTAATATCAAAAACCACTTCTTCTTCATCTACCCTTAGTGTTAATTTACCATTGCATACATCAATTAAGGCTCTAGAGGTAGCTAAGAATGGGCGACCTAAGATAAGTGGTACATTTTTATCTTCATCCATGTCAAGAACTACAACATCAACCGGAAACACAAATTTGTCAATTTTAACCAACATGTTTTCAACTATGCCTCTAGGGTACTTTACAGATCGATCGGCAAGCAAGTTGAATACTCATTCGGGTTGGTTTAGGCTCACCTAGGTCTAATTTTGCAAAACCGAGTAAGGAATCAAATTGATGCTAGGACCTAGGTCGGCTAATGCATTGCTAACAGATAACTACCAATTAAACAAGGAATAGTAAAACTCCCTGGATCGGTCATCTTCTTGGGTAGCTTGTTTTGCAAGACTGCCGAGCATTCTTCATTCAAGGTCACATATGAAAGCTCCTCAAGTTTCTTCTTTTTTGTTAGGATGTCTTTGAGAAACTTGGCATACTTTGGCATCTGTGACAAAGCTTCAACAAATGGTAAGTTAATATGCAATTGTTTGAAAAGTTCAAGAAATTTACCATGTTGTTCTTCCATCTTTTCCTTTTTCAATCTACCGGGATAAGGAATAGTGGGCTTGTAAACTCTCAATGGTTCTTTGACTTGTGCGGTACTTGATGGGCTTTGCCTAGTATTTTGCACCTCGTCTTGAACTTCAACTTCCTCTTCACCATTTAGCTTGGATGTAGAAGCTAAGTTATCCGAATGAGTGGTCTTGCCACTTCTAGTTGTGACCGCCTTCACATGAGCTTTAGATTGGGCTCGGTATTACTCGGAAGACCACCTTGTTGCCTTTCGGATAATTGCCTTGAAATTTCTCCTACTTGAGCTTCTATACTTTGCATTGTGGCTCGATGGTTCCTCAATTCCATCTCGTGTTGTTGGTGACGAGCTTTTGAACTTTGATGACGACTTTCAACTGTAGATAGGAATTGTGCCATCATCTCTTCTAAATTGGATTTCTTTTCGGTTGTGAACCACTACTTGAACCTTGATGTTGGATTGTTGATATTGATTTTGATTTTAAGGGCGGAATTGATTATGAGTTTGTTGTTGATACGGTTGATGGCCTTGTTGATGGTTTTGATATGTTTGTCTTGGTTGAAATCCAGGGGGTTGGTTACTACCACTTGTCTTCCAACTGAAATTCGGATGATTTTTCCAACCCGCATTGTATGTGTTACTATATGGGTTGTTTTGAGGGCGAACTTGACTTCCCATATAATCAACTTGCTCTGGAGGGTTGAATATTTCTCTTTGTTGGCAATCCAAATTCATATGTGGTCCCCCACACATATCACAAACTACTTGAGCCCTGTTTACCTGCATTTGATTCATTCGATTGTAAGTGATTCAACTTGTGCAGATAGAGAATGATATGTATCAACTTGATGAACACCCTGTCTAGGTTGCCTGGTTCTTGGGGCTTGCCATGAACAACTGTTGTTGGCCAAATCTTCAATCAACTCATGTCCCTCCTCAGGGTGTTTTTCCCAAAACGCACCTCGTGCAGATGCATCAATAATCTGACGACTTTCCGGACATAACCATTATAAAAGGTTTGGATTTGAAACCAAGGTTCCAATCCATGGTGTGGACACTTTCTCATTGAGTCTTTGTACCTTTCCCATGCTTCATAGAGTGATTCTCCTTCATCTTGCATGAATGATGTGATCAAATCCTTAATCTAGCGGTTTTTGATGGTGGAAAATACTTCAAGAGAAATTTTTCAGCCATTTGATTCCAAGTGGTGATGGAACCAACAGGGAGTGTGTTCAGCAATTGCTTTTCTCTATCACGTAGTGAGAAAGAGAATAATCGGAGTCTAATTGCATCATCACTAACTCCATTGATCTTGAAGGTATCACATATCTCAAGAAAGTTTGCAAGGTGAAAGTTTGGATCATCATCCGGACGACCATCAAATTGACAATTGTTTTGGATCATTTGAATTGTGCTTGATTTGATCTCAAAGTTGTTAGCTTGCACATTCGGTCGTACAATGCTAGGTCTTGCACCATCCAAAGATGGTTTGGCAAAATCATAGATTGTTCTTCTATTTTCTTGCCCTGCCATTGTGTCTTCGGTGTGCTCACCTTCACTTTCGGTTTCGTTTGTATCCTCCTTTTCACTTTCGGTTTCGTTTGAGTATTCTAGCCTTGTCGCTTCACCTTCGATTTCTTGTGCTACCTTTTGGGATCTTGCCCTCAAGTTTCTTCTGCTAATCTTTTCGGGTTCGGAATAAGGTTCTACAAGATCCTCAACCGGTGAGGATGCGGACATAAGCTTCCTGAAAACACAAACACTACCACGCGTAAAGAAAGACAAATGTAACAATTAACTAAACTTAACTAAGTAACTACAAAGGATTGGCTAAAGTAGTGACTCGGATCGTTCTCAGAATTACCGTGTCCCCGGCAACGGCGCCAAAAAACTTGATGTGTGTTTTAATATATATATATATATATATATAATATATATATATATATATATATATATATTGATAATGGATTTTACACAATTAAGCTTTAAATCTATAAAATGATTTTCACCTTATGACTAACTACACACACAATAGCCAAGTGTACCTATCGGATAGTAGTATAGCTTTTGGTAAGAACCAAGTATCGATCCGTGGACACGAAAGCTCCTAATACTAATCTTTGTCATTATCGATGATGAAATAAGATTTGTAAATAATATGACTAACTAATTTAGCTAATAATTAAAGTAAAAGGAAGTAGACGAAGATGAAGATAATCAATTAGAGGAAGATATCACTTAGACTTTGAATCCTCTTAGCAAAACAATGACAACATACATGAACCTATGGTGAGATCATCTTCTACACATTGAACATGGATATAAACTAGACTCCTATCAAGGTTATCTAATTTATAACTTGTTGGAAAGCTAAGACGATAAACACATAATAGCCACCTAAAGTTATGCCAAGAAGACCCAATGATATTATTAAGCCAAAGTTGAAGATGGTTAGGAATCCCGTCAGTGATACCAAACCCACAAATATTTGGAAAGTTAGCACGATAACACATGGTAACCACCTCAATTCGCGTAATGTAACAATAGCTATGTAAATTCTTCAATTTATGAATGCCTTAACACGAATACATGACTCATAAATATGCGCATTATAAATGGTTACACATACACAATGTTAGGATAAATTCATAACAAACACAATGGTTTTCATAAACACATGTATTTGGATGCACACTTGTTTCACATGACTAGATAATCAATCATCATTTACCATTCCTAGTCAAATGCCATAAACCACACACTAATGTATGCATTTCATGAATAGATGTTCTAAAACATAAAGTTTTCCAACAATATATGATTATAACACCCATAAGATTAATCATTTATCAATTTCAACAAGCATACATAATCATTGAAGAACATTCATAGCTTGTATGAACATTGACCTAATCATCACCAAAAGTTACAGTAATATGTCAAAGTATGCTAAACTTCATCTAATCTAAGTGATAAAGAGTGTTTAGCCCATGAGGCTTACAAAAACCACAACCAAGCTCAGATAGTGGAAGAAAACATGTAGATCTAGAGATTTTCAAACCAAAGATGAGTAGGGTGGGTTGTGTGAAGTTGAATCTTCCTTTGAAATGTTGATCTTCAACCTAACTTGAACTCTTAGAAGAACTCCTTCAAAGTTGCCACAAGAATGGGGAAAAACTAGGGTTTTATCTCTAAATTCGTCTCCCCCCAAAATGAAGAGGAAGAAGGCTTAAAAGGTGGCCTGATGCGTATTATGCCCATGACAAAATCAGTCATGACCATAATGCGCAGGAAATAGGGGCCTGATGCATGTTATGGCCCTGACAGAATCAGTCATGACCATAACAGCCTCTAAATTTCCAAAATCTTTATGTATTTCTTGTCTTTTTCTTTTGAAATCATCAAGCAACCATCCAAAACTACAAAATCCAAATTAATCATAATTAAGTATAGATAAAGATGAATTTGTAACAAAAAAAACACTTAAGATGGGTAAAGATATGCATTATTAACATGTATATTTATTTACATATCATTATTGTGATTATCAAGTGAGGAATTGTCTCATGAACGTGAATTATGGGTAGAGTTCCTTTGATAATGTTTAGTAGAACAACCGTCAAGTTCAAGCTTATGCCAACATTGTGTATGTTCATTGTTTCTTGATATTGTATGTCTCTCATTTGCTGTGGTTGAAGACTAGAAAGTTTAAATTGAAAAGTTTAATGGAGCTAATTTTAGTTAATGGAAGATGCAAATAAAACATTGTTATGTCAAACGGATCTAGATATGGTTTTGGTAAAGAAAAAACCTATGAAGATGGAACAACTAATTATGAATTGAAAAAGACAAAAAAACTAGGGTGATATTACATTGGCACTGACATAAAAGGGTGAAGTTCAATATGATGAAGAAAACTATGACTTATGATACGATGAATGTACTTTCAAATGTATGAAAACCCTTTAGCTGCAAATAACTATTCTTGATTTGAGAGTTTGTGAATTCGATGATGAAAGAAGGAAACTTAGTGAATGCTCGCATCAACATTTTTTATATAATCTTGGGAAGACTTACATTCATTGAGTTTGGAGTTCAAGTTCTATCATTGTTGTTGTTTCTATCTAATAGTTGGTTTAGAATTGTAAACTGTAATTTTAAGTTTTATGAGAACTATAATGGTTTCACTTATAAAAGTATTATTCATATCATTGAGCTCGGGTGAAACTGTTAGAAGATTAGATGAATAATCAAACAGTAAGTATCACACAGAGTTTCTTATTTTGATAAATTGAATCTAAGTGTGCGGTGATGATATATGAAAATGTTAAAATATATGTATTATGTATTGTAAATAATGTATTATATAGCATTGTGTTGACATTTTAGAAAAATGTTGAGAGAAATTTTTAGACAAGCTTGTGAAGTGGGTTTAAAACGTAAAAGTTTGAAATCTATTAAAGAAATTTTGTGTGACAATTTAATTTAATATAGATAGGGGGAATGTTATATAGTAGTGACATTAGTGTAAAACGATAATTTCCTTCGTCACATATATTATAAGTTTTGCTTGATAGTTATTACTAGCTTCTTTCCCCTTGATACACGGCGGGATTTGATTGTTTTTCCGAGCTACGCAGTGTGAGTTTGATCGTTATCTTTTCTGTTCGTCGAAAATTGTAAAAATAATAATGACCTCGCTTAATATAAAATAAATACCAACAACAAAGTTTTCCACCCATGCTCACTTCGGTTCGTCATGAGATTAATGCCAAAAAGATAATGTAACTAAAACGCCTAGTTATAATTGGATATAATTATATAAAACCAAATATTATTTAATGTTTTATTGAAAAATTGGAGGACAAAAATGGATTTCACCAACAAATAGATACCAAAAACCAAATAAAGGGAATAAATAGAGAAAAAAAACCTAAACCTATATGGCCAAAAATCAAAATCAAAGTGAAATATAGGGGTTATTTGTAAATTTTTAGGCTTTGATGGTAAATGTAAAAACCCAAATACTTTATTGTAGCACATGAGTTGCTATTTAATATATATAATAATAATAATAATAACGTTTAGACATCAATAATATGTGTGTATGTCTATTTGATGGTACATGTATCGTTAGAGTACTAACGTAAATAACTTACGATATAACATCAGTAATATGTGTGTATGTCTGTTTTGATGGTGGATCGATCACCTCTCTTAAATGAAGAGACAAGGATGACATGATTACATAATTGAAGGAATCTTGGACTTTGAAAACCTTCATTTACCTTTTTGTTTTTGGAAAAAATATAACACTAGTAGGGACTAGGGACCCGGTCATACAAATTAACTTTTGTTTTGAAAGGCGAGGGTAGAAACATCCCTAAATCTACTCCACCGATTGTCTAACGAGAGTCGTGATACGTTTTTAGATTGAAAATGATTTAGTGGTTTGATCCTATTCTTTCAACCAAGTAAAACTCATAATCGATAATAAAACAAGCATGTGTCTGTATGAATTTTCAAGAGTTGGTTTTTACTTATCAAAGAATGAATTCGTTTTTAAGGGGTTGGAACCGGAATATGCCTTTTAACAGTTATCTTTTGAATTCTAAACTAACACAACATTACGTCAATTTTACATCCGAATACACATGTGAGTAATTTACAAGAAAATTAAATTAATGAATTTTAATTAAGTAATTTTTTTTAAATAAAATAAATTCATACATAGATAAATACTTGTTGAAATTGTAATAAATTTCAACGCAGGCCCTAAAAGAACTACCCTACGATTGTAATGAAAAAATTGTAATGATATTGTGTAAAAGAGCGTGTGATTTTTGTAATACTAGGATAATATATATCTACTATGAGTTTTTTATATCATGCAAAAAATCATGAAGATTTTGTGATATTAGAATGACATATGCACATCTTCTTTGTTTAGACTTTAGATGCTTCACTTGTGTGCTTTTGAATTTCAAATGACGTATTTTTCTTTCAAAATAACATTTAGGCATGAAATTCTTTTTCTAATGATTGAATTCATATACTTTTAACTAGATACAATTCAAGAAGCTTGTGACTAGTTCTTATAGTCATTTGTTATTGGTTTTTTATACATGTTTCCTTGAATTAATTATAGTCTTTGTCATGATCTTGATTCATTTGATATTTTGAAAAGGAAATCAACTCAAGGATTTTACACTCACAAGTCACGAGGACTTAAATGACATTATAAATATTAGATATATTAGAGAAAATACTTAAAATATATCATTATATATATATAATATTAAAAAAGAGTATGCTGGCAGCTTATACGCTAGCCAAACGACCACCACCGCCTACAAGTCGTTACGCACAGAGTACCATCATGTAATGCACAACTTTGTTTGTTTTTATAATTTGATTTATTTTGAGTTTATAAAAGTTAATTATAACAAAGTTTCTAGAGGAGAGTTTGGAGGAGTTGGTTTGCAATCGTTGGGGGTGAGGGAACGCACCCACGTTAACTTTTTTTCTTAACTTTTTTTACTTAATTTTTTTAAATGATTTCATCCAAGTCATTTACTGTTTTATTAATTTAACAGTGTTATTTTTATCTAGAACAACACGTGGATTACAATTCTATAAAACCAAACTTAAAAGCAACTTACGACTGGTGCGGGGTCTCAAGTTCTAGTTACTCAAAATTCACAATATCATTAAAGATTAACTGATAGGTTATTTATCAAATAAATATCAATTAGAAAAATATATTATGCAAATTTTTTATTGAACAATTTATATTTGATAAATATTGAACAAACAAACTCATATGCACAGGCAATACATGCATAGATATAAACTAATGTTTGAGACCCGCAATGTGTGACGGAGGTATAAAATTTCATAAAACCTTGTATGTTTGGCTAACCCTACCTTATTATCCTAATCAATAATTTAAAAATCGGATTTGACCGGCAAGTTCAACCGTTTTAACTAGGAACAACCAATTATACATCCAATTGAAAAACCAAAAAAGACTTTTATCAATTTAGTTTTATGTCTAATGGCATACAATAAGACATACACGTAAAATACGACTCCTTATATAAGAGTTGAGCATTGTTTTAGTTTTATACACGACCAATCAATGTGAGATAGAAACCTTTTCTATAGCTTCAGTTTAGGAACAAAATTATAAATGTAGTATATATTGTGCATCAAAACTTGTACGAAATATAACAACATATATTTTTAGTGTCTAAGATTTTAAGAAAATTACCGAATTTCTCATCTCAAATGCTTTATAAGGTAATAGTGGGTTTGTCTCCATGATGCGTTATGTGTTACCAAGGCTATTTTGGAGAGTACAATCTGACCTAACCTGCTGTAAACACTAATAAAATTTGGGTATTATTATTATTAGTATTATTATCAATATTATTATTATAATATAAATTTTTATTAATTATATACTTAAGTATTTAAATAAGATAACAATTAATTTAAATGTATTTAGTTATAACATATGAATAATATATATAAATTTAAATGTTAATTCAAAGTATTATAATAAAATAATACATGATGTAGTAAATTAAATTATCTTATTTGTATTATAATGTATTAAATAGAAGAAAAAAGAATAGAACATATTCTATATACTACATATAAATCACTTAATCAAACCTACTGTGATTAAGACATATACATCAGCCCTAAAGCGAAGATGAAATTGAAGGCCTTTCAGAATTTTATCTTTAAAAACTCTCATGTTTTGAAGCACAAACACCAGTTAATTCATGATCCTTAAATCAGTTAATTCAAAGCAAATTCTAACTGATTCAATGATTTTATATTCTAATAAACTATAACAACTAAAAAGCCAAAACAAAATAAACAATTAGCAATGTGTAAATCAAATAAAAAGATGCATATACAAAACTAAAACAAATTTAGAACAATTATCAATTAACAATTTGTCCCTAGGACAAAGAATTAAAGAAAAACAATTAGCAATACATTAAGCAATTTACCATGTTTAGGAAGAGAATCAATCAATCAGAATACCCGTTTAGCCTAGTACCTAATCGTAAGTCCGTTACTCCACTAGATGTTCAGATAAGATCGAAGTTTAAAGTCTTCTTAATTGAAACGAAATAAAGAAGCAAATCGTGACTCCACCGGATGAAATTAAAGAAACAAATGAACGTTGGGGGGAGGGGGGGGGGTTCTTATTCGTGACTCCAGTGAAGAAATTGAAGTTTTAGGTGGCTGGGTTCGTTTGGGGGAAGCAAAATCATAAGTGAATCATGGGTGCGATATTGTTTATCTTAACCATTTGGTTTTGTTTCTCTTTGTTTCAACTCCCCCCCACTCCAACCCCCTCAATCAGGAATTCATCAATAGCCTGTGTTGAAGTTCTACGACCTACCGACCTAGGTTTTCTTATTTCTTTCATTCATTATGTATTTTTTTTAATTTAGTTTATTTTGGTCTTAGATCAAGAATGAGCTATACAATAAAATTTATTTTTTGATGGCTTATTAGAATGAGTGAGCCTAAATCCCTAACTTATATTTTTAAGTTGTTGAGCGCCCCTGCGTACTAAAATTAAATCTAAACATTCCGAGGAACATATGAGATGATTTTATCCTTCTTCATCTCACTATTAATTTAATAGAACATATCATGCCGTATTCCAAACAATCAAACAAATAAATAATACCAAAAGTCCAAAACACAAAACATATGAAACCCATACATACGAAATTAGCAAATCAATCACTTTTAGGTGATACCCTTTTACTATTATAAAAGAATATGATGATTAACTATCATAAAAACATCAATTCGTCATTAGGGATGACACCGGGGCAGATTTGAAAGAAGTGTGAGGAATCCTATAATCGATCAGAAAGTGGATAACAAGAGCATATCAACGATCTTGATATATCTGGTAGTATCAAAATATGACTTTCTCTCATAAGTATGTTTACAACAGAATGAGATGTCATATCTTGCTTAAATAATTTATAAAACACCAAAAAGTTTCACAAAAGAGTCTTGTAAATGCATTTAAGCAAAACATGAAGATAGAGAATCTTCTCTTAGGGGGATGTATTAATAAAAAAATTACAAAGTCAAAACGGGTACCCTACAAAAATGAGGCATTATGAATCTAAAAGGAGGTAGATAAACTCATAAAAGAGGTAAATCAACTATTTCAGAAAAATATTTGTCACATCAAGATGTAGTCTCTCTTTACTTTGACTAAGACAAAGTTATGGAAACACTCATGATCTCTATGTCTAAATCTCTAAATGCAAATACATCAAAAGATATGTCCAAATTTAATTTTTAATCCTATATATTACCGTGGAATTGTTGTTCTTCATAGATTATCTTTTCAACAAATGAGTTACTAAATTTGATGTTCACCCCGCACTTCAAAGAGAGATTAAGATTAGTAATCTGAAACATATAGGAGATGCGCGATTTAAAGCTTATATTATTTCTTACATTGAAACACCTATGTTGTGTTTGTGAATTGCCAAATATCCCTATCAAAAGTGATTACTACCTAGATTAGTACGATGAGAAAGGTGATCATTACATTGTTTACTGAGAAGTGAAGTAGTAATTACTACCTTATCATTGAGAACTCTAAATCTGATCACTAGCTTCCTTAATTAGCAAGACTTGGAGAGGTGATAATTGCCAATGTTTTTAAAACTGGACCGGACGTCAAACTGGACGCGTTACTGGGTCCAGTGGTCGGACCCGTCGGACCGAATTTAAGAACCGGATGACGTCATAATTATATATACATACATACATACATATATACATACATACATACATACATACATACATACATATATACATATATACATATATATGTATATGTATATGTATATGTATATATGTATAGTATATATATATACATATACATATATACACATATACATACACACACACACACACACATATATATATATATATATATAATATATATATATATATATATATGTATATGTATATATACATATATACACATATATGTGTATATATATCTTCCTACTCTAATAAAAGAGTAAATAAGGTGGCATGTGTCAGCACCACAATCATTCTCATCAAAAATTTTCCGTCTCTCTCCTATTAAATAATTACATTAATTGCTTTAATATTATTTTAATACTTTTTAATATTTAATAAATTTAGAAAAAAATCAATTTGTTAAGATTATTTCTAAATAAATTGATATTTTTAAAAAATCAATATTTTAAAAACAAAAAATAATCAAAATTGGGAGTTGTAATAAGAAAAATTTTAGAAATGTCATTTTTATATGGTTTGTTTTAGAACAAAAATGTTTATTTAAAAAAAATAAAAACAAAATTTTAAAAAATTGAAATCACTATTATTATAGATTTATTTTAGAATAAACAAAAGCAAACGGACAAAAACAAACGAACACAAACAAAAGCAAACGGACACAAACAAATGTTCATGAACATGATGAACACAAAAAAATTCATAAACACAATCGAATACAATTATTATAGATTTATTTTAGAATAAAATTTATATATTTTTAATTACAAAGATTACACAAAATTAATAAAAAATAATAAGTAGTTAACATATATATATATATAAAAATACTTAATATAATAGTCATAAAACAACTGACACAATAATTAAGAATATAAACGAACATAAACTAACACTTTATCGAACGTTCACAAACGAACACTAACGAACATAAACGAACACATTATCGAACGTCCGCGAACATAAATGAACGAACGCGGGTTGTGTTCATGTTCGTTCGTTTAACTAAACGAACGGAATTTTGTGTTCGTGTTTATTTATTTACTAAACGAACGAACATAAACGAACTTCCCGCCGAACGGTTCACGAACTGTTCGCTGAGCGTTCAGTTCGTTTGCAGCCCTACAAACAGACATGGGTTGGCCGGGGGGCACACAAACAATCTTTAAATCTTTAAATATACATATTTTAAATGGTATATGTGTGTTTGAAAAAGATTGTATTGTTAGAGTAAACATAAACGTTTACCAAGTAAATATTGGATGTGACAAACGAATATGACGTGATTATGGGTGTTTTTTTACATATACCATTGGAGATCTTTAAATTATTATTAATACAATTTACTCTTGTTGTTCCTCTATGTATTTTTTTCTATTCCTCTATATTTTAAATTATGAATTAAACAAAACGAGAAAACGAATGTTTGATCTAACAGGACAAGGCCAATCTAACCCTACCCTGCTATGACCTACAACTGGTTTTCTTTCGAGAAAAAGACACTCACTGATGTCATCATCCGAATTATTAATGAATGTTTTATATATACTAAGTTTAATAGCCAATAAAATTCTTCTATATTCGTACTTTATAATATCTCAAACAATCAAATAATTTAATTTTTAATAGCAATCAACTTTTTCTACTCTAAAATAACGATTAATCTTTTATCACCATTCGGACATAAAAACCAACAACAATAGACATATAAGCCGCAAGCGCACATTTAATGAAGCAGAAGTTGAAGCGATTAGTGTGCATTCATTGGCGCTAAAATTTGAAGAGCCTTACTTCAAGTGACACAAATGTGAATATATCTGACTACTCTACACTCGTTGGCACAAAACTTAGAAGAGATTTTATCAAATGACTTATGATAATCTTGAGATGTATGATATATTTTAATTGGATGTAATTATGTGTACCAGTTATGTTGATAATTTAAAATTAAAATTTCTATAACTATTTTAATAAAGAAGTTTGATAAATTAATACTATCGTAATTCTCTCTGATATAAAATACATAAAATTTATGTAATCTTACTTCTTTTGCTTGAATAATCTATTTAATTTTCTTATCTCGCCCTCACTTATAATATATAATGAAATTTGACCTAAATTCATTCCTACATCTTAATATTCAAATGATCATGCAATTTAATCTTAAAGTATTTTTATAAATAATTGGCCAGCTCCTATTTAAAAGGCTGTAATTTTTTAATCGTCGTAGTTTCTACTTCTGCTAATGGTTTGATTTATTCTTTACTGATAGTTTAACCTTTTTTTTATTACTACCATGGGGTCTAAATCACTAAGGAGATTTTATTCGAATTCATCCGAATAATGAACCTTCACATGTGCCTCCCACCTGGTGATAAGATCCACCATTCAACGTATTCGAAGGTCATTTCATTTTCAAAATCTTCACTGAATTGCTGACCACTCAAATTTTTATTTTTTATGTTGGCTACCATCAAAAGCGGTTCAATTAAGAAGTATTGGTTATTATTTTAACTTTTAGCTAAACTAAATGTATCACATCTAAGATAAAAGATACATAACTAAGAGAACGAAACACTAACTATTATTCTAACAACAATTTTATTCAGAAAAAATTACAAAACACACACAACACCGGATGTGAACTGATAATTACTTGATTGTAGAGTACATCATTATTTCCGATTCACTAGCTATCAATAAATAGCACAATATAAGTTTAAAGTCAGTATTCTTCGAAATTACAAAACTAGATTTAAAATATTTATCACGAGATTCTTCATTGTATATGTTAGTTACTATGAATTTATATGATAGTTATATATAGGATTCAGAAAAAAAAAAATACCTTACTTATGTTTAAATTTTCCCATTAGATATTTAAAGATTTATTTGCATGGGTGGGACCTTATATGCGAGTTGGAAGAGGGATCAATGTTTGACTAACTTGGCCCCTGGACAGCCTACAGTCTGCAACTACAGGCCAATTCGGTAAAACCAAGTGTTCCTCAATAATAACATTTTGTAAGTTTATAAAAAAAATCAAAGTCCCCATGTTATATTTTTTGTTAAAGATGCTTAATCATCTTACTTAAATTCTAAGAGTTAAGGTTGCTCGCGAGCTATTTGAAATCCGCCAGTTAAATTATTGACTTGAGTTAAGTTTAAAGAGCGTGAGTCTAAATTGAAGCTCATTTGTAAACAACTCCAACCAAAGTAAATAACATTGAGTTAGTTGCTATGATATGAAGGGTCTATGTATCACCAACATGTTAAGTTTGAATATTGTTGTTATTATTAAAATGGGAATTGCGTTTAGGGCATGTGAAGTTAGATGTTTGCTAGCTCTGATATGATATATTGGGAAAGTCATGTGTTACGTGAGGGATGGGCTAAGAGCTTTATTGTTTTGGGCCAAAAAATATGTATTTAAAATGGGCTACGAGCTCTATAGTTCAAGCCCAAGATTGTTTCAAGTGTTTCCACTTTCCAATCTGGTATAAAAATTATATGATGTAATAAGGAAAACGATGACTAATTTCATTGGTAAATGATTAAAAGGTGAAAAGTTCTTTAATGAAATTCTTGTAAATACAATTTAACTTCTAAAATTTTAAAGTTATAACAATGTTTTTAATAAGAGTATATCATGGTGTTTTTTTTAGTTTAATGTAGGCCTAACATGTTTTGAATTCTTCTTATTGCATTTTACATTCTTTGATGTTGTTCTCTGATAATAAAAAAAGGAGTTTTGAGGAATGTTAGACGTGATAAATTGTCTAGTTCATGTTTAATCGAACGTCTAAAAACGTGTCTAGTCACTTAGACATAACAACACCTATAAACTTCATAATATATTTTTGATAAAAACGTGTCTAGTCACCCACCATGAGGGCACAATGACACCTCATGCCGCACGGCAACACTGCTGTTAGCCCCCCATATGTTTTTAGTCTTGCACGAAATTGCCACAATTGGCATAAAACCAGATTTTGATTGTTGCCTCTCCCCACCCCAATCCGGCTATATTCAATTAAAAAAAATTAAACACTATAATTACTAAGTAATACCCCAAATCATATACATCATTCTTAACAAAAATTAAACACTATAATTACTAACTAATACCCACCCATCACATAGAAAAAGAAAAATCCAAAGAAGATGAAGAAGAACATAATGAATCTATGATTATCTTTAAGTTTATGAAAGTGAAGAACATAATGAATCATATGTGTGGAAGAATCCCCCCCCCCCCACCCACACCCACCCACCCACACCCACACCACCACGACCACCAAAGTCTAAGTCGAGATGTAAATCGACAACCTGGTCTATTAACAAACTTTTGGATGAAATGAGGAGAAAGCATTAGCAAATGGTTGGAATTATGTATAAAAAAACTCTAGACTTGGAGATCACAAAAAAAAACTATTCATTTTAAAAGAAAAATGTTTCAACACTTCAACATTGTTATTGGTGGCACAAACCGAACCATTGAAAAACTTAACTCAAATTGAGGAGAATAAATATGACAATGAGGCGATTAATGGGATATATATCCGAACGGTAAATTTATTACTTTTACTTTTATTTATTTACATTTTTTATAATTATATTACTTGTGTAATTGATTTTTTTTTTGTTTTTAAATATGTATAAACATCATTGGACGAGCGAAAACAACGACAAGGATGCGTCCTCAAAGCCTTAACTGAATACAAAAAGGTTTACAAGAAAAAAAGTTTTACAAACATCAAGGCGTGAAAGGTGATATGAAACCACGCAAAATGGGAGCTGGTGAGGTTATAGTTGTAGAGTTGATAACTCAAACAGAGGACTAAAACTTTAGAATCGAGCCAATACGTAAGATCAAATTAGCCTGTTACAAGCCCTCTCATCGACCTCAAAGAGAACGTCACACCGGCCGGCCTGAGACGCAACGACAAAAAAACAAGGCAGTCTTTGAGCAAAGTAACAGTGAACGATGCCATTAGTGACTACAAAGTGATGCAAGAGAAAGAATGGAATAAAAAAGGGATGAGAAGCGCTAGACCCGAACATGAAGTTTTTCTTAAATCACATGACGATGTGCCTGAGCCGATTTAAAAAAATGTCTTTGAATGAAAATGTCAAATTGCCTAGCTACGTGGTCGGAAGGTTGACTTATAGATCTTTAGTTTTAGTATTTTTTATCTTTGAAGATTTATTTTAATATATTTTTTATTTTTATTGTTTTTTATTTTAATGAAATTTTTAATTTTAGTTTGTAACTGATTTATTATTAAGAAACAATTTAAAAATGAAAATAAAAATGTGTAGCATGGAGTGGCGTGAATGCTTGATGAGGTGTGATGTTGTATGACATACAAAATATAATTGGTGGGTATGTGGTGGTGCGGGTTTGTATACTGCGAGCACCCTCCCAACCTAAGCAATTCTTTTATACATATAAAAAACTTATTTATATTGCTCATGCTTTAATACAATCTTTTCCAAAGTTGTAACATTTACCTTATTTTTTACATTATTTTCAGTTTGATTACCAAAATTTAAACTAAATGATTCTTTGTTCTTATGTTAATGCAATGTATTAATTTGATTTTAAGAATAGTAAACAATATAATAAAGTCTCATAATATGATTATATGTTTTTATAATTACAATTGATCTAGAGTCAAATTCACAAGTCTTTCTAACTTAAAACAAAATAATTTGTTGTAAATCACTAGAGTTGGTAGCCTAAACGAGAGAAGTGTTAAAAATATGTATTAGTGATTAAGAAATAGTTTGAGGATCTTAAAAATATAGTATTAGTGTTAAAAAATAGTTGTAAGGGGGGAGGGAATCCTTCTTTCAGACACGTGGAGAGACTTTGAATTTGTATAGTCATGGTAGCATAAGGACTGTGTGTTCTTTTTGTGGTTTAATTGTTGTATAACTTTTGGGTATTGTGTTTGTTTAGGTCTGTGTAAGGGTTGTGTTTGTTTTGAATTTGCATGATAGCGTAAGGACTGTGTTTGTTTTCGTCATGTGTTGTTTTGGTTGTTTGTTGCTAAATCTTTAGGTTGCTTTTAACTTATTTCTTGTATTGTGTGTTCGTTTTTTTGGTTTAATGGTTGAATTCTTTTTGTTTGCATTGTGTGTTCGTTTTTTTTGGTTTAATTGTTGAATTCTTTTTGTTTGCATTGTGTGTTCACTTTAGGCTGTTTTTCGGATTTGAAATTCCTACTCTTTTTTGTTGATACAGGGTATATCTTTCCTTTCGATACAGGGTTGATGGTTAAACATTCTTTAATTTCTCTAATGCATTTCACATATAGATAATACATAATGCTTTTACAAAAACACAGAACTTAAAAATCTTTTGTTGTCCGGCTAAAATCTTTATAGCACATAATACCTTAGAAATATAATCGGTTCCATAATATGTAAACACTGTAAAGTTGTTCCAACATATCGGTTATAAGAAGGATCTGACGCAACATGCATGGGGAATAAACCTAGTTATTATTATTTTATATAAGTTATTCTTACACTTTTTGGATTTCATTTATAAAAAGGCAATTATTATTCATCTATCTACTCTAATATAAAGATACTAGCTTTAAAAACTCGTGTGTTACACGGGTTGAATAACTAAAAAGTTTAAATCATACATATGTATATACTTGTTTACTAAAATCAATTATCACATATAAAAGACGAATAAAATCAAAAATTGTTATAAACGTTAAAAACAACAGCTATACAGTGACAAGAATTATCATTATACGTCTATAAGATATTTTATGATTTTCATAGCATAAACTAAAATCAGATACAATATTTGACAATATTCGAGTGTTTAGAATTTGTAACATATATTAGAACAACTGAAATTGAAGGAATTGTGAAGTTCTTTGAATAACAATTAAGTAGTTTGCTCTCTTAAATACCTTGAAACCGTTAAATTTAGACGACTTAGTATCAATCATTCAGACTTCAAACAAAATATAAAAAATAATACATTGTATACTATAAAATTTACAATTTTAACAAATTATCTCTACTTATGTAAGTAGGAGATCACATAGCAAAATCATATGGTTTAAACTTGGAATGAATAATTGATGAACACTAATCATTATCATCTAAAAATTTATTCATTATCATTAATTAGCCAAAACACCATACTTTTATAATAATTGCATAGATTTTTTAATAAAAATAATTTAGGAGGCCAACTGACTTTCAACCCATCTTTTATAACTAAATTTTTTTCTTAACCCATTAAGATAAAAACAATATGTTTTGAACTACTCATAGGTGAATGGATCTAGAATTCCACCTCCAATTCAAACTATAGAGATCACAAAAATATGAGTACGTAAGTATGTTTATTTTACCCATCGTACATAACATCTCAAAATTTGTGTAAACTTGTACCTATAGTGTATTATATTATTTAAAACAATGTTAAAAATTGGCATCTGCACATGTTATATTAAGAACACAACACTCTAATATATCTAAATATGTTGGATGATAGATGAAACCAATCATAATAAGAATAAATCAAATATCGTTCAAGCTGTAAAATAGAATAATAACTTTTATGGAGGTAGGTTGGTTATAATATGCTTGACAACTAACTGGAATTGCTTTTAAAAAAGTAAAGTATTGGTTCAGGCCCCGTAACACACACTACATTTCAAATTATTTATTGTTTACACTCACTTTGTTTATTAAGAAAATAGATGTAGATATATATATATATATATATATATATATATATATATATATATATATATATATATATATATTATATATATATATATATATATATATATATATATACAGACTCATACAACGTGGGAATTCAAACTCACTAACTACATCCTATAAATAAAAAAATCTTATTCTCCCATTGACTCATTACTTG
The DNA here is from genome assembly GCA_025506515.1 of Flaveria trinervia. Lineage (NCBI taxonomy): Eukaryota > Viridiplantae > Streptophyta > Magnoliopsida > Asterales > Asteraceae > Flaveria > Flaveria trinervia. The sequence continues at coordinate 17,758,932 of CM046450.1, read as the reverse complement.
ACTCCCCCTCTAATCTTGAACATAAATACCACATGTGACTAAATAAAACTCCAGCTGACTTTGACCCGTTTGACCCGAATATGAAGCTCTAAGTTTATGCCTCGTGACCCGTCAAGATTAACCCAACATAAAGATAAGAACATGGAGTATAATTTGGATAAAACACAATAATTAAAAGATAAATATATAACTTCAAGTGCTTCTAAGATACACAAGTAAAAATATAACAATATTATAGCTATTGTAAAATCTAGTAATTCAAGTTCAATGATAAAAGTAGCTCACGGGTTTGTAGTATTGACCTTTGGACTTTTTTTGTAGGCATCTTGGTTAAACAAAGACCACAATCCTCTGCAAGAAGTTGTATGCAAACATGGCTAAATTAACATACAACTAAAAAAATAAACAACTATGGTTTTTTTAAGTCACAGGATATTAAACTATTATACTTTATCTTATAAACCTTGTGATTTAACGTATAATTACTTACCTTAGAGATCTTGTGGATCCTTAGTCTAATCTCATTCGAACCGGAGCTTCCTTGAGCAAACTGCATGACTTTGTTTTCAACCCTAGGAAAAACTAAATAGTTAAAAAATCACATTTGACAATTATTGACTTGACCTAAAACACTTAGACTAACATGGTACAAAAATAATCATGTTTTAAGTTGATATTTCCAAATTCCAAATATTTAAAAAAAATTAATTGTAAGTGATACAATTGAGGTTTATATTGATGACTAAAATTAATGTAAGTACAAAATATGAATTAAGGATTATAAATCATCATCAACATAATCATCATCATCATGCATAAAAAACAAAAACACATGAATATAGAGAGTTTTAACAAATGAAATATCAATCAGATTAGTAAATGAGACTCACATGGGTTTGATCAAGATTTTAAAATTAGAATTTCTCTACTGAAAATATCAAAGAGCACTCCATAACCCATATCAGATTCAATTCTTTCAAATTTTACACAAAATTAATTAATAATCATTCCATGTCATTAACATCTAATGTTGTTCAACAGTAAATTAACAGCTGGAAATTAATAGCAGCATCTTGTTGTCTGCCTAAATCTTTGTATCACATAATGCCTTAAAAATATAATCAATTCTATAATATGTAAACACTGTAAAGTTGTTCCAACATATCAGTTATAAGAAGTATCCGACGCAACACGCATGGGGAATAAACCTAGTTATTATTATTTTATATAAGTTATTTTTACACTTTTTGGGTTTCATTTATAAAAAAGGCAATTATTATTCATCTGTCTACTCTAATATAACGATATTTTGGGATGACACGTGACAGCACCACAATCATTCTTATCAAAAATTTTCCGTCTCTCTCTCCTATAAAATAATTACCTTAATTATTAATAATATTTTTAACACTTTTTAGATTTAATAAATTAAAAAAATCTGTTTATTATTATTATTTCTAAATAAATACTTTTCTATAAAATAATAAATTTTTTAAAGCATAAAATTTTAAAAAACAAAAAATTTTTTAAAATTGGTATTTTTGAAAAATTTATTTTTTAAAAAATAAAAGTAATCAAATTTGAGAGTTATAATAGGAAATTTGTAAAAATAATATGTTTATACGGTTTGTTTTATACACAATGTTTATTTTTTTGAAAATATTTAAAAACAAAATTTTAAAAGTAGATATTACTGTTTATTATATATTAGACTATAATTTTAAAATTAATAAATTTTATTATATTAATATTTTATTTTTTAAATCTACACGAGTTTATTGATAATTGTTTAATAATAAAACAATATTAACACGTTATTATGTCCCATGTTTCTAATTAAAGTAAAAATAATATTTTCTAATGGTTAACGACACCATCGAGATTGAAGCGGGTCTTCCCCTCAAAGTAAAAACCCTTGACTTTGAGAACGATTTTACCAGAATCTATCCATAAACCCTAATCTCGTAAACCCCTTTTAGTTTGATCAAATACTACAGCATTCAGTGATTATAGTCGAATATTCTTGAAATTGCACTCACAATGGCAACAATTGGATTGTTTAGACCCACAATCACAATCGGAAGAACATCACTTCCAAATCGTCCGATTAACCTCCAATCCTTAAAGATTCGTGCTTGTTTCATGGAATACCCTCTAGCTAGCAAAATCATCGTCAGAAGTAAGTCCCTCTGCTTCATTTTCTATAAATATATCCATCTTTATGTGATCTCTATCAAAGATTAACCCTACTACTACTACCACCAACGCGTTTTAATCACATTGACTATGTGTATAAGAGTAGAAATCTACAGTTAATTGTGCTTGGATAGAATAAATTCTAGAAGCCTCCACACATGCAATTAAACAAATACAAAGTTGCGAGTTTCTCGTGGGTAAAACAGATAATATTAGTCGGTAGAGGGCATGTATGTTACAAGTTGTTTGGAAAAATAGCTAGTAGTTATGTTGCTTACTATCTAATCTAACTGTTTACTTTGAGTTATAGATTTATCATACGCAACCAGTGAATGCTCTTTAAAGGAAGAATTTTCAAATTTTGGTCAGATAGCTGAAGGTACACTTTTCCAACAATAAGTAAATTTGTGAGAAATTTCAACATGTTTTTCTTGCCATTGTGACTATGTATGGTGTTGAGTTGTGTTCAGTTAAGCTTGTTAAGGACCGTAGCTCAAAGAAATCAAAAGGGTATGCATTCGTTCAATATACGAGTCAAGATGACGCGATGAGTGCTCTAGAAACCATGGACCAGAAGGTTTTTATTCCCATTAAGTTTCTGAATTTGGGTCATTGTTTTCAGAAACTGACGTTTACCGTCTTGCAGTATTTAGACGGCAGGGTAGTGTTTGTGGAACTTGCAAAACCCATGGACAAAAGGAGTGCATACCCGAAAACCTCTGGACCACCTCAGGGATCACCTTATTCGGGTCAAAAGCAGGCGGAAAATCAACAGTAAATGTGAGTTCTTGCATTACAAATGATACTGATAATGTTAGATGTTATAAAGTTACAAGTAATTATCAGGAAAAGTGTTGTTAGATAAAAGATTTTCAATTCTTTCAACTGCAGGAAGTTGTAAGAGAACAATTTTTCTTACATTTTGCAAAAAATGTTCACTTTTCAGAACACCGCCCCTACATCTGCGACTCAGTGACTGCAATGCAAACCGTTTTTCGAGCGCAACCCGTTTCTAAATTAAACTGTTAAACACATTATATGTATAAAATACCATCACAACTTCCATGCTACAAAAAGAGAATTATGTAAGTCATATTTAACTAAATAAGTTAGAAGCCATAAGTTTATGGCCTGTGCAGAAACTTCATAACAATTATTACATATTCAACTTGTATCAAAACCTATGTGCCATAAGTCATAACTGAACTTTCTCATATATTGTATCAAGGCTGCATGTTCAGGTACTAAGCAACAAACTTCATTGTGACGATGGTTCAACTTCAACCCCATCAGAATACTCTTCTTCCTCAGCGCTATAATCGTAATAGTACTCGTCATCATGATCATCATCATCGTGATAATCATCATCATGATAATCAAGATTATCATCATCATCCTCATCATCAAATGTGAGTTCCCCTGAGTTTCCTCTCATCAACGGTCCTTGAAGTCGATCCCTAATTGCAGTTCCCTAAGTGTAGTGAAATATATATTAAAAACACAATTAAATCTTAATATACTTTTGTTGACACAATAAGCATCTATGTGTGTGTGTGAAGATCTCACCATTTTATGGAACCCTTCTTCAAACATTTCAAGAAAGCCAGCGACCAAACGATCAGCATTCTCGACCCATAGGTTATGATTCATACCTGCAGATTTTGCCACTGTATTGATCTGCAGAACCATCATTCAAAACAATATTATTTTATTAATTATCTATCATAACAATGAACTGTTTCAATAAACATACCTTCTCTTCCACCTTTTCTTGTTGTTTCTTCACTTTTTCATGCCACTTCTTCAAACTCATGTTCACTCTCAACCTCTTTTCCTGGTACATTACAACATAGGTTAACTCATATATAACATAAAATAACAGAAGATTACAATATAGGATACAAGACACACACCAAACTTCAATAAGAGTATACCTTCACATAGCTGACACCAAGGTCCCTTCTTGAATACCCTCGGTCCAAATTGCGCATAACATAATTGTTGTAGTCTTTGACGATTCTCATGATTATATCTGATGTTGATATGCCTTCTGTTCGTTTTGTCTCCTTAAACCGCCCAATAGATTTGACCTAAGCAAAGATTATTTCAAAAAGATCACATTAAGCCATGAATGCACAATTCTCAGAGAAAAAGATTGCAACACTAATACACATCCCACAAGGACCAAAAGAGACAACCAACCAAAATGACAAATATTTCTGGCTTTTTAGGACAACGGTTCGCTAATAAAATGATGAGCCTGAACAGATGTGTATAATTGATTATTTTCTCGGTCGTTTATTGTCGGATAATCTCTGAACTTACAAATTCGTAGACATCGTTTGCTGCTCCACTTGCATCAGCATAACTGAAAGTTTAAGAAAGCAAAAGCAATTAACGCATCACATATACGTTAACAAGCAGCACTTCATATTGTCATCGTTTTTGTTATTAGTAATGTATGCTGAAGCCATAGATGGTTGAAAGAAAAACGTATAACAGTATAACACGCCTGTGTTTCAAGCTTAAGGAACCCTAATCTCCTACTATCATTTACAAGTCTATGTGCAGCAGCGCATACAGAAGATGCTTATGCTTTTTGAGGGTCGGATAATATCCAGAAGAAGATAACAAGAGCTATCTTTTCATGACCAATTTACAGAAAATCAAAAACCTTTTTGTGAAATTTTGTATCATGTACCCCTTCAAGACAAAGAACGCTTGCGGGTTTTGTGAAACAAACTGAATACAGTTTTGGGCAGGTTGACCTTACGGTAGCGAGTCATGAGCCACATAGTCAATCTGATGTTTATCAATGAACTCCTGGTCCATAACCCATGGTGCATCTGGGATAACTTCATCAACCCACCTGCACAAAACCAAAACCAGATAACTTTCAAACCAATCCGTCAATAAATTATCAGTTTAAACCTAAAACAAAAGGTGTGTATATATTGAAAGATTTATCAAAAATCATAAGGATATCAAACATACTTGCAATGACGAAGGGATTCATAGCGTTCTGTGTCAGTCATAACTGTTTTCCCCTTCAAGCTGTGGGTTACCTCATCATTGCAGCATCCAACCAACAAATAAGTATTCGGAAACCTATTTCGGGCGTTACAGAAACCGTTAGTCACAAACACATCCCTTCAATCCCAATAAATTGATAGTTAAATCCTATCAAACTAATAAATCACAGATTTTGAATCAAATAATCCAAACAATTAAACCATCATACAAAACACAATTCTATCCCATTAGACACAAAAATGCAACCAATGACAGGAAACTGAATATACAGGTTTGAGGATGATGAAAGGGGATGAGAATGTACGATTTCTTGGCTTGCTCGAGGGATCGAGCGTGACCGAAGTGGAAGAGATCGTATATGCCATCGGCGTATACACGAACGGGCCGGTCTGTGGGCGGATCGATCATCCAGATGGTCTGTTTATGTTCATTCTTCGGTTCATCCTCCATGAGACGTTGCAGATTGGATCGCCTCCACCGTCGGTTACTCAGAGAATTGAGATGTGTGGCTAATGGAGATCAATAGCCTGCAACTTCCGCTTCAAGGGGTTGATTATATGCAATTCATGTTCGTCTATTGTTTTTTTTTTCATTCTATATAAGGTTATTCTCTACATGTGATTCATGCAGCGGTTTCCTTTATTTCTTTATATAGTAATAAACTATTATAATATTATAAATCTTTTATATATATCTTAAAATTATTGAATAAATAAAATATTAAATGCAATAAAATATTACTAATTACTAAAATGATATTAAAAGATATACATGAATGAAATTACGTACGTGTAGGATTATAAGATTGAACTTACGTACGGGTAGGATTATAAGAGCATTCACAATAGATTCATCATCTTTATTCATCAAATTACATTGAAAATCACTATTTTCTTTCTATATTTTTCAATTAAATAATATATTTTATATTGTTATTATTATTATTTTTTTCTCATTCACTCACAATAACTTTTAAAAATATTAAAAAATTTATAGGGATTGAATATTGATTCCACAAATATATCGATTAACAGTAATATTTTTTTTCACTCACAATCACTTAAAACCATTCTCTATACTATAACAACATACTCGCATAATTTTCTAGGGGTGCTCATTTATATTGGGAGGGTGTCCCAATAACGCCTCCCATTTTTTTAACAATGAACTTAACACAATTACTAAACGTATTCCTAAGTCTATACTTTTTTTAATGAAATTTAAACCCCTAATCACTTGGATGAACACTAGTCTGACTCATCCTTTGATGTATGATGTATTGTTTTAATGTATGAAATAAATGAAAGCAAACTAATACAAAACAGATAAATATTAACTCATCCTTACATATAAGTGTATGAAATAAATGAATATCAATCACCAATGTCACTAAATTATATGCTTACGAAAATTTAAAATTAATTAATAATAGTTTTTATATTTATTGTTATTTAGATATTAGTTGGAAATGTCCGTGCGTTGCGGTGGTACAGTTGTTGCATGATTTTTTGAGAATTCGATTTTAGTCAGTATCGGCTCGGTGCGTTATGACGTAAATTAAAAAATAAAAACATAATTATTGAAAAAATTGAATAAAAGAAAATAATTACGTATATTACAAAAGTCTTTAAGACAATTATATTATCCCAATAAGAATAGTGAAAATATGGGTGGTATTTATGGTCGGAAATCACTTATTACCTAGATTTTACGGAGGTTTATTTTATGAATGTAGGTTAGAGTTTTATGATCATCGGAGTTAGTTTTTTATGGTGATTTGCATATACCGAAGAAAGTTAATGAAGAAATTATCACTACAAATTATTATCTTGATTGTTATTAAGCTGTTAACAACTGATAAAAGAAAGAGGAAGAGGGATTAGTGACCAATCACAATATATAAACGACGTTGAAAGTAAATGACGATTTTGTTTGACCATGTGTATATGTTTTAGAATTTGTATTATAAGCAATCATATATTATACTTTATTGTAAGGGCATAAATGAAATAAAATGATTAATTTTTTAAAATTTAAGCATTATTTTTCATATGGGTGTCTTAATCCATATGTAAAATTATCATTCTATCATCTTCTCACTTTTATTATAAAAAATATAGATAAATATTAAAATTATTAAACTTATAATATGCCCCTAGAAAAATATTAATATTATAGTTATTATAAATATGAAGATTTATATAAGTTATATACTTAAATATTTAAATAAAATAATATACTTAATTAAAATATTATTTAGTTATAAAAATATAATTAGTAAATAAAAATTTAAATGTCAATTTATAGTATCATAAATAAAATAAAAATTAATGAAGTGAATTATATAATATCATATTATTAATAATATATTAATAATATTTATTAAATACATGAAAGAGACAAGGGCAAAAATGTCAAGTTTTATAAAATTTAATAGATAAATTTACCATATTACCATTAAAGTGTCTTAAAATTTTAATCAAATCACTATTCTACCCATCTTAAATGTGATGCGTTCATTTGTACATGTTGTTTTAAAACTTGTATTTTTGACAAAATTACATATCTATCCAAAGAGAATTATAAATATGAAGATTTATATAAGTTATATACTTAAATATTTAAATAAAATAATATACTTAATTAAAATATTATTTAGTTATAAAAATATAATTAGTAAATATACATTTAAATGTCAATTATAGTATCATAAATAAAATAAAAATTAATGAAGTGAATTAAATAATATCATATTATTAAATAATATATTAATAATGTTTATTAAATACATGAAAGAGACAATGGCAAAAATGTCAATTTTTATAAAATTTAATAGATAAATTTATCATATTATCCCTAAAGTGTCTTAAAATTTTAATCAAATCATTATTCTACCCTTGTTAAATGTGATGCATTTATTTGTACATGTTGCTTTAAAACTTATATTGTTACAAAATTACATCTTTATCCAAAAAGATGTATTATATAATAGTATAGATGATCATTGTAGGCCTAACCCCAACTAATATTAACATTGTTAAAATGAAGGGTAGAAGAGAGTGTAGGTTGTGTATGAATGTTAGTACCCCTCTCAATCTTCTTCTTCAATTGGGTAACACAATCAATGTTGATTAGCTATTGGTTCACATTTTATTCTATAACTTCAAATTGGTTCACATCACCCGGTCACAAGCGTTACTCAGTCGCAAACTAGTCACAAATTTCATCATAACCCATGGAGGTTTCCGTTACAGCTTTTTCATTCGCAAATCGTTGCTCACAGTATTACCTACAATTTCATTTCAAAATTCTGATAAAGGTAACCGAAAATTATAATAATAACAGTTACTGGTATCTGTATTAGTATTCTTATTATTACATTCAACATTACTTATATTCATATAAAGTAAAATTATACACAAAAAAGTGGTTTAGCTCATTTGATCCAAAACGAATCAACCCATATCAAAATGTCAGAGGTTAACCTGTTACCTATTATTTTTAAAAGCTCAAAGTCATGCAATTTGACAATCATTTATATACTTTATTAGCAAGATATTAAACAAAAAAAACCCCCTAAAACTTCATGCATTTTGATCAACCAAAAACCACACAGTCCCATTTATATCTTTTTCTGTTTCCACCACAACAACATTCGCACTTACATTCTTCACAGCATGCCCCCCAACCCCTTCTATTGTCAATGCATAACCGAGTACTGAACATGACTTATTCTGTTCGGAAACACCAGCATCTGCGAAAAGTCCGCAACCCACAGCGTCCCGCTTCCGCCCACCGCCATCTTCCCAACCGTAGACTTCAGCCTCATCCCGCCTCTCGCGTTATTTTGATCGATAACAACCTGATCAATGCTCGTGAACTCCCCGTCTAGTTCCACAACGCTTCGCGTGTCACCAGAGAACATGTTGTTAACAATGTTAAGCCCCGATATCCGACCTTTTATCGACTTTAAAACAACGTTACCCCCTCCTAGGAAAAACCCGTTGGTGATATGGACTTGTGTCGGGTCATGTACCACGATAGAGTTGTAGTCCATGTAACAGTTATCGACACGAATTTGTCCTGTTTTAATTAAAATGCCTACGCCCCCGAAAAATGTTGCTTTGTTGTAACAATGTACCCCGGTGATCATGTTAGCCTGACCCCTTAACACTATCCCAACCGCGGCTGAGAAGATTACGACATCAGTAACCGCGTTATCGTTACTAGCAAGATCAATTGCGGTCCCGAGAAAATCTTTCTCATGTTGATCCCCGCCTATGGTGGGGATCTCGCCCATGAAACAACTAGATATGAAGGTTTCGTGGCCTCTTTCGACTAAAATTCCCTCGGTGACAAAATGTAGGAAAAAGCAGTTGTTGACTCGGGTCCGGGCGGAGTCCACCACGAGGAGGCCTCCGCCTATGTTACTCGAGTCGAAGAGGATGTCGTGAAAGGTGATGTCTTCATAGTATATCGGCTCGTTTCTAGATTTCATATCGGAGAATGTGTTGTTGGACTTGTTGGTTGCGGTTTTAGAAGGTTTTAAGGAGTTTGGCGAGTGTAATTCGATGAGATACCCGTCAGATGGAAATGTGTTGGAGGCTCGTAATGTACCGCCCCGTATCTACAAAAGTAAAGCGCGCGTTAGATGTCAACCGCGCTCATATTTAACTAAACATGTTAGACGTGTTAGATTTCATTTTTCAACTAAACATGTTGTTATCGTGTAAGAATACAACTCAAATTTACTTAACTTAAGATGAATAAAAGTAGTTAAAATGTGAAATTGTAAAGATCGAGTCACATGATAAATGCACGATGCAGAGAGGCGTAAAAAGCGGAGGTACACAGTATTACCCTGGGACTCGAAGCACTAGATCATTCCCCACATGACCATTTTATGGAAAAATCCACCTAAAATCCAAGAGCTTCCTACGCATTTACATCATGCAGTCAAAGACCTTTAAATTTGTGCAGAACAATAACTTTTTTTCTTCAACCGATTAACATCATTTTATGGCTTTAGACCATATAGTTCCAAATGATTTATAGTTTTTATATTATAGAGATTTTGAATAAAGATACAACACATGTACAATTTATATTATTATTTGGTTTCTAAAGGTAACTGAAATTAGTTTTTCCAACCTGGCCAGGTGGGGGAAAAGTGCGAAAATATTGACCGTTCAACCGCTTCACCATCACAAAATTAAAATATATATTAAACACTAATAGACACTAACATTTTTAGAAACAGACCACACACTAAAAACTTGTTTAATAACTTCTGAGTAATTAAGTGTTGAATTAATAAAAAGTCTGAATCATTAATTGCTAAATTATTAAAAGGTCTGAACCATTAATAACTAGTATATCGCTTAACTATTCAAATACAAATGTCTAACCAATTAAGATAAGAAGTTTTAATCATTCAGCATTAGATCTCTTAACCATTCAACATTAGTATAATGTTTAACCATTCTGAGATAAGTGTCTGAACCATTCAGACATTTGTTCATAAAATAATCAGTCTAAACCATTAATTCAGACATAAAAACTATTAAAAAATTAATTCAGATGCTATCAAACAACCCCTAAATCAATCAGCTTATCAATTTGGATTGTTTGGTATTCTCATATGGCCATTAAAATAATATTTTTAATAGTGTATAAGTTGTATAAGCTCTTGATAGTTAAGAGATTAAATTTTAATAGTATATCTTAATTATTATTCAGCACTAAAATTACCTCTTAACCAATAAAAATATACGAATCATTAAAAGCTAACATTGATATTAAAATACTATGAAAACATCTCCAAAATAAATCACCACCTTTAGCTCACCATTGGATGTGTTTGTTTTTAAATAAAATAGTGATAATGTCACAATACTTCTTTGGTGTTTTGGGTTTTGTTATGAGAAGGTTTAAAGGACGAATGTTTTCCAGTCCAGTTATAAAAATACTTATCCCTAGAATAGCTATGTACGTAGTTATGTATGAGAAATTATATTTTAGTTGGTTATTAATAATTTATAATATGAAAATTACAGTTATTAAGTAAAATAATTAAAAACAACATTATACTTTTTTATCCCTAATGATCATTTTTAAAATGAGACAATTTCATATATCTTCCTCTAAATTTACAAAACTACATACTTCTCTAATCATGCTTCAAAACCATTGTATTTTTACGATAAAACTTGTGTTTTGTAAAAATATGTAATTTTACAAGTTATAAGAAAATATAAGTAATTTCCCCCTAAAATAATTGCAAAAAATAAAACCAACACACACACACACTATAGTCGACTTTAGCAACCAATTTTTTTAATTTAATCACCGATTTCAACAGCTTTTAAAAATAAAAATCGACTGTTAAATTTGATGAAAAAATAAATGAGATATTTATAACCCTGATTTTGATTTTAACAGGTGTGTACATTTTAAGCGGGTGAACTTCGGTCCACGTGATATCCACAAAGCTCCGATCGTACGACCACACACACTCCCTATTTACAAAACTAGACACGAATTCAACTCAAAATGCCCCAACAATCAAAGTAAAGGAAGGATAATATAGTAAATTACCACTAGGTTCCCGGAGTTCGGCGGAACAACGATGGGTTTAGAGACCCTGAAGTTGCCACCTTGAAAGTCAACCACCGCGCCACCCAAATCGTTGACGCCGGCCAGCAGCTGCCGCCCATTGTCCACCATCGAAGCGTCGCCCACCGCCGCCAGTATCGCCGCCGTGCTATCTTGCGCACCGGTCGGGTCTGCCCCGTACCCGATTGGGTAAAACACCCGACCCGAACTCTGCCGGAGAATAACAAAATTCGTATATGAATGACTACTTCAGTGAGCATAAAGTTGTGTAATTAGATGTTTGGATGTACATTGCATATTAGAAGGTGTACCTTTGCAAGATCGGAAGAAGATGAAAGCTGAAGAGAGTGAGATGAATGGTGGTGAAGCTTTGTCTTGAAGTCATATAGCTTTTGTTGCATTTGAGAACAGTTTACTTCTTGTAGCACTAAAACAAGGAACAATAAACCAAATGGTCTCATTTTAGACCACGGTTCGAGCCACGTATCGATGGCTCGAATCGGTCTAAGGTCAGAGTCGGAGTCGGGATTGTGGGCTTGGGAGTAGGAGGAGATGAATGATGATACATGTGAAGTAGAGAGTTTGGGATGTCTATGTATTTATAGTTATTTAGTTTTTTTTTTTTGTTTTTTTTTGAGTTTGCTTTGTAATAAGTGAAAGTATCTATTAGTTTGGTTTTAATTGTATTTAGTGCATTCTACCTGCAACAATCCATCTGTTAAAGGGCAAAAGATCACTTCTTCTTTTGAAAAGAATCAAAAGATGCTATTTTTAAAGAAATTATTGATTTGTCTTTGAAGTGTTAATTTAGATTAAAACTATAAATTCTCAAAACCCACACTCCTTTAGGATGTTTAAAATCAGATACCTAAATTTATAATATTTTAAATTTTTAAATAATATTGCAGGATCATTGAATGGATGATTACTAAACTTAGTGTCATAATTAGTAAAGTGTTTAAAACACTTTACAGATCAAATAGGGACCCAGGACTTTATTAATGATATTAAAAACACAAGTAAACAAGAGACAAAAACTTAAGAACGATAACAATGATGCTTGGTTTTCAAGATTGCAGTATATTGCTTCTCAAATTTTATTACAAGTTTTACAAAACATAAGATTTTACATTTAGAATATTTCTGATGCAGTGTGTAAAACTTCCGAAGCAACTTTTACTTTGCACTAAGTGCATGCATGCAAGAAATACTTTATCTGTTTTGGGTGAATCAACCTTCCATTAAACCTTACAAAATCTGAATTGGTAAAAAACTATGTGTATTATTTATTAACTTTTATTAAAAATACGGCTATCTTAAAAAATTTTATAAAATTATTTGAAATATCCGATATTATAATTAATATTTATTATTTTAAAAGTTTAAAAAAATTTATTTTCAAAATACTAAAATTTTCAAATCAAACCACTGTCCGAATCCAAAAATTTTAAATATCTAAAATTTTAAATATTTTAGATTGGGATATCTTTTGCATCCAGGACCTTTGGAATTAATGTGGGTTTGTTGTTAAATACCTTATCCTTTCAAGCTTTTCAAATAAGTTATAATGTCGTGAGAAGATGCTTTATAGTTTATATAGCCTTCTTGTTAGGGCTCAATTGCCATTCTCTTAATGCTTCTTCCACAGTATAACAAATGAGACTATGAGAGAGGAGTTTTACACCAGCTAATGAAAGAGCAGACACCTTATGCAAATGGACAAATGGGCATAAGAAATTGACATAGTATCAAAGAAAATATTGGTATCTATGACTACATCTCATACAATATACGTTTTATGTAAAATGAAAAAAACACGACAATTGTGTAAATAATGGTAGCTATTGTTTTTATTGTTATTTAATTGCATAACTATCTCTTTTTTCCTATTTCATTATATCTCTAAAGTTGTATAAATGTTTATATTTTCTTTATATTCCTATTTTTATTTACTAGGTTAGATATCCGTGTGTATACGCGTTAAAATAGAAAAACTATATAATAGATGATAAATATATATATGTATAATTTAAATATGTTATAGATAACATATCAATGAAATTATTATATCTATAACCTCTAATAAAATAAAGTTTTTTTACCACTTGTTATTCTCTTAATCTATGTTTTTGTCACTTGTCATTTTTTTAAACATTCACATATTAATTTCCCCTCCAAAAAGGTGTTATTGTAATTTAAATACTCAAACAAATTTTCTCTCTTTTATTAAAAATAAACTTTATTAATTGTTATGTTTCTCTCTCTTATCTATTTATTTTTATAAAATCAAACTAGCTTTGTTTTTAAATTTTATGAAGGAAATTAAAAATAATAACTTTTAATTAAAATCTATATAACAAAACACTAAAGTTTTAAATAATATGAAATTTTCTAAAACATTAAACATTTTCTAAACAAAATATTTTAAAACTGTTTTATTTTTATATAAAATTATAAATAGGTGAAATATTTTAAAACGGTCTTATTAAAACAAACAGAATAACTACAAATCATATTTTTTTAAAACAAGATTTTTATAAAAAATATATTTTTTATAAAAAATCTTAAAATGAATGTTACAAATAAAATTATTTACATAAGAGAGTTAAAAAATATTAAAACTATTTTATTTCTTGAACTATTATCTATTATAATTTTAATTATATTTTACACTAAAATATTATACTGTAACTTTTCAAGTTTATTTTACATATATATTTTACATTAGAATTTAATTTGTTTACTTAATGAGTGTTTAGCCTATCTATCTATCTTTAAAAAAACTAAAATAAACATAAAACTATCGTAGATTTTATTATACTTATTTTCTCATTTTTTATATTATTAATAATAATATTGAATATTAATAATATTACTCATACCATTTTCAAATTAAAAATATATATAATTTAATAATTTAAAAACCTTTTTTTATCAAAAATACACAATTTTTTATAAAATAAAAGTTTGAGAAAATATATTATTGCTTATTTACTTAAAGATATATGTACTTATAATCATATTTTATCTTCAAGCATGATTTTATAATGCATAATTTTTTATCAATAATTATTTAATTTTTTTTATTGTTCAATCTGTGTATTACATGGCTACTAACCTAGTATAACAAATATATTCAAGTTATAAACAATAGTATAAAGAAATAAATGATTTTATTATTTATAAATATCCATAAACCTTTTTATGTACATTGTTAAAAATTTTAGCTGTAAAAATGATTAGCTATAAATTATATTATATTTTAACAAAATTATGTATTTTTAATAAAACATTATTTATTTCTATAAATACATTATGATTAGTATGCTATTAAATTAGCATTTATCAAGAAATTTTTATAAAATCAAGATGTTTATCAAAAATATAAATTTAATGTATTAAGAACATATGAAAAATCCTAAGTGGGGTATATGGAATTATGTAAACGTGTTAGAAAAATAACTATGTGTTCAATAGTTAATTTGTTTTCTTAGTATATATTTTAAATTAGTTTTTTATTAAACGCAATCTTGTTATAATATAATCTTTTTAATTTACACCTCCGAAATTATTATGTTATTTTAGCATGTACACGAGTCACGACTACCTTTTTTATCCTGTTGTTATCCTCGATGACCCTAATCAAATTTCACGAACGTCGGTGAAACTTTTTGGATATCTTTTTAATATTTAAATTTTAGCTTCTAATTTTGAATTTAAAGAACCAACTTTTTATTGTTTTAGAAACCGACTTTTGTTAATTAAGACAGGCCTTAAATTATATTTATGTTTTCTATTCTGCTTTAAAATTAGTTAATTGATTTACTTGCCTTTGGTATTACGTTCAGTGCAATAGCAAATCCATATATTACAGGAATAAAGATATTCACATCTTTTTAGATTTATTATTTATTTGCATGTGATGATATTTGAGCTCATTTATACCAAAAACCTGTACTTTATTAACAATATGGTAAATGAATAAAACAGACAAAATATGCCTAATTTTTTTAATATAATATTTAGAAAAAGCTTTTATTATAACTTTTTATAACATCATCAAAAGATAAACAAGACGAACCACGAGTCCACGACACAAGAAACACTGTTCATTCATTTGCTAATTTAACTATAGAGTAATGTGTATTAATACGTTAGTATTATAAAATGAAAAGAAATACGGATCGATGAACTATGAAGAAGGTGGTCATAT
Organism: Flaveria trinervia; assembly: GCA_025506515.1. NCBI lineage: Eukaryota > Viridiplantae > Streptophyta > Magnoliopsida > Asterales > Asteraceae > Flaveria > Flaveria trinervia. Next base: position 17,742,875 of record CM046450.1, on the reverse strand, counting down.
TATAAGTCGACCACAAATTTACCTCACAGCATAATAATACGCGTTTTAAACTAACACGAGTAATGACAACCCATAAAGAACCTGAACTTAGAAATAATTTGATGTAGATATTTATGTGATTGATCACTTGATTTATATAATCAGGCTAGTCCACGATCCCACTATAGAGATTTTTATTGCTTAATTTATGATTTATAATTATATGAGATAAACTTTTAGCAACAAAATTAAAAAAAAAATACACTCACAACTTGTATTTAAGGGCGAACAAATAATCAAATAAACCTACATAACCAAACCGATAATTAACCGTTAGTTCGGTTAAGGCATAGCTGATTAACCAAAAATTAGGGTTCGGTTTGTGTTTAGCATATGTCATAATTAACCGAACAAAACCAAACCGATTTGGTGTTACTTTTACTTACTGCATTGTCGGACTGAACAAAACCCATATTGATATTGAGCTCTAGAAAAAAATCAAAGTAGGTAAACTATTACAGATAGTTAATTATTTAATGCAATTTAGTTGCAAATTTATGGTATTGTGTTAGCAGTAAATTAACCCCAACTAAATGAAAATTCCAGCTAATAGTTTTTAATGAGCTGAATCCTTACTGATAGTTACAACTACTCCATTTAATAGATAACCAACATTCATCACTAGCTAAATCCGTTTATCCACGTCGTTGGTTAAGGTAAGCTTTCATTGAGAATTACATAACTATAGCTTAAAAATCTCAATTATATAATTATATAACTATACCTGCTTACAATGAGTTCACTTTCCCTCACCATCTCCTACCCTTCTCCATCATCTACCATCACCTCTCATCGTAACCATACCATCGTTTAGAGCTCTAAACGAATCGAACGTTGAGCAAACAATTCATTGAACTGTTTGGCGGGAACTTCGTTTAATAAAAAACGAACACGAACAAGAAAATTTATATTCGTTAAAGTAAGCGAGCGAACATGAATAGATGTCGCGTTCTTTTGTTTATGTTCATAAACGTTCGATTATTTGTTTGTTTATATTTGTTTGTGTTTTTCATTTAAAATTTTATATGATTTATATTATTATTTTACTAATTTTAAGCTTTAAAAATATGAAATCGTAGTTATACTATATGTCTTTACCAACATTCCTCATTTTAATATCTATGTAACAGTATGACAATTTTTTTTAATTTTTGTGTTAACTATAATTATGATTAAGTATGTTTGAATAATTATGTCAAACTTGTGTTTAAACTTGAAAATTTTTCTTTTGTGTTCGTAAACATTTGTTTGACAGTCTCTCTACTCTACCTGGGCCACCATCTAAAGCTACCCTAGCTACATCAATTGTAATATTAAAGACTTTTTACTTGGCTTTGTTGTTGTGTTCTGAAACCTAAAACAGAAGCCATTACGATTGCCATTGCCCAAAGGACTTGCGGCGGTGTCCCAACACTACCCTCTACCATCCGAAGCTTGAACCTAAGAATGCCCTAACCACCCTTAAGGACATTTTTAAATTTTCTCAAAAGCAAACAACCAAAATAACTCAAAATAATATTCCTATCTTTATCTTTGTTTTTTAACACATAAGATGTATCTCACCTATAGTTGAGAATTTCTTAAGCCTTGGAAAACCGAGTTGGATATGTTGAAAACATTATTTAAGGAAATAAGCCTTTGATATTAGGATTTATCACCATCTAAAATGTATGATGCAATCTTCTAACTATATGAGATTCACAGACATCTAGTGGAGTGCGACTTTTAATTCCTTGTTTATATGTTATATTAGAATTAGAATTAGAATTTAAGCACCCACAAAGACATTAAATAAAACAACCAAATTGAGCAAGTAGTAAAATATTGTTCGTTTTCGTTTGAGCCACCAAATGACACCCAACTAGTCTAGGTTCATAAAAGCTCTCACTAAAGTCAAGATCCCCATATTGATTCTTGCGTATCTCCATTTTCGATCTTCGAATCTTTGTATTTGTTTATAATTTTGAATAAACAAATTAGAACGAAATAAAATAAACCTAGATTACATAAGGGTTCCAAAACATCCTAAAGATACAAATATTACAACTTTCAAAAAACAACCAAACATACAAACACAACAAGAAGTCTCTAGTGCTTGATTTTAACACGATAAACCAAACACGATAAATGTACAAACTTTAATCAAAAGATCCAATCTTTTAATTTAAGCTTCCACTTTTGAATCAATAACGGTTTGGTAGTTAACCCGATCATGAAACTGAATGAACCTTGCAACCACTACAACAAGTGAGACAAATGTGATCATGACGGCAGAGTAAGGCGGTGATGGGTTTTGTGGTAGTGATAAGTGGTTGCCGCCTAGATCACCCAAGGATATGGGGGGTGATAACTAGGGTTTTCAAATTTGAGGATTGGGGTTTACCCCTAATCTTTTATTTTACACTTAAACCTAGGTAATTAACATTCAATCTCTTTTGTCAATTAACATTTAATTACCTTTGATAATTAATGTTTAATTATCAACACATTGTGGTTCATTAATTTATTCTTAGTTAAACAAACAAATAAATGTTTAGTTGTTTAACTATCAAACAATAGATTGTTTAATCTCTTATAATTATTTCACCAAACAATTAATCCATATATTTCACTAAATAATCAAACCCCATTATTTAATTCCTCGTTTTGTGAACCGTAACATATAAGTTTTAGACATTATATTTTGTTGTTGTTTAAAGTAGATCACACGTCGATAGCAACATTGATATTATCAATGATCGGACATGTAATATCTAATATGTTTAACTTTAAAGGGAAGGATACGTCAGTTTTTAGAATGATTTTTTAGGATGGAGTATGACAAGTAGGAGCTGAGGATATGTATACCGTATCCCTTTAATTTCACACATTAATTCACTTTCTTTTCTAATCTCACGTAGCATGTCAGACGACATTCAGTTGCCTACTTAATGTAACTGGAGCTAAAATAAGTAGTTGATGCAGAACAACTCAAACCGAAAAGCAAAGCTATCAATTTATTTATAACTATGCGGTTTGGATGAATAGAAAATTAAATTTTGTTCATGTCTTCTCTAATTATAGGTGTTCATCAGATCTGATAACAAATATTTTGTTTATTCGGATTGAAATGTTTGGATTAAAAATTTTACAGGTCTATTCGAAATCTGATTAGATTAGAATTCTGATAGGATTTGAATAAATCCACATCAACAAATTGTTGCTTTTTTTGTTTCGATTTAGTTTTGAGTTCCTAACACTATACTAGTTTTGAATGACAAATGCTAAAACCTATAAACCTCAAAAAGTAGTTAGGCTTATTAGGTTTCTTATTCAGATTAATTTTAATAGGTTATTGGGCAATAATGTAATGATTTATTAGGTTTCGTAGTCGGATTAATCAGATAAATGATTAATCTGATTTTAAAAAAAATTTATCTCAGTTCCAATTTGAAATCAAAATAAATACATCGTATTCGGATGAAATCTAGGTTTATTTAATTTCGGATACAGTTTGAATTACGAATTCTTTTTTTTTTTGAAATTTTGATTATTTTTAAAATCCCTAGCTTCAATGCTGAGAAATTATAAATATAACAAGAAAACAAAAAATTGTTGCATTAGCCGCAACTAATGGAATGGAATATAGAATATCTAAGGTAGCGTTTGGTATGTAGAAATGAGGGGCGAAATGAAATGAAACATTAAGCGTGAATGAATAAAGACATGTTTCGTTAGTGAAGGTAATAAAATGAATCATTACGTAGTTGATTTCATTCCCTCAAATTCATTTCATTCACTTTTTTTTTTCATTACATACATTCTTCCATCATTAGTCACCACCACCCACCATAACAACCACCATCGACCACCAAGATCGCACATCACCAGCAACCGCCACCAGCCACCACTACCCCGGGAACACCATCACCGGACATCGTTGCCGCCGTGGGAAACCACCGAAGGCCACCACCACCGGCCACGACTGGCGCCAGAAACCACCGTCGGGCATTGCCGCCACCGAAAACCACCGCCGGACTCCGCCACCGCCGGACTCCGCCACCGCTGGAAACCACCGTCGAAGGCCACCACCGCCCGAGAACCACCATCGCAAGAAATCACCTCCGAAGGCCACCACCATCACCGGGAACCACCACCGCAAGAAACTACTAAAGGTCAACGCTGCCTCCGGAAACCACCTCCGGCCACCACCGCCGGCCACCACTGCTGTCGGAAACCACCGCCAGCCACCACCGCCGCTGGAAACCACCACCGGCCACCACCCCTGCTCGCCAGCATCATTATAACTACTTTTACATTTTATTGTTTTGTTTTTTATACCTAACAGATAAAACAAATATATGATTCATTTATTACTAAAGGTAACCAAACCAGATAATTGAATGTAATGATTCATTTCATTCTATCATCTATTTCATTTTTTCATTCATTTCATTGTTTCGCTCATTCCGTTACCACATACTAAGTAGACCCTATGTATCTGAATAAATTAATATTAAAATATAAAAATGAATATAAATCATATGATAACAGTTAACTCATAAGAAACATGATCAAGTCCAACCTTCTTGATTCTGAACGTACGTTGGATTTGCGGGTATAAATCATCGTAATGTAGCCCAAAATCATCAAAGAATATAAGCATGCAGACGGGCTTAAATCCGATGGTATGCATTGTTTCACAAGTGAAGTTTCCTGCTATTATATATGATTCCATTGTCAATCATCTGATTTTTTGAAGTATTCTTGGTTTGATTGAGTGATTTTAGTAGCCCAAGATTAATTAATCTTGAATGTGCGGTAATTATCTTGATTGAAAGGTTTTACATTTTGAAACTGTTAATCATTCACTAGTTGTTCTAATAATTATTCTATTATATGGATTTGGTACATGAGAAATTTAGATTAAATATTTAAATTATATTGATTAAGCTAGTGGTATAATGATATTAACATTAGGTTTACAGGTCTTCTGAGATGGCTCAAAACTTGAGACTTAACTATTATTAGTTACATATATGTATTTATTTGTATTTAAGATATGGTCTATTTTTGTATTTATCTTTTTCTTATTTTATGATTAGTTTGTCAGAATCTTGTATTATATAGTTGGTTAATATTCATTGTAAAACAAGGATTATCAAAACCTTTCATGGTATCAGAACGCACTCACTCTGAACCCTTCTCCTGCCACTGTAGCCACACACAACACCCGACTTCGGTCTGGTGATTTCTGGCCTTGTCGTCGCCCCCAACACAGAATCACTGTGCTTCGGTTCAGCCTATATCGACCCGTGGCCTAATTTCTCATCCTCAACAATGACTAGTGAAACATCATCACCCACAAAACCCCCTGCACCCGCTACCACCACTCACTTGCACCTCGTGTATACCATCAGTAACTCTAACATGAGGTTCGGACATTAGATGGTGTTAAGTTCTCGTATTCGTCTTAGGTTAAGCTTTTTCCGTTACATGCTCACGGATACGATGTTCTTAACCACATCGATGGCACCGAACCTCCACCCAAAACAGATCCGGCTTTTGACTCATGGATGAAAATCGACGCCATTGTTCAACAATGGATTTATGCCACTTTATCTGATGACCTTCTCCCTTGGGTCCTTGAACCCGACTCCATGGCACTCGACGCATGGAACCATGTGAAGAATATTTTCCTTAATAACAAAGGCTTTAGGGCCGCGACTCTTGAACATGTGTTTACAAACCTCATGTTAACGAGCATGCAAACCCTCGATGCCTATTGTCAAAAACTTAAGGAACTTTCCGATCAACTCTCAGATGTTAACAATCCGGTTACCAAAAACCGCTTCATCCTACAGTTGGTATGTGGACTTCCACCGGAATTTGACACCATCTGGTCGTTTATCAACCAGAGTCTTTCCACTGTTACGTGGGAGTCGGCTTGTAGCATGTTCCAATTGGAGCAACACCGACGGTCCAGTCATGAGACCCGTGCAATTCCAGTCGCCGTAGCGGCCACTAAAGATGCCCCACCGGCTCCCAATGAACAATCACAGCCTCGTGGATCCATCTCACGCACCGACAATCAGCCTCGGCCCAAGCCCAATGGCTGCAGGCTTAACCTCCCGTAACAGCCCCCTTCGGCAGGGGCCCATTCTCCTCGGCAGGCCCAGTATTGCCCAACAGGCCCTTCTAGCCCACTTATGCAGCCTTGGACTCACTACCCGCCTAAACCTTGGGCTTCAGGCCCACCTTACTGGCACCTTACTGGACAACACCACCTCCCTGTCCCTACCCGACACAACCGGGTTAGGCTAGCCCATGGCAGCCTTTGTCGACCAATCGACAACTGAGAAAATCACCCACCTCTCCCCAAGTTCACTAAACCGACCTCAATCCCATGGAACCCGATGATCTCGGTTATGCATTCGAGGCCCTTAACGTCCAAGGCAGAGATGATGATCAATGGTACATGGATACGGGTGCATCCAATCATCTCACTTCCAACCTAGGTATTGTTTCAGTTCCCTCATCACCATCTATCAAGTCTATTTTTGTCGGTAATGGTAATTGTAGATACATGTGTCCCTAGTTTATGAACTTAATGTAAAATGTTTTTATTGTCTTACACATATGTAATTGAATGGGTACTTAATGAAATACAATTTGTGGTTGTGCTTATAATGTTTATTATTTCATTTATTAGTAGGTTAACGCTTATTGAACTAATTATATAGGTTTGTGGTGGTTTGAATAGATCTAAGTCAAATAATGATTGTAAAATATATTCAAACTTAATCATATGAAGTTCACATGCGGTTGGCCCATGCTAATGGACCATACGCATGTACAACTTTATGCTAATGAACCAGTCGTACGAATAAACCAGTAGACTGGATCAGTCGCATGATTGAAACATGAGATTGACTCAGTCGCACGATTGAACACTCAGTCGTGCGAATGACTCAACCGCATGACTCAATCGCATGATTGAACCATGCAAATGGTCCAGTCGCACAATTGATAAACCCTAACCTATAAATACCACTTAATTCGTGGAAAAATGGGACACTTTGAATATTTCAATACCTACACATACCCTAGCCATCCAAAGACCTCTAGCAACCTGTTCCAACTTCATAGATCGCAGTAGATCGATTGCTAATCGTTCTTAACGTTTAGATTCAATCCTTAATTGATTCTACATGCGTTCTCACTGATTGGATCACCAATCAAATAGGATTCCACACTATTTGATTCGGTACACACGTAAATCTGTTAGTATTCGTCCAGTACACGATCCTAACAAGTGGTATCAGAGCTTTGGCTTTAGATTTACGTGTGATTCAATCGTTTTGATATAAAAATTGTGTTTTTACACTCAAAAACGCAATCTTTTGTGTCAAATCGGGTTTTAGACGTCTCCTAATCATAAAATTTAGTTTTTCCGGCATACGGCAATTAGGGTTAGCAAGAAATTCGTGTTTTTGCGTCCAAAACACCTTAAACCTATGAATTTTCGAAATCCAGCTGGTTCAGTCGCACGATTGACTCAATCGCACGACTGAGTTCATACGCATCCCCCATACGCACGATTAGACTCATTCGTACTTCCATTCGTACTACTGAGCAGTCTATTCGCATTGTTCAACCGCATTATTTCATTCGCCCAACTGAGCCATCTGCATTAGTTCAGTCGCACGATTGAACCATCCGCATAGTTCAATCGCCCGAATAGCCCAATGCACACCTTCATTCGCACAAATAAAACAGTTTGGTTTAAAGTTAAAGTTTATAGCAATGGAGGACGAATACTCAACATTCACAGGAGGGAGAGACTCACGTATTCAGAACTTACTGCTACTGGAGAATGAAGTGGGGAATCACAAGAAACCCCTAAAGCTTATCATGTTAGATGAATACCCACAATGGAAGCAACGTTTCGAGATCTACTTAAATGGAGTAGATCCCAATCTGTGGGAATCTATAGAGATGGGGTACAACATGCCAGTAGGAGCTGATGGTGTCAAACTCACACTAGGTGGCATGACTAATGGACAAAAAATCAAGTACAATTCTGAAAAGAAAGTCTATGCTTTGCTTACATAGTCAATTTCGAAGGATATTTTCCATCAATTCTTGGAATATACGCAAGCAAAGAAACTATGGGATGCATTGGAGAAACGGTATGAAGAAAACACATCATTGAAGGCCATAAAGGCTAAGGCTTTAAAGAAGGAGTTTGACAACTTCTCCACGATGGGAAAAGAAAGCTTGGATGATGTCATTGATAGGTTCTACCACTTGATGAGTGAAATGCACACTCATGGAGTAATGACGTCAATGGAGGACAAAGTGTCTAACGTTGCAGATGGGCTGCCGAAGAAATGGGTTTCATTTGTCTCAAATCTCAGGCAGAATGATATGCTAACGAGGTTAGATATAAATGATTTCATTCTGAAGCTGAGAGAGGAAGAGCTGAGGATGAAGTTAGAGCACAAAAGTCTTCCTATGATCAGAATCTAGCGCTGTACAACGCGACTCCACAAGCCAAAACATCTGGAGCACCTCTTCAGACAACTTTTGTATCAAGCTCGGCTGGTCCTTCTCAAGCCTCTACTTCAGGGTCAGAAACGTCAGGGTCGTCTGGTACCCAATACATCGTACCTGAAGCCAATGCAGCAAAACTGAAGACTGAGAATTTCGGTAATGTGACAGTTGAGGTAGCTAAAGAGCACATGGATCTCTTAGCTGCGGTAGTCCACTCCTATGATGGACTAATTGCTGGTAAAATTGGGAACTGCCATCTGGATGATAAGGATTACGAGCAGGTGGACGAGATAGAGCTGGAATGGATGGATATAATATGGGCCTTAGCAAGTGCTGTCCGACGAGCTAAGAAGTTTGTCAAGAAAACCGGACAGAACTTGGTTGCAACTAAGGACACTACCTTTGGTTTCGATAAGACCAAGGTGACTTGTATCATCTACGGTGAAAAGGGGCACTTCAAACGGGAGTGTGTGAAGCACAAGAAGACTGGTAATGGGAATCCTTTCTCCTCCTTCAATCGTCAGGATAAACCCACTAGCAGTCCTACTTCGTCAAGCAAGGATCCCAAAGCCTTCACTGCTCATGATGATGAAGGATGGGACTGGAGCTTTCGGTTTGTCTCACCGGGAGAATCCAATATCACTAGTATGGAGGATATAGATGATGATTCTGCTAGTAATAGAGATATTGCAGTTGAACTCGCGATGTCAAACACAGAAGAGACTGACCTAGTGGTCGATTACCTGCCTGAAGAAGGGAAAACTGCAAAACGTCAGAATCACCAGCACCAGAAACACCAGACTCTGCATTGATGGCTGATTCATCAGAACCCTCTTAGGTAAGTACTACTGACCAACTTTTCAATAATCATGCTTGTTCTGATTGTAATAAATTTAAGAAAAGCATTGATTTAAAATTTTCTAGGTTATTAGATCATAATGATAACTTAGTAAAGAACTTGGAACTGTGCACTGAAGCTAACAGAATTCTTAAACAAAATGAGCACAGTTATAAACAAAAGATAGAACTGTTGAACAGACAACTTAGGGAAACCGAAGTTGTAGCTTTTAATCAATCAAATGACATTAAGTTCTATCTTAACTCCCTAGAGGACACTAAGAAACAGAAAGCATTTTTAAAAGTAGAAGTTAATTCACTAAAGCAAAAACTGCACAATTGGACAAGTTCATCTCATATTGTTCAAAACTTAGTGAGAGAGAGAAACAATGGGGAGGGATTGGGTTATAAAGTGGTTCCACCACCACATGAGATCTTAATGAACGTAAAATGTAAACCAATTAATAACAATCCAATTAAGGATCATGTGGTGTCCACTCCTCTTGTAAGTGATCCAGATTCCACTTGTAAATCAAATGAATCTGGTACTAAACAAAAGGAGGCCACTTTAAAGGCAAAAGGTAAAATGCCTTGTGTTAATCTGGAAAAAGAGTTTGAAAAGGTTAACATAACGTCTAGGTCAATCAAGTCTAATTCTGAAACCAAAAAGACCAAACATGTTAACCACCCACGTGTGTCAAGTCTAAGTCCAGGTAAACAAAATGGAAAAGATGTTAAAACTGTTAAAGCAATTAAATTCGTGAAACCAGACAAAACATCTAAACAAAAAGAGTCAAAACCCAAACAGAGTAAGGTCACCCGTGTATCACATACATCTACACAAAAACAGTTAAATCACAAAGTCGAAAGCAGATCATGCTACAGCTGTGGAGAGTATGGACACATTGCGTCTCATTGTCCTTATTATCAGAAACCGAGGAGGAAAGTTGAACTTCCGGAACCAAAACCTAGCTCTTTTAAGAGGAACTCAGTGACACCACCTAAAAGGGATAGTGAACCTAAAGTTCAACACATTAGCTAGTCAAATGTTTATCACAAACAGGCCTTACATAAAGCTGACTTATGGAAGGAAAAATCAACCTCGTTATCTGATAATGAGAACAAGAAGACATCCGAGCTTCCATCACTCGAATGGTCAATGGGTTACATTTATGATGTGTGATGCCTCTGGGACACCCAAGCCAATAAAGGCTTGGTCCCTAACCTGAACTAATGTTTTCAATTGAATGTGCAGGGTGTTCGCTATAGTGCTAAAACCAACATGTGGATTATAGACAGCGGAGCATCCAGGCACATGACAGGGAACAGAGATCTCTTATCAAACGTCAAACAAATAAAACTAGGCCATGTTTCATTTGCTGGAAACAAAGGAGGGTATATCACAGCTCAAGGGGAAGTGGGAAATCAGAAAGTGAAGTTTGACAAGGTAAATTATGTTCAAAAACTTCAGAATAACCTACTTTCTATATCCCAAATTTGTGATAAAGGTTTTAAGGTAGTATTTGACAACAAGAAGTGTTATATCCTAAAAAAGAACTATGTCATCCTGGAGGACCAAGTCTTAATGTCTGCCTCAAGATATAAGGACCTTTATGTCTTGGAGCTATCAAAGGCCTCCACAATGGATCATGAAGTTCAGTGCTTCTTGTCAAAAGCTACAGAGAAGGATTCCATCTCCTGGCATAGGAGAATGAGACACATTAATCCTCGAAAGATGAATCACTTGATCCAGAATGATCTCGTGAGAGGAGTTAATGTCAAAAACTTCTAACTTCCTGATTTTTGTGTTGCATGCAAGAAGGGAAAACAGACAAAGAAGTCTCATAAGGAAAAGAAAGTTCATTCCATCAAACTTCCTCTTGAACTTCTTCACATGGATCTGTTTGGTCCAGTCAGTACAAGATGCATCGCAGGCGACTTGTACTGCTATGTAGTTACTGATGACTACTCAAGATTCTCTTGGGTAATGTTTCTGAAATTCAAATCAGAAACATTTGAGTCATTCAAAGAACTAGTAACTACACTGGAGTCCCTCTACAAGCTGAAGGTACGACAAGTACGCTCAGACAACAAAACTGAGTTCAAGAACAAATGGATGGAGGATTACTGCAAGAAAAGGAATTTTGCATTAGTTCACTTCAGCCTACACTCCTCAGATGAACGGCGTTGCTAAGAGAAAGAATCGGAGCTTGATAGAGACAGCACGGACGATGCTAGCAGACTCGAAATTACCTATCCAATTCTGGAATGAAGCAGTTACAAATGCGTGTTATACGCTAAATCGAGTCTGGTCGTTAAACACCATGGAAAGACGTGTTACGAGTTACCTAATCTAGAGTATCTCGAGCCATTTGGCGCTCCGTGCACCTTACTGAAGAAGACTCAGGAGGGAAAATTCAGTGAGAAGGCTGAAGAAGGTATCTTTCTAGGATACAACATACCGAACAAGAGAGTTTACAACAACTCGACGGGTCAAGTAGAAGTGTGGTGTAACGTGGACGTTCAGAGATACACCACACCACCTACTGGAAAAGGACCCGCCTTCTTTTTCGACTGTGATGGATTCTTCAAGTCCTTCAACATCCCACTCTCTATGTCTGATGATGAGTTAGCAACAAAGATGATGTATGCTGTTCTAAACACACCATCTCAGGATCTACATCGTCCGGCTTACAAAGTGATTCATCTACCAACTCAGGGGGAGCACTCGAAGGAAGTGACTCTTCCTCTGATGATGAAGACGTGGAGAATGATCAGGCCACTCAGGAATAACAGGTTCCTCCTACAACAAGTCCACAAGCATCTAACATTGATGCCTTTGAGTCTTCGGAACCTCAGACTCCTACTGCCTCAGATACTGAACCAAATGTTCATAATCTTGATTCTGAGGTAGTTGTTCCAACCACTCTTGGATCATCCCTAATCAGCTGTACTCAGAATTCAGCTGTACCCAGCTGATTATAAGGTAGTTGTTCCAACCATGCCTAAATGTCTATCATCCCTTGGATAATGTCATTAGGGATGTGAGATCAGGAGTTCAGACCAGAAATCAGTTGTACTCAGCTGATTATGCCTCGGTGATGGAAAAGGGATACCTTCACGACGGTGCATATCATTGCTTTGTGTCTCGGTTTGGGCCAAAGTATGTTAGTGAAGCCCTGAATGACGAGGCATGGGTGAGTGCCATGCAAGAAGAACTTCTTCAGTTCAAGAAGTTAGGTGTATGGACTCTTGTGGATAGACCTAAAGGTGCTAAGGTCATTGGCACCAAATGGTCTTGAAATGCAAGAAAGATGATCAAGGAGTGATCATAAGAAACAAGGCTTGACTTGTTGTTCAAGGATTTTGACAAGTCGAGGACATAGACTACAATGAAGTGTTTGCACCCGTGGCAAGAATGGAAGCAATCCGTATCTTCCTTGCCTATGCATCGTACATGAAGATTAAAGTTTATCAACTTGATGTGAAGAGTGTATTCCTTCATGGTGAAATCCGAGAGATAGTGTACGCCAGTCAACCCGAGGGATTTGAGGATCCATATCATCGGGACAGAGTTTACAAACTCGACAAGGCTTTATACGGGCTTCATCAAGCTGCTAGAGCCTTGTATGAGAAACTCTCCACTCACCTTGTGAAACATGGGTTTCGCAGAGGTGTCATTGACTGCACACTGTTCATCATAGAAAAGGATGATGATTTACTGCTTGTCTAAATTTATATAGATGACATAATCTTAACGAAGATCTATGTAAAGAGTTTGAAGCAGTAATGAAGGCTGAGTTTGAAATGAGTGCCATGGGAGAGATGAAATTCTTTCTCAGGTTACAGGTGGATCAGACACCAAAAGGGATTTTCCTACATCAGACCAAGTATGTAGGAGATATTCTCAGTCGGTTTGACATGGAGAATGCTTCCGCAGCTGGGACTCCACTTGCTACAAACCATGATGTAGCACCCAACGAGAATGGTGATCTGGTTGATGCCACCATGTACCGAGGAATGATTGGATCTCTCATGTACCTCACTGCCTCAAGGCCTGATATCATGTACGCGACCTGTTTATGTTCAAGATATCAGGCAAAGCCAAAAGTTAACCATCTGATAGGGGTCAAAAGGATCTTCCGTTATCTGAAGGGTACTCCAACACTTGGGTTGTGGTATCCTAATGATGATGACTTCGAGCTAACAGCTTATAGTGACTCGGATTACGGTGGCTGCAAGATGAACTACAAGTCTACATCAGCAGGATGTCAATTCTTTGGGAGGAGATTAGTGACCTGGAAATGTAAGAAGCAAACCTCGATTGCTTTGTCAACCTGTGAAGCCGAATACGTTGTTCACAAATCATATGGATTCAACAGCAAATGCGGGACTACGGTTTGAATTTCTCTTCTGCTCCTATTTTTGTTGATAACTCTACTGCGATTGCAGTAACTAAAAATCCGGTCCAACATCCTAAGACCAAACACATCGGCATAAAATATCACTTTATACGTGATTTTTTTGAAAAGAATTTAATCGATGTCGTTAAAATAAATACGAATTTTCAACGCGCTGACCTCTATACAAAGGCTTTTGATAAACCACGTTTTTATACTTGATAGAGGTCAACGGCGTTAAAAAGAAAAGTGATGTAATTCCTGAAGATGAACATGTGTAGTCCGATGCGTATAGTCTATATTTCTTTTAATATTTATTTTTTTATTTATTTGTTTAATTTTAAGTAGTTTAATTAAATTGGTGTTTTTTCGTCGCCTATTAAAATCCTAAAAAGCGTAAATCAGTTACGGTTTTAGAATTTTAAGGGGAGAATAGGTTTAGTTAGTAACATTAAAAAAACGAGGGAGGAGGAGAGGTTAGCTGATAGAAACTAGATCGTATCTGTGATACCGATTCAATGATTTGGAAAATGATAGTACACAAGAACAAACCAATTGGGACTTTAAAAGTTTAAATTGAATAAGATGCGAAATTTAAAGTATAAGTCTGTGTAGTCTGAGCAATATAAAAGGAAAAATGATAGTAAAACTAGCTACTACCAAGGTAACATAAAGAAAGTAGATCTAGAGGTTGCTAGACCACAGATGATATGTCGGTAGATTCAACACAATAGATGATTAGACCTTGTTGGTGATCTCAAGAACAAACTAAGTTGTTCAACAAGATGTGGGTTACCATCTTATCCCTAGTTAACACAATCAACAATATTCCAATAAGGGGTGACGAGCAAAATAAATGCCACAAATGTAAGCGTAAGACCAAAATATGAGCAAAAGCACATGAAAAAATGCAAAAGCTATCAAACTAATAACGTATGTTGTTGGTGAGATCTGTGCAAAAAGATTAAACTTGCTCAAACAAGAAGATAGGTTATATGCCTCTCTGCTATGCGGTGGCACTGACCTGAGGATAAGCATAATCTATATATTCTAGAATTCATTGTTGTTTGCCGCCTCTCTGCTGTGCGGTGGCACTGAACTGAGGCTTGGCTTCTCTTTGAAAGTTCTAAGAATAGTTTCTTCTTGAAAACTACCCTGAGACCGCTCAAAATTCTCCTGAGGAATGTTAATTACCATATAAACGTGGGATCCACAAATGCTTGTTTGAAATAATCGAACCTTAAACTATCACCAATCTGTGTCAAAAGTCTGTGTATGGATTTAAGCGGACAAGCATAATGACAATCATCGTGGCTACAATTCTTGAAAGTCCAAATCCATGTGGGGATCTAATAGTACTAGTATGATTTCCTAAGCTTGTGAACGACTCTAGATGAAAAACAAGAATCGAGCATCAAAAGGTGTTGCTAATCTGTCCCGAATGATTTGACTTACCTGTATGATTCCAAATTGAATTGGTCCATTTATGGTCAAAATGAATTGAAGCTGCCTTTTCAGGAACTGAATCCATTAGGTTACTATCTTAGGATTTACACCTCACAAAACCTCAAAAACAAGTTTTAGTTTCGTATTTAAGTTTTCAGTCTTTTATTTGTTTAAAATTCATCAATTCAGTTTGTTAGATATCGGACTACACCACAGATTTCAATAGGGGTTTTAATCACCTAAACGGGTCACGTCTGAAGTGACCACATGTGTTTTCAAATGTAAAATCAGTCACGTCCGAGGTGACTAATTGTTTTAAAAGGATCACGCCTGAGGTGATCAAAAGTTTTCCAAATTAAAATGATCATGTTTGAGATGATCGAATGCACATAACGTTTAATCAATAGTGAAAAGGGTTTAAGTGTGGAATGGTCATAAAGTCAAAATCATGAGACTGATCCATTCGCACGATTAGACCATGAGTATGAACCAGTCGTACGATTGGAGGATACGAATGAGCCCAATCGCACGATTCACCCACACGTATGGGACATACATGCGATTGGAAAATAAGAATGAATAAAATCACACGATTGAATCACAAAATGAACCAATCGCATGGATGAGAGTGATCGAATGACACAGTCGCATGACTGATCTCCAGTCGCACGACTGAAGGTGACCGACTATGCCAATCGCACGATTGATCTTCAGTCGCCCGAATCAAATATGCGATTGGACTCAGTCGTACGACTGAAGTAAACCCTAGTATAAATAGAGGGGGAGTCGTCGCAGTCAATCATCACTCCCAAATCACCCCAAATTGCACGACTTACCTATACTCAGCCAAATTTTCGTTTGACTGTTATTACACACTTGTTATTGCATTCTGACGATTTCGCATTGTTATACAAGTAATGTACGGCGTGATTCACTCATCTATCCATTGATTCAGGCTCTAACACGACCAATTTGAACCCTAACAAGAACCGAAACTTAGCGTGTCTAAGTAACTAATTAACCTAAGTACATTGTTCAATTAAAGGTTGTTAGGAATGATATCAGTCATTTGCGAGACTAATGAGCCAAACTACAAAGTCTAACATTAACGTATGCTCAAAAAACTCAATTTGAATGAAACAGCAGTCTGTCATGCGAATGGGCAGCCAGATGAACCTCAATCGCACGACTAAGACGAGCGTATGGCTCGGTCGCACGACTGCCACATGCGAATGAGCTCAGTCGCACAACTAGTTCAATCGCATGAGATAGCATACCACTAACCCTAGTCGCATGCGCAGTCGTACGAAAGAGCTCAATCGCATAACCCGATCCCAGTCGCACAGCTCATTCGCACGACATAACTGAAGAGCTCATGTTAAATTATTCAACTTGTTGCACATTGACACACACTAACATTTATTTGCATTGTGTGACAGATGACGAGCCGTTGGCCAATGAGCACGAAGCACAATATTTGTGCTCATCTAGATCTGACCTCGAGGAATGCTTGAGACTTCTCTGGCATTATCACTTTTCTACGGCGATCGAGGATCTTTCGTGCTATCTCGACACCATGCACTCCTTACCGCTCAGTCCAACAGGCTTTCTGGGAAAGCGCTGTGGTAGACAGATCCTCAGAGCCCCATCGCATCAGGAGCTCGATATTTGTAGAGGCTATTGAGATCACAGAGGATGATCTTTGGACTGTTCTAGAGTTCAGGGATGATGCTGACTATCCCACTCGACTACACCCCCTTACTGTTCGAGGATGTTTCATGCGAGCTAAGTACTCTAGGGACATCAACGCAGGGGTGCTCAACAAGAGCAACCTGTGCCCCCAGTTCAAGTACCTCGCCCATGTGCTGCTAAAGTGTATAGCTTCTCGGAAGGGAGGGTTCGACGAGCTCTCAGATCAGATTCAGAATGCTTACGCAGCGTTGGTGTTGAACCACCCCCTCAGCTTCTCTAAGATGATCTTTGCCTATCTGGTGGAGAACATTGAGGGGAAAGGGAACGAGGGGTTTTGCATGTACCCTCGATTCATCCAGATGATTATCGATTAGAAACTACCGTCGCTGCCTAAGGTAAAGGAGGACGTTGTAGTCCTTGAGGTGATGGACGACACCACACTGAGTCGTATGAAGGTTTACAGGGGGAAGCAGGTTAAGCCCCCTGTGAGGAGATTGTTCGGGCATCTGGCCCGGGAGGATTACGTGGCGCCAGTGCGGCGTAAATGGCTCCACGCAGACAGTAATTCTGATGTTGAGCAACCTGTGCTCCCGGACGATGATTCCGACGACGATGATAGTGGTGATGGTGGAGATGCAGGGTCCACTCAATTGAGGGCCCCCACTGCTGATATAGCATCTCCAGCATCCACCCAAGGTGGGACAGAGGCAGCAAGTTTCCATCAGGACTTCCAACCTGATGAGGAGGAGGAGGAGGATGAGGTGCCGTTGACTCGAATGGTGGGCAGCAAGGTGGTTGCCACTGAGCGAGGGCTTAGGGCGGCTGGTGAACACCCGAGAGGGTCTAGGGAGATTATGACTGATCCAACCTACACCCTAGATCAGCCCAACATCCCAAGGGGAGCATCCACCTCGAGGGGCTCAAGGAAGAAATGGATGGCTCAGCCCCACGGGATGAAGAAGAAGAAAAGGAGGATGACGTTTATCACCACCACCACTACGACCACCACTTCCACCACTCCACCTACTCTACAACCTCCACTACTACCACTCCACCTACCACCACTACCACCATTCCACCCACCACCACTACCACCTCATACATCACTACCACATCCACTCCACCAGTTACCCACTTCCCATCCACCACCACTACAGCTCATCCACAGCCATCCACATCTATAACACCCCCAATCTTCTTTACATCCACTACCACCACCACCAACCATGGAGCCGGGACCTCATCACAGTTCCCACCTGTTTTTGGATCCTCTTACCCATCTGTCGGGTTGGAGGAGCAGCTGGCTAACCTTAACCGGTTAGTGCTGAAGCTGCTGGCTACAGATGAACAACGAGCCTCTCAGCTTAATATGCTGATGGAGCTCAATGTCTCCCAAGCCTAGAGGATAAAGGCTTAGAGCCAACAGATTGAGGAGCTACATGAGACAAATGCCTCATCCACTCAGAGGATTGAGGCTTAGAGCCAAGAGATCATAAAACTGAGAGAGATGCATACATCCTCAATACAAAGGATACAAGATTTAGAGGCCCAGAACAAGAAGCTTATGATGAGACTGAAGGGATCCAAAGATGAACCTCTAAAGATCCAAGAAGGTGATGGAGATGATGGAGATGATGATGACAGTGATGATGATGAGGATGCTCATGATGATGATCATGGTGATGAGACAGAGGGAGTAGATGATGCGGGTGATAATGATGATGATGAAGGAGAAGGAGATACTTCTACTATGGGTGCCACATTAGCAAGTGAAAGGAGAACCAAGAGAGCTCAAGACAAAGGTGCCTCTACTTCAGCCCCGTCAGCAGAGGAGCACATGATTCACGACAAGAGTAATGCATAGTTGTTTATGTTATTTAAAATCATGTGTATTTAAATATTGTATCAAATTAATGTAATAATGTTTATATTTATCATTGATGTTTACTGCTTTGATTGCTGACTAATGGTTGATGTGTTACATGTCTTAAATCAAGCAGATCCAAATTTTTAAGGAGATGAATATGATGTGGCTCCCCTCCAATAGATTAAGACTCAACTCACAATGATTCTTGATCTGTAGGGGATAGTTAGGAGATCGGTTAATACACTCCTGAAGAAGGAGAGATAATTCATGATCTCACAGACGAGCAACTCGCCGAAATGTTCTGACTAAATCCCGACGAGATTGTGAAAGATACTCCTACAGTCCAAGGGGAAAGTGACGACGAGCTTCATGATGTCGATGAGATCGAGATTGAAGATGTCTCAAATCAACATTATCCAGAGTACACTGACAATGAGGGTAATGTCGCCAATCTGGGAGAAAATCTTGTCAGTGATACTTTTGAGACTCTGGATAAAATGGAACAAGAGTCGGAAAAGAATAAAGAGCAGGCCCAAGCCTCGGACGCCGACGTCAACATCAGAAAGCCTGAGTGGGCTGCATGCTTTGAAGAAATAAGAGCCCAACGTAGTGCTCCAAAGTCAACTGTCTACACCAAGCTTTACAAAGTGAAGAAACATCACAAGGTGTCAGGCAAAATCATAGCGTGGGCATATTTTGAAGATCTCAACGTTTATGCATTTAAACGTGAGAAGGGGATTGAGTACTTCAGATTCCCACACGATCTGAAGACTCTTCCTGGTTTTGAGCTTAACCAGTTAGCAAAGTTGAAATTGCTATACGCTGACCCTCGTAAGATGTCAGGCTAGTTTGAAGCAGCTCTAAAGAGAGAGTACCACACCAGATGGGTCAACTTCAAACCTCAACAACCAACGAGGTATATCAGACGATTTGAGGTTGATGCTATAACTAGAAAACCGAAAATAGTGCTGAAGTGGAGTCCTCCGCGCACAATGTCTAAGATCCCTCTACGGGAAATGCCACAGGACTTAACTCCACACTTCAAATGGTGGTACTATGATTGGAGAACAGGAAAGGCAATCATAGTGTTGAACAAGAATGGTATTATGGAAACCATCAGGGTGTTTGACCCGATGTGGCTTACTAACTTGTCTCCTGATGATGTCTATACATTATACAAGTGGCCACTATTCTATGACTCACAAGATATTGTACAAGCTTTACAATTTCAGAATGTGATACAACTATGTTTTGCTTTTGAAATACATGCAGGAGTCACAAGAGAAGAGAAGTATAAGAAGTATGAGGAGCTTATGAAGGATGTAAGACATTAGATGAAACTAGGTCCAAGGGGGAGTTTGTAGATATATGTGTCCCTAGTTTCTGAACTTAATGTAAAATGTCTTTATTGTCTTACACATATGTAATTGAATGGGTACTTAATGAAATACAATGTGTGGTTGTGATTATAATGTTTATTATTTCATTGATTAGTATGTTAACGCTTATTGAACTAATTATATAGGTTTGTGGTGGTTTGAATAGATCTAAGTCAAATAATGATTGTAAAATATATTCAAACTTAATCATATGAAGTTCACATGCTATTGGCCCATGCTAATGGACCATACGCATGTACAACTTTATGCTAATGAACCAGTCGTACGAATGAACCAGGAGACTGGATCAGTCGCATGATTGAAACATGAGATGACTCAGTCGCACGACTGAACACTCAGTCGTGCGAATGGATCAACCGCATGACTCAATCGCACGACTGAACCATGCAAATGGTCCAGTCGCACGATTGATAAACCCTAACCTATAAATACCACTTAATTCGTGGAAAAAGGAGACACTTTGAATATTTCGATACCTACACGTACCCTAGCTGTCTAGAGACCTCTAGCAACATGTTCCAACTTCATAGATCGCAGTAGATCGATTGCTAATCGTTCTTAACATTTAGATTTAATCCTTAATTGATTCTACGTGCGTTCTTACTGATTGGATTGCCAATCAAATAGGATTCTGCACTATTTGATTCGGTACATGTGTAAATCTGTTAGTATTCGTCCAGTAAACGATCCTAACAGTAATTCGGTTCCTATTTTTGGATCCGGTAACTTAACCTTACCATCCCCCCATAAGCCCCTTCACCTTAACAACCTCTTATACACACCTCACATCATTAAAAATCTTATTTATGTTTGCTAATTTACAATTGATAACGATGTTTTGTGTGAATTTGATCCCTTTGGTTTCTCTATGAAGGATTACAACACTAGGTGGATCTTGAGCAGACATAATAGCACCAGCCGCCTTTACCCACTTACCTACATCGCCAATGCACACGTTTCATCTTTTCTTGCTTCCTCTAGTTCAAATCTATGGCATGATTTCCTTGGTCATCCGGGAGGACATGTTTAGATAGTTTGCGTAGTTCAAAATTTCTTTCTTGTAATCATACTGGTACTTTTGTTTGCAATTCATGTCAAATTTCTAACCATAAAGGTTTACCATTTAATATATCGTCATGTACTACAATTTTTCCTTTTGACATTGTACATGTTGATTTATGGACCTCACCGATTATTAGTAAAAATTGTTACAAATATTACCTTGTTCTCATTGACGATTTTACAAACTACACTTGGATCTATCCCCTAAAATATAAATAGAAAACCTTCTCTAAATTCACACAATTTCATTCGTTTGTTAAAACTCAATTTAATTGAAATATTAAGTCTTGCCGGTGTGACATGGGAGGAGAATTTGACAATTTTCAATTCAGAAATCACTCCTCCACTCATGGTTTCCAATTCCGTTTCTCCTGTCCCCACATCTCCTAACAAAACAAAAAAGAAGAACGTATGATTCGAAACTTAAATAAAATTATGCTTTGCTTGCTTACCTATGCTTCCATACCGCCCGAGTTTTGGGTTGATGCCCTTTATGTGGCGGTTTACCTCCACAACATTCTCCCTACCAAGGTTCTTCATAACACCACCCCTCTAGCCTCCCTCTACCTACGTAATCATACATACGACCACCTACGCATGTCCGACTGCATCTGTTACCCAAATCAGTCTGCCACTCGACCCCACAAGCTTGCCACCCGCTCTACTTGTTGTGTTTTCCTCAGTTATCCTCCTAACTATCGTGGTTATCGATGCCTTGACTTATCCACTAGCAAGATCACCCTGTCATGACATGTTACCTTCGATGAGACCACCTTCCCGTTTGCCTCCAAACCCAATTCATCACCACTCGATTATTCCTTCCATGACACCGAGCCCTCACCACTCCTCTTCGACCAAACCCACCCTATCAACCCCACCACCAAATCCCCCTCACCCTCCCACTTACCACATTCTGTCCCGCCACAACCTAATCCCACATCACCCGCACCTCAACCAATGACCCCACCATCCGCCACAACCACACTGTCACCAACCCTAACTCAACCCCCTCTCCACCCACCACCACCGCCACCCACCCGCACCCCTCGGCCCACCCAACAACACCCAATGACCACCAGATTATGTGTCGGTATCACCAAACCAAACATTACCTTTAACCTACACACAACATCCCTTTCGCCTAACCTATCTCACATACCCAAAAATTACCACCTTGCCTTTACTGATCCGAATTGGCAACATGCTATGCTTGATGAATATAGTGCTTTAGTAGATAATGACACATGGGAGTTGGTTCCATGCCCTCCTAACTCCTATATCATAAACTACATTTGGTTATTACGACATAAATTTCCTGCAGATGGCACCTTATAGCGCTACAAGGCTTGCTAATTCGTTAATAGGAAACGACAACAGGTCGGGGTTGATTGTGATGAGACCTTTAGTCCTGTTGTCAAATCGATAACAATTCGTATTGTTCTCGACCTTGTCGTATCTAGAACAAGGCCCATACACCAATTGGATGTTAAAAATGCATTCCATCACGGTGACCTTCACGAGACGGTATACATGACTCAGCCCCCTGGATTTATTGATAAAACTAATCCTCAATATGTTTGCAGATAAAAGAAGTCGTTGTATGGCCTCAAACAAGCACCCTGGGCGTGGTACCATCGGTTTGCATCAAACATTACATGATGCGTTTTCATAGCACCAATTCAGACTCATCCCTATTTGTTTATAAAACGGGAAATCGGATGGCTTATTTACTTTTATACGTGGACGACATTCTCTTGACCGCCTCCGATGATGGTTTACTCAAGGATATCATCGCCTCTCTCTCCACTGAGTTTGCCATGACTGACCTCGACTGCCTGCACCATTTCTTGGTATTGAGGTTAAACACACCACACATGGGTTGTTTTTGACTCAAGAAAAGTATGCTACAGAAATTCTACACCGTGCCAATATGGCAAATTGCAAACCCTCGTCCACACCATGCGATACTGACTCCAAATTGAGTGCCACATCTAGAGATCTTATGTCTGACAACATATTGTATAGAAACTTGGCAGGGCTCTTTAGTACCTTACTTTTACCAACCCGACATAGCATATGCAGTTCAACAAGTATGCATTTTTGTGCATGCACCTAGCGAACCACACTTTCAATACCTCAAACGCATTTTAAGATATTTGAAAGGTACCTTATCTCATGGTCTCCCTATTACCCCCTCCTGTTCGATTAAACTAACAGCGTATTCTGATGCTGATCGGGGGTGGGGGGTGCCTGGACTCATGGAGATCTACCTCGGGTTACTGTGTCTTTATGGAAGACAATCTGGTCTCCTGGTCCTCCAAAGGACAACCAACAGTCTCCCGCTCAAGTGCTGAAGCAGAATACCACGGCTTTCTAATGCTACAGCCGAACTGGCCTGGCTACGCAACCTTATGACCGAGCTTTATCTTCCTATTCATGATGCTAGCATTATCTTTTGTGACAATATCTCAGCTGGGTGCTTATCGGGTAATCCAGTTCAGCATTAGCGCACCAAGCATGTTGAGATAGACATACATTTTGTTCGCGAGAAAGTGCGCCTTGGCTCTATTCGTGTCCTGCACATCCCTGCTGACTATCAATATGCGGACATCTTCACGAAAGGTTTACGACGAGTATTATTCAATCGTTTCAAGGCCAGTCTTTGCATTCAACCGGTTGACGTTCAAACTACGGGGACGTATTAGTTAGTTACGTATTTGTATTTATTTGTATTTAAGATATGGTCTATTTTTGTATTTATCTTTTCCTTATTTTGTGATTAGTTTGTTAGGATCTTATATTATATATAGTTGTTTAATATTCAAGCAAGGATTATCAAAACCTTTCATTAACATGGTAGCAACATTAACTAAGATCACAAGTGCTTTGTCTTTTCTAAAGTGCTTGTGTATCTTTAAAAGCAAGCTTTCTTCTTTTTCTTTACACTGCATTTTGGCTATAATAGTTGTTGTATCTGAAGGGGCATTATTGCTCTATGATAAGGTGGTTCAAAAACAGTTGTGAATATTAATGCAGTAGCTGAATTCTCTTATAAGTTTAGGACAAATGATTTAGTAACTGAATGATCAATAACTCAGGTTATATATGTATATACATTATTAAACGGCAAAATGAAATGCCATTTATGTGGTTAGCTAGTAAAGCATACATACAACACACATAGTATAACTCTGTAAGTGCACTCACATTTTAGAAAGGCACGCCTTACATTTTATGAGACTCCTATTAGAGTATTAACAACTTATTCTTTATCTTTATCCATATAATTACATTAAAAATCACTATTTTTTCTTTCTTATTTCAATTAAATAATATATTTTTATACATTTTTCATTACCTTTTGTCTTTCCTCCACTCACAACCATTTTCAAAAATATTAAAATAATTATAAGGGTTGAACAGTAAAACCTTAAATTTACAAATGAACAGTAACATTTTCTCTCTCCTTCACTCACAACCACTCAATATCATCCCTTATAATTTAAGGACTCACACTCACATATTTTTAATGCATGGGCTGTGAATGCTCTTAGTTTGTTGCTAGAACACCTAAAAACCATTACAAATTTTTGGTACTTTGAGGCTTGTACTTTACACTTGATTTGGGTGGGTACGCATAGGTTGTACCCGAGATTGCCACCTCTAGTTGATATCATATGTTAGAATATTACAAAGATCAAAAAGGGTGTGCATTCTATTCTAATAACATCTTCCATTATTAAATCGGACCTGCAAGTTGGAATACTTGAATAATGACTATGGACTAAACTCATATTCATATATGCATTGTTTGACGAATCGCAAGAAAGGTATTCTGTTGTTATATTCAAATCTGCTTGTGAAATTCAACTATCGGCGAAATATTGGCTTGTTTCTGGTCTATTTGTAGTTGCACTAGATAAATTTATCGTTAATGTGCCGTAGATTTGTTAATTGTTGGCTAGGTTCTCAACTTGAAACTGATAATCTTCTATCAGTTACTTGAGTTTTTATTTCTTATGTATTAAACCTATCTTTGGTAGCTTTATATTTTAAGTTTCTATTAAATTCCTTGACAATTACAAAAAGTTAAGGACGAAAACGGGGCAAACAAAAAGAATTCAAATGAAATAAGAATGGTAAAACGGGTTAAAAAGTGTTTTTAATGTGACCTCCTAAATGATTTTTATTAAAGATTTAAATTAATAGTGTAAATTTGAAATTATGAGGCTTGTAATTATAATCAACTAAATTATAATGAGTTTTCAATATAGAAAAAAAGGTATTTATGGGTTGGCCCAACAACTACCTTTTACAATTTACAACGCAACTAACAAAAGTCCTATCACCTAAGAATCAGAAAAGTAATAAAATTAGGTTCACTCTATTGATGTCATTATACTGTACAAGATATATTTGTTACTGGTTACTTAGAATTAGATGATTACAAATTGGTTTTTATGTCCAAACTAGTTTGGGTTTAAAATCGAACTGGTTTTTTCGTGGTGGGGTCAAACCGGTTTATCTTCAAACCGGTTCGGGTTACAAATCGGTTTGGCTCACCAAAAACTCGAACCTATCAGACCGGTTTGGAACCGGTTTTTTTACCCAAACCGGTTTTTCTTACCAGTTTAACCGGTTTTCAACTTTTAAACCGGTTTATAAACTAGTTTTGAGTGCGGGGCTAGCAAACCGGTATAGAAACCAGCAGTTCGGGTCGGGTTCGGGACCGGTTTGGTCCAAACCGGTTTCAAAGTTTGGTCCAAACCGGTTTTTTTTAGGTGAACCGGTTCCGAACCGGTTTTTTTAGGTGAACCGGTTCCGAACCGGTTTTTTTGTACATGTCTACTTAGAATTACGTCAACCAGTTGTGATCCACCGACGTGTTACACGAATTTCAAATATGATAATATTCGTTTTACTCAGCAGAAGTCATTTTTCCTCAAAAGAAAACTAAAGATATCTGAGTTCGTCATTTAGTTACTACCTGCATATAGACCGGGAGGTTCTACCACAATTCCAAATACTTAATGCAGATAAAAAAACACATCTCAATGGCTATCACTCTCACGTAAACTCTAAGTTCGTTTAAAAAAATACTTAATAAACAAAAGTAACTGTTAAATAAAAAATATTAGAAAATTAAATGGGTAAAAGGTATTTACGATATGACAAAAATCATGCATTAATTGACCGAAAACTATTAAAGCAAACACTGTTATCAGTTTCGATAATAACAATACTGGCATCAATGTTATTCGCAAATAACTGATTTTGTTTGTCAAGTTACCAAAAAGGTAATGACACTCACTATAGACTACTATGCCAA
This sequence comes from Flaveria trinervia, assembly GCA_025506515.1. Lineage (NCBI taxonomy): Eukaryota > Viridiplantae > Streptophyta > Magnoliopsida > Asterales > Asteraceae > Flaveria > Flaveria trinervia. The sequence continues at coordinate 17,716,268 of CM046450.1, read as the reverse complement.
AAAAAAGAATTCTCGACTTTGAATGCGACCCTATTTTCAAATAATATGTATCAGAACGCAGAAAAAAACTAAAAATAACCGTACATTTCATTTTTTTCAAAAATAGTTAACAAACAATTGTTTACAAAAAAAACATAATTATTAGAAAATTACATGAACAAATAAAAGATTTAATAGGAGAGTGAAAAGAAAATTAAATAAATAAACTGATGGGATCATTTTGCTCATAGTCATTATGCAATCCCTTACACAACCAAAATTGTATGTATTGTGTGGTTGATTTGAAAGAATAATAACTATTGTGGTAGTTTTTCAAATAGTTTGCAATTTTCTATTTATTTTCCATGTTATGTAATAATAAAGTAATGTATAGCTTCATACAATAGCAACCACCTTTCTCAAGTAATTAATTAAAGTTGGTTAAAATGTTTGTGAAAAAAACTACAAATGTTAAAATTTCTAAAACTAAGTGATCGGGTGATTAGTCCATTTAGGTACTAACCAAAAAATTCCCAAAATAACAGTCAAGTTTCGTAACTATTAAATTTACGTCAAATTAAACAATCACTAAATAAAAACTACAATTCGTACATGTTTGATTTAAGTTACTTAATTTTAAACATTTCAACAATTTTGAAAAAAATTCACCGAGTTCACATACCTAATAAAAGATGAATAACTAAGAAAAAAAACTTTATCGGTGACACTTTTTAACACTAAATAGCTATTTGATAGCCTTTTAATGATTATTAAAATGTTACTTTTTAATGGTTTACAACCTTTTAATGATTAAAAGATAACCCTAATACTAAATAGTTAAGAGGTAACCTCTCAATATTACATCGTAACTATTCAACATTAATTTACCTCTTAACTATAAAAAAAACTATAAATTATTAAAAGACTATCAAACAACACTTAAACAAAATAAATCTTTATAAAAAAAATTAATATCCAGAAATTACGGAAAAATCAATGGGCCGGTCCAATGTTTCTAAATTTCTCTTCTTTGTCAATTTCTTATTTTCAGGTGCCCAGGCCTCATCCCCCATCTAATGTTTCTTGTCAAGAATATTACATAAATTTATGTTTCAACGAAGATAAAAAAAAACTTTCTTTTTGTAAGTTTTTGTAACTTAATAATTTTATTTAACAAATACACTTCATATATTCTAGAATTGTAACAAAAAGCACCCCCTACGTAGTCCAAGTAACTTTAAAAAGTTGACAACTATATGTATATAATCATGTAAAAGTTGAAATGAAAGAGTTTCATGACATTAAAACATAAATTCAACGTTTTAAACTGTTATGGTACTTTAAAGTTCAACGTATATAATTTGAAAAATCCAACCTTTTGACAAACAACACAACCCCGAGAATATACAATTGAACAACTTTTACAACTCTCCATCGTATATCTTTGAACCAATCTTTAATTTCTAAACTAAAATCAAAGAATAAATTTCATTACAATGACCCTAAAACTTCTAACTTCGTTTCGATAATCCTTGATCAACTGTTACCGAAACGCTACCGGCAACCGCGATATCTGACTCGATAAACACCTTGTTGTTCGAGATATTGCGTAGAACGTACTTCGGAAACACGTTACTTTCACTAGTCATCAGTGTATACTGCACAAACTTTATATGTCTTGGAAACAAAAGTACCTTGTTAAAATCAACTGTCCATGAGGTGCCATTTCCTTGCATGGCACCTGTAGCGACAGTTGCCTTCAAGTTCATCCCGTTCACGTTGTTATTATTAATAACAACCTGATCAATATTGTTGAACGCGCCATTCCTCTGGTCGAGTTGAACGATATCGACCCCTTTACCCGACCCCGAAAACATATTACCCACAATGTCAACCCCGTTCACCACACCCCGAACAGACTTCAACGTGACAAAAGCGTCCCCGAGGAAAAAACACCCCGCGACATGAAGCTGCACCGGGTCTTCCGCGACAATGCCCGTGTAGTCAAAGTAAGAGTTGACTATTCTCGTCTGCGTAAGACCCGGTAGCTTCAAGTACACCCCGGTCCCCCCGAACCCGGTGGCCTTGTTGTAACAATGCACCCCGGTGATCACATTGGCCTGGCCCGAGACCATGATCCCGGTGGCGGCCGAGAAGATGACGACGTCGGTGACGGCGTTGTCGTTTCCGGCCAAATGGATGGCGGTTCCCGAGAAGCTCCGTTCATGGGGATCGCCTCCGCCGTGATGTGTTGGCCTAAGAAGGAGTTGCGGATGTAGGTCTCGTGACCACCTTGAACCATGATGCCTGTGGTGGTGAAATGGGTGATGTAACAGTTATCAATGTTTGTTCTTAGAGCATTTATGGCTCTAATACCTCCTCCATGATAATTGCAATCGAGCATTATGTCTCTGAGTGTTATGTATTCGTAATTGTATTCATTGTTTGTAGAAGATGATGATGGTGGTGGTGATAGATCTATGAGGTAACTATCGTTTGTGAAGTTTTCTGATGCTCTTAGTGTTCCACCTGATATCTATCCATAATAATCATAGATTTATTTAGCATGATCAGATTTATTTTTGTGGTATGACGACTATAGATGAACAGATTAATAAACAAAATAATGTATAACTAATGATTATAGTTTGTGACTGAAATAATGATCGTTAACATGATTTCAGTCGCAAAAATTGGTGACAAGTTAATTAACGAAGAGCTCGTTTACGACTGCCATAATGAGTCTCAAAAGGTCTTAACGACATAATAATTTCGTTTTGATGGTTGCAAATTGCCTTATCCGTACATGAAGTAATTTATAAAAGCACAAATGGAGATAATAAGTTATTGAAAGAGTTGGTCAAATGTATTGAAATTCTTCTAACACTTTAAAACATTGTGTACCTATTAACAATATTTTAACATCATCTAAGATATTTATGTACGGAAGATATGAATCCAGGTCTCTTTCTAACTATTAGATGGAGGTGTAATGGTATTAAAGTGGCACCAATGTTAAAGTGTCTTTATCAAGTAATAACAAATGATAGTAGAATTAGAAATATATTTACTAGGTGTGGGAGTTTTTCATCATAAAACATAAAAAATATTAGTTATTGGACAAAATTGTTTCCCGTAAAAATAAACGGTAGGGTAAACTACTGCTCTGTATTTACGTTTATTTACTATTTCATATAAAATATAATTCGTGTATTTGTGTAGTACTCCACATCCTATTCTAGAGTTTTTTTATGGTTTCAAGCTCAACCTAAAAGTAACGTATGAAAGGCCGCTAAAAGATCAAACGAGCATGTCACTCCTAATAAACTATAACACATAGCCTAAATGACATGTTTGTTTCACTTTTGAGTTTTATTAGCCGATTTAGGTAGCTATAATAGTCAAATTAAGCGTAGAAACTAAATATTTTTTCCAATTTATAGTCGTGTGGAATATTATTATCATCATCAATATTCAACACTAAAACCTACTTACCACGATATTTCCAACTCCGGCTATAGGAAACTTCACCGGCCGGCTAATCATGTAAATCCCACCTTCAAGACTTATTTGCACGCCACCGTGGTTGGTGATCCCCTCCATCATCACCCCATGACGCTCCTCCGACACCGCGTCCGCTATCGCGTTCAGAATCGCGTCCGTGCTATCCGTTCTTCCAGTCGGGTCTGCCCCGTAGGAGCTCACACCATACAAGCGCGCACTCCACACCTGCATTACAATTAATAATAACAATAAAAATAATAATTCCACTCTTGTCAACATTTTCTTTATTGTTTGCAACATTAACAAAATAAGGATTTTGAACACTTACCGGATTCGATTGAGAGATCGATGACCTGAGTTCTTGAAGTTTTCGTATTTGGTGGTCGTAGCCATGGGTTCGACCGGGGATCAAAGGGTTCGATGGGGCCGAGTAGGCGATGTAGAGATGGTAATAATTAGGATGAAGAGTGGAAGCCGGTTCATGGGTTTGAACCAAGTGAGAGCCATTGTTAAGTTGTTGGTGTGTGTTTGATTCAAGAGATGAAACTATTAGGGTCATATATATACATATATGATGGATGTATGTATAATGTATGTATGTATATACGCGTGTGTGTATATGTTTAATGATGTCAAGAGATAAAGATTTGGTCATGGAAAGAGTGAGGGCTAACTAAGGTGTCAATCTTATTTGGAAATGGCTCATGCTGATATGATGACACCCATACATAGATATATCATATATATGTACATATATATATATATATATACACACAGTGTGTTTATGCATGTATTTGTAAGCATATGTATATTATATAATATAAATATAAATGTATGTATGTATGGAAGATGATGTACATTTGGACTTTGAATGTGGAACAAGGAAAGTTTGGGGAATTTAATTTCTTGAACAGTTGGTCTTTCAAGTAATAATATTGTATATGGACAAATTAGGAGAAGAAGAAATAAAAACGTGTACGACGGAATATTTTTATTAAAAATGAAACAATGTTATAGCTGGTCCCGACAAATTCTAGTGTTATAACCAATGTTTTCAACATCGGCCATTTCCGGCTACTTTGATCGGTTACATAAGGAACCTTAGATATGATGTAGCGATTTTGTTACGTCCTGGTGTAAATAAGTCGAACGTTCGTAAACTACTTTGGATCAGTTTATTAAAATAAAATTTAAATCGTGTTTAGTTTTTGAGCTTGAGCTTGAATTTGATTTCATTTTATACTTGTATGATAAATATTATATATATAAACTGTAACAAATATATACTTGTACAATAAATATTATTTATATATAATAATAAAAAAAATAATAATCATATAAATATATTCTGTTAAAATATACATAATGTTATCTTTAAAAAGGAATTGTAATACATATAAAGTAAAGTGCATATGTGCGTGTGTATAAAATCAAAATAAATAAATAAATGAGTAGAGCCCGGTCAAACTTGAGAGCTTGAGAATTATTCATTAGTCAAGATCAAGATATAGACATATAGCTCTAAACGATTCAGCTCGAACTCTCATAAATTAAAAGAGCCATTCTCAAGCTCAAATGAGTTCGGACTCGGATCGTTTATACCTCTTGTTATATGCTAATGATCCTAACCCAAAAAAATGTAGAGAGAACCAATAAAAACATCTATAATCATCTACTCTCTTTATCGAAAGGCATGAGGTGTGATTCAGTTTTTAAAACATTAGTTATACAAAAATGTTATATTGTGATTATGTGATGGTTATTCATTGTTGCAAATTATAGTTACATTTTCTGGTATTTTTTGAATACTCAAAACAGAGTTATACTAAAACTAAAATATAAAAAAAACTATTATGATTTTGAAAACTTATTTTAATTGTTATATGAGAAACACGTTACTTTTAAGTTTGATAAGGATGATGGGATTGTGTGGAAGGTATTCTGACTTGTAACGAACCGCATATTTGTGTGTTACGAAAACCAAAATTAGTGAAAAGGGTTTGTTGGTATTAACGGTATGTTTTTTGGTTGATTCATGATGGGGTTGTTAGTTGGTTATGATGCCTTTCTTCCAACGCCATCAAAACCTTCATCCTTACGCAATCCAACTTAATCTAAACTAACCTTTTTAGATACATTCTTAATTTAAATTGTGTTAAAGCATTTACAATCTATTCTTTATATTTATACGAGTGTATTTTGATATTATATAGTATCAGGGGTGTCTCAATATTTTTAGAGGCTTAAAACGTAAATAAAATCAGAGGCCTCTTAAAACTTTATCTTTTAAAAACACTTATGTTTTGAAGCACAATCACTAGTTGATTTATGATTCTTAAATCAGTTTATTCAAAGCAAATTCTAATTGATTTAATAATAATTTATATTCTAATAAACTATAACAAGTAAAAAGCTAAAACAAAGAAACAATTTTATATTCTGATAAACTATAACAAGTAAAAAGCTAAAACAAATAAACAAATAGTAATTTACAAATCAAATAAAAAGAAGAATATGCAAAACTAAAACAAATTTAGAACAATTAGCAATTAACAATTTGTTTGTAGAACAAAGAATTAAAGAAAAACAATTATCAATACATTAAGCAATTTACCTTATTTAGGGAGAGAATCAATCATTAAAAGAACCCGCTCAACGTATTACCTAATCATGAGTATTTTACTCCACTGGATGTCTAGATGAAATCGAAGTTTAAAGGCTTTTTAATTACAATGAAATCAAATAAACAAATTGTGACTCCATTGAATTAAACTAAGGAAGCAAACGAAGGTTGGGGGTTCTTATTCGTGACTCCAGTGAAGAAATTGAAGTTCTTGGTGGCTGGGTTCGCTTGGGGCAAGCAATATCATAGGCGAATGATGAAATCAAAGGTGCGCGGTTGTTTATCTTAACCTTCGGCTTTGTTCGTCTCTTCATTTCTACTCCCCCCCCCCCCCCCCCCCCCGTCCCACCCCCTATCAAAAATTGACCAATAGCTTGTATTGAAGATATACGACCTACCGACCTAGTTTTCCTTCTTTCTTTCATTCTATTTTTTTAATCTTAATTTTGGGCTTAGACTGAGAATAGACTATACAATACGATTTACTTTCGGTGGCCTATTAGAACGAGAGGGCCTAAAGCCCTAACTTATTTTTTTAAATTGTTGAGCCGCTCCTGTATAATATGGTTATAAGTGATTGTGAGTGAATGATAATTTTTTTCAAAAGACTTGGTAAACATGTAAAAGTGAACTCGTGCCTCAAAGAGAAGAGGGATAAAAGAGGCATGCCTTCATTCTACTTCTAACAATAAATTTTAATGTGTTTGGTTCTGCCATGTTGTATAGGATTATATGCTAATATGCATTGTTTTCGTGACCATATCGAACCGCCGTCCAACCTAGCCGAGTGGAAATCCGGGGGGGGGGGGGGAACTAGTGTGCATTAACACGTTTTGGAGGGGTTCGACCGGCTGGTTCATCCCGAATCGGTGGTCAAAAAGGGAACCTAACCGGGGGTCGAACTGTATTTTAATAGGTAAAATCGAGGTGTTGAACAATAAATTAATCAGTCATATCTAAGATTATTGTTAAATTTTAGAGTTAATCTCAATTTTGGTTCATGTGTTTTGTAAATAGTCTCCACTTGAGTACCAACGTTTATTTTGTCTCTATTATTGGCCTAAGTTTTGTAAATCATTTCTGTTTTTGTCCTTTTGACTAACAGTGTTAACTTTTTTTGTTAAAATTTTCTAAAATGACCAAAATACCCCAAGAGCTTAAACAATGGCGATATCCCCAAACCTCATCACCATCATCATCTTCACTCTCTTCATCTCCTTCATCCTCTCACCCTCATTCTCCCAACCCCTCACCACCACCTTCTACCACCACTCATGCCCCCAATTCGACCACATCATGCAAAAAAACACCACCGACAAACAGATCACCTCCCCCACCACCGTCGGTGCCGCCCTCCGAGCTTTTGTAGCTGCTGCTTCACGGGCCGAAACAAAATCGAAGACGTGGTCACCGGGTGTCGAACGATATGTGCATAGGTGATATCCACCTATTTATCTTCATTTCCTTTTCTTTGAAAGGCATTAAGTAGATCACCTCTGCCACTGTGTTCATTCTTGATTCCAAGTGTTGCCTATATTGAACTCTTTGCAACTTCATCTGGATCATCTATTCTAAGTGTCTTCGGAATCAAAATTGTACTCCTTTGTTTCTTCGACTCTTCATGTGACCCATTTGGTTTTATTGGTTCCCCATCTATCGAATCTTTTCCCAAGATTGAATAAGATGGAGGTAACCAAGAAACAGAGCTCCAGTAAGGTGAAGGGTACATTGGAATTGGAGGGTATCATGCACCTGGAGTACTAAAGGGTGGAATCTGAATTGGAATAGGTGTGTTCCATGGGTTATAAGGCTATGAACCCCCTGGAATCCAGTGAACATGGGAATGGAATCCGTTGCTCTTTTGCTTCAACTACTGAATTGGAAGAGCAGTTGTCTCGGTTTTCTTTACCACTGGAATTGGCTCCAACATGTGTAGGTTTTTGACCAAAGGAAAGGACTTTTGGTGAAATTCCATCGGAGTCAGGAGCAAATTCAATATAATTTGCTGCCACTGCTGCTGATTCCAAAGCCTCTTGCGAGATGCCATTGTTGAGCTTCTGTGAAGTGATGAAGGATGTGAGTGGTGAAGAATCTTAAGTCCTTGGGGTATTTTGATTATTTTAGAAAATTTAACAGAAAAAATTAACACCGTTAGTCAAAAGGACGAAAATAGAAACGCTTTGTAAAACTCAAGCTAATAATGAAGACAAAATAAAACGTTAATACTCAAGTGAAGACTATTTACAAAACTCAGGGATCAAAATCGAGATTAACTCTAAATTTTATATATAACTATAAAAAATATATATAAATTACTTATATTGAATTATATGTATAACTATATATATAAATATATATATACATATATATATAACATCATAATTATATTATATATACATATATATATGTACATACACATATATATATACATATATATATATGTATATATATATGTATGTATAATATATATAATATAATTATGATGTTATCCAGTTATTAAATCCAGTCCGACCAGCAAACCAGTAAGACATCTGACTTGACGTCCGATTCGATTCTGAAAACATTGTTAATATGATAGTAGATCGACCGTCTTAAAAGATTAAATTGGGTGAACAAAACTTGTGGTGAAGTTCTTAAGTAAGTGATAAGATAAGTTCTGAAAAGTACGTTTTCTAATTTGAAAAAATCAACAATATAAGATAAGTTC